>SKCR01000155.1:0-476151 GCA_019454045.1 Zanthoxylum bungeanum
TTCCGCCAAAATAGTCTCATGATGTCTACGTTAAAAAAATGATAAAAATTTTCAAAACTCATCGAATTGAGTTTAGATACGTACTGTACATGAAACTGTACCTCATCGTATAACATATTATAAAATTATTGAATTGAGTTTAGATACATACAATAGATGTGACTACACCTCATCGCAACCATTCATAACAAACCAATAAGCACATTATTATTTCTCAATTGTAAGTATTTTAACAGTCATATTCTTTAGGGGTCTACAATTTTGATGGAAAATGGAGACATCATGTGATTCATATTCTCCCCTATCATAGTTTATAGTCCGACGATTAAAGGTTGTTTCAATATTCTTCAAGTAATTCGAAAAAAATGTTAGGTCTTCGTTTATTAAATAGACCTCAGCAATTGACCGTTATGGTCATGTCTTGTTTCATACATATTTCTTCTACCACCCCAATGTCCAAAAATATTTAGCAATAAAACTAATATGATATATATATATATGGCATGAATTAATATTTATACGCAAAAAATTACCTTTCTATGGGGGTACATCCATCTGAAGTGGACAATACCTCCATTTTGTGCTTCCGCAGGTAAATACAATGCCGGGTAAACCATTATATCAAAAATTACAGGTGGAAGTATATGTTCCAACTAATAAAGAAGGAGGATGATTGCATGCTCAAGTTCATCAATGTAACATCTCTCTTCCAGAGATACTACCGGCCCGTGATAGGTTGCCTTTTCACCTTAAGCCTCTGTCTAATTTTTTACATACAACAACTATACTCATCACATATCATGTTTTACTGATGCAGACTATACAATCCATGCATCTCATACATAAGGCTATATGCTTCATTCATTAAAAAAATGAAAACTTGATCTTTTAATATTTTCTTTCTCATTTTAATTGCTTTTTCTGTTTAATTTACGAACATCTTACATTATGACTTTACATGACTTGCCTCTTATTTTTATAATGCAGAATGAACTTGACGTGATTGACCCAAGACACCCTAGAGATGGCAAATACGTATCCAACTGTACGAACTTATCATGTGAGAATCCTGCAAGACAAAGACTGATGTGGGGGAGGGTGAGTATTTTACAATACTCAGTGAGCGGATAATATAAAACATAAGTTCATATACATATATTATTTAGTAAACTACAATTTATCAATTTCCAAATTCAATGACATGATTAAAAGATATATTTGTGAGTTCAGTTATATACGTGGTATGATTTATATGTTAAAATATATTATTGATTCGCGATTAAAGTAAAGGCTCAAGAATAGGTGAGAGATGACAATCACATCTTGAATACAGGTTATGAGAACTCCAGTCGATTCGATCAAGTGTTGGTATCTAATATCGTCGTAGAGGTCAGAGATTTCAGCTTAATATATCAGTATAAGATTCACAATTCATGTCATCCATAGTATTATCCATGCATAGTTCAAACTGACTAAAGCACCACCAATTAGGGTTGGCCTTAGCCATAAGTTTAGGTGGTTTAGTAGGTAATAAGTTCTATACAAGCATTGTAAACATGAACCAGTATAAGTATCGATTCGTAATGAGTGAATTCTGGTCTAACAAATGTGAAGTCTCTAGTATATAGAGAATAGTTATAGTATGGAATATATGGTAAGTATACAGTTGAAAATTTTTAGATTGGTGTGTGTGAGAAGTCAGAATTTCGTAGATGTGTAGCACAATATTGAATTCAAAATATAAGTTTACAGTAATGTCGAATATATTACAATGAATGAGTTATCAAACTGTAATATACGTATATGGCTATCATATAGAGATGAGATTTATAAAGTCTGTGTGTATTTACATGCATGTGTTTACTGTTTATGTTTTATACTTTACTTGATATTTACTTGAGTTGTGAGATACTTATTGAGCTTTATAGCTCACACAACAACAGTTTGTTAGCTTTGCAAGTTTGCGACGGACTCGATGAACCTATAGAATTCATAGAAGATTTTGAAGACCGCAGATTGCCATAATTGCAGTCATAGATGTCATAGTATTTTTGTAGTCTTGGGTTGAGTTTTGAGTTTTCACCACTCTAGTTGTAATGTATTCATTATCTATTGAACTCACGTGCAGAGCATGTTATTATAGAGTTATGAGTTGAGCTGTAGGTCAGAGGCCATTTTGTATTTTGAATTGTGATTGGGTGTGTGTATATATATGTTTACAAATCACCCATAGGTGCTGGATGAGATCCAGCTTCATGATTTTTTCAGCAGATGTCATGTCAAAATTTTAGCAGAATTAGAGGCCTATTGAGATGGGTTCACACTATCTCATGTCGGTAACATCTCGGCTCAAGATGGATGTTATATATTCCATATGGATCGACCACGAACTCACCGAGTTATTTTATTATTTCGATACTTTTTTACTTGGGAGTAATGAACCAATTTGAGAGTGCGTCAAGTTTTTGGCGCCGTTGCCGGGGAATATAATTTAGTAGATAGAATAATAATTTAAAATCCTTATATTTTGTTTTATTTTTCTTAGATTTTATTAATTTTATTTTTCTGCATCTCACTTTTTTTCCTTCTCTATATTTGTGTAGATCCCAAGATGTCCTGATTGATCCTAAATGTACTCTAAATCTAGACATCTCACGTATAGAAAAACCCTAACTTGATTCTTGAAGGTTACAAGAGACAGAAAACTCAATTAAAATGGAGCTTGTATTTTGCCAAAGAATTTCTTGAACAATCTCCATCTATAGATTCTTGCATAATTTTATGTGAGAACATAATTCGAGAAATTGAGACCGTTGAACTAGAAATTCAATTGAGATATGAGTTAACAAGAATTATATGACTTTTTTAGGATCTAATCACTAAATTTTGGATATTTTGTTTTTTCATTTATTTTTACTTTTTTATTTTCACTTGTTTATTATTTTTTCCTTTTGTAAGTATTGCATTTGCATATTTAAATTTTAGCATATATTATGCATTTAGGATGTATGAGACATTGGTCTCGATCATCTTGCAGTAGATTAAATAGAGAGTCTCAATCACCTTCACTATCAGTAAAAATAACCGATAACCAAAATAAAAACTCACTTGACGGAGATGAAAATCCAGTTGATCAGGTAAAACATGAGTCACAGCATGACAATCTTAATCATCCTAAGACCCATAGAGAATAGATGAATCCCACTAGAAAATGATCAACATCTTGCATTGTATTCGTCTCAAATGTATCACATTTCAATATCAAATCGGGTGTCATCCTACTTTTACCAATATTCTATGGTTTAGAATTAGAACACTTAAGGGATTTCGAAGAGGTGTATAATACATGCACAAACTAAAATTACAACATGAATATAATTTGACTCAAGCTTTTTCCTTTTTCTTTAAAGGATAAAAATTAAATTTCGGTTGCATAACCTTATGTTAGGATCTATCATAACATAAGATGATTTACAAAAGCAATTTCTGAAAAAATTCTTCCATCCGCATACGAAAAATTCCTTTAAGAGGAGAATCATAACTTTCACACAAGAGTCGAGAAAACAATTTACCAATGTTGGGAGAGATTTAAAGAAATACTAAATATTTTCCCACATCACGGGTTTGAAACATGAAGGTTGGTTTCCTACTTCTATGAGGGTTTAACACCCAAGGTAGACAAGTAGTGGAAATGATATTTAATGGTGAATTTAGGGACAATAGTCCCGAAGATGCACTAGATTACCTAGAACACATAACAGAGAATGCACAACACTGGGACATAGTTGACACTGATGAGTCATCTGTTAAGCAACAGTCATCTAGTAGAGGCATGTTTAACGTTATTGAAGACCCTAATATTTTTTCCAAATATACATCTATAACTAAAAAAGTTGAGGCATTAAAAATAAAGAAGAGTGATCATGTCAAGTCAATTCAATAAGTTACATGTCATATCTGTAACATTGCCAGCTTTGCAAGAATGTCTCCATGACTAAGTCAAACCATCCAAACTTCAATTAGAGGAATGATAATCAAGCACAATCACTGCAACAACCTCCTGCATGTACACCAAAATTTTCAAAATTCTCAAAATTATGCACCACATGTCCCACTGCGTAGGAAAAAACTTGAGGATACATTGCATGTATTCATTGAGAAACCCGAAGCCATAAATAACCAAAATGTGCAAACATTGAGTGAACTGAAATATGCATTTGTCAAATTCACATATGCATTAACCATTAATGAGAAATGAAAGTTTCCTGCAAAACCACAACCAATACCCAAGAGTCATCAAAACTCCCACAAGGGTTGTTTCCTACATCTATTCTTTTGTTAGATGTCATCAAACAGGTACTATCTTATGCCAAATTTCTAAAAGACTTGTGCACTATTAAAAGAAAACATCAAGTAAAAAAGAAAGTTTTTCTAGCTGAATAGATAAATCGTATTCTCTTGACTAATAATGCATTGAAATACAAAGACCCTGGTTGTCCTACTATTTCTTGTATTATTGGAAATCATAAAATTAAACATGCATTACTAGATCTTGGAGCTAATGTTAATTTCCTTCCATTTTCGGTTTACCAACAACTTAATATTGATGAATCAAAACCAACTTCAACTACTCTTTTACTTATCGATAGATCGGTTAAGGTACCAAAAGGGATCGTGGAAGATGTGTTATTTTAATATCTTGAAAACATAACCTTTTGTAGACAGCTACAAGCCAATTCTTGTAATACTTGGTCTTCCATTTTTAGCAATAGTTATGCTTTGATTAATTGCAAGAATGGAATAATGAATCTGTCTTATGGCAATATGACGTTAGAACTTAATATTTTTAATATGTGCAAGCAACCATATGATAAGGACAGTGAAAATGAGGGCATGAAACTAATTAAACTAATTTTAGAGGAACATATTCATATGAGTGAATATGACCATATGAAAATCTGTACATCAAACTTTCTTAGATCATGTACACATTTAGATCCAAATATTTTTAATGATTTTTCTTTACTTGATTCTACACAAGTACTGGAAGACGATAGAGAGAAGCAAAATTTTGAGGAACTAGGAACACGTCAAGAAGAGAAACATAAGGAAGCACCCAAATTGATATTAAAGATTTTGTCGAGAGGATTGAAATATATAGTTCTCAGAGATAAACAAACTTACCATGCAGTAATTTCTTCCTCCCTCACAAGCGATAAAGATGATAAGTCATTTGTTTTGAGAGATAATAAATAAGGAATTGGATAAACTTTAAAAGATAAAAAAGGAATTAATCATTTAAACTATATACACATAGTACATTTAAAAGATAATGTCAGGACACATCGACAACACAAAAAAGGTTAAACCTTTCGTTAAAAATGTGGTTAAAATGGAAGCCCTTAAGTTTTTTGATTCATTAATCTCTTACAGACCTGGTTTGGAGAAAAGAACCTATGCTAAAGAAATGAAGAGCTAAATAATTAGGTATTCATTATAAATGTGCACATTGGACTTGCAACACTCATTGCGTCCTTTAGGAATGATGTCTAATAATCGTGAAGATAAAATTCAATCCATTTGACATGGATTGGGTAAGGAGTCGGTAGATAATATATCACTGACTCTTGAGACACATCATAATGGACTTGATAGACTAATTCACAATTTACATACATAATTTTAAAACGAAATACAACAATTAATCTTGGGAATCTGACTTTAAAAGACCATGTTTAACAATTTATAAGAAAATTGGATGAGAAACATATCTTCGACCCATAGACGGCATTCAAGCCAATACTGGACGTAAAACCAAAGGAAGATGTGAGCCACAATCACAACTACCAATACATATCATTTCAATTTACTATTTTGATTTCCTTTTATTGTTTTAATATGTAATCTTATTTTTAGTAGTAGTGTTGTAGATTCAATTGCCAATTCCATAATAACCAGGTGAAGTCTTCTAAACTTAAATCTTTCTTATTCAGACATTAGGGAACATGACTTAATTTGGTTGGGGGATAGCTGACTAGAATGCTTTTATTTTTGTTTATCATTTTCTTAAAAAATATTATTTTTAATTTGTGTGAAAAAAAGTTTTGTTTTTATGATGTTATTATTTATGTGTTTTCATTCAAATTTTTTTTTACTAACAATGTGAAATTATTGTTTAGAGATATCTGTTTAAGGAGTTTTCACTTCTGAAATGTATCTCAATTTGTTTCATAACAAATTATTTTTGTTCTTTTCATTTTGAATTATTCAAATTTGTAAACTCTCTATAATATTGATTAAATTTGATTACCATATGCTTATTTGACAGGTATTATCAATATACATGGTAACATATGATTGTGGGTTGTAAGTGAAAATTTTGTAATATTCAATTCTCTAGTTTGTTGAAAGTATGACCTAAAGGCTGTGGAATTTGTATTCTATTATTAAAAAAACTAATCAAGTTTTTACTTAGTAACCGAACATCTTATCTCAACAAGTACTGATTATTCACGTAAAGCGATAGAGCTTGAGTTGGTTTGAAAAAATGATAATAATAATAATCAAGCTCTTACTTAGTAACCAGACATCTTGTCTCAACAAGTAGTGATTGATCGCGTAAAATGGTAGAACTTGAGTTGGTTTAAAAAAAAAAGTGAATTAGTTCGATTTTGTAGGCTCTCTAACTCAAGCAATTAAGTCCGTAGGATTATCTTAACACTTATTTCCATAAAGCTAATTGGTCTGGGAGTCACTGGCCCAAAATTTCGTTACATTGTTTAGGTGAAAGCTTAAGAAAAATGGACACTTTTTCTTTTTGACATATGAGATTTGAGCAATTAAGTCTGTAGGGGTTTAGGAGAAAGCTTAAGACAAATTGACACTTTCTCTTTTGACATATAAGATTTGAGCAATTAAGTCCGTAGGGGTGCCTTAACACCTAATGCCCTAAGCCAATTAGTTTGAGAGTCACTGATCCAAAGCTCGTTACAAGGATTGGAGATGTTTTATCAAAAAAATTATTTACATAAATAAATAAACTGTCATTGTCAAAAAAATGTAAATTCTTATATAACTTTAAGATAAAAGTATTACTTTTTTTTTTTAACAAGACTTGTTAATATTGTGGCCACAATAAATTGATTGATATTTTTTCTTATATGTGTATGGAAGAAAGGTAAAAAGTACATGAGAATTTATTATTTGATAGTTTAGAAAGAAAGAAAATAATTACTAACTTAGATAGGAATTTGTCTGTTACATTTTCGCTAAAATTACTAAGGACTTGTTATAAGCTGGTTGGGGGGTGTGATGAACATTAAAAAGTATACATTTAATAAAAAAAAGAAATTAGTCATTTTACACTTATAATTTAATTAATCATATTGACTTAGCACAATTATGACATAATATTTATATATATGTTTTATCTATTATTATTATGATTTTTATTTCCTGTGTAGGAAAAATACTACTTTGGAAGCTCAATAGGAAAAAATGAATATGAAATCTGAATTTCATGACCCAGAAAACCCAAAAGGGCGTGAAGCTAGATTCAAATCAATCTTGGAAAATATTCACCTTGTTGAAATTGGCAACAAAATGAGATTATAATATATTTAACCACACATGTTTTTTTTTTTTATTAATATACATATATATAATATTTGTAAAAAAAAAAAAAAAGACAATTGCCTCCAAATTGGCGATTGTATCTTTGCATGACTTTTGCATGCAACTTTTGCAAGTTGCATGCAAAAATAATTTTAGAGGTGCTAAGCCCTCTACTATAAATAGAGGTGCCCAGCACCTCAGAAAATCAGTCTGATTCCATAGTTCTTTTTTAAGACTTGTGGAGTTTCAGTTCTTTTGTGTTTTATTTTATTATTATTAATAATATACACACACACACATATATATATATATATAATATTTGTAAAGAAAAAAAGAAAATTGCCTCCGAATTGGCGATTGTATCTTTGCATGACTATTTTTTATGCAACTTTCGCAAGTTGCATGCAAAAGCAATTGCAGGGGTGTTAAGCTCTCTGCTATAAATAAAAGTGCTCATGTAATGACCAGAAATCCCGACTACTGTCATATCATGGGACGAGTGTCACATAATATAAATTATGTTTGGACACATATACCCTAATGAAATGACTTTGGGGACAATCGGAAAATTCTTCGAAAATTCTGATACTAAATGGTATGATGTTCCACTCCGGACAACTCATAGTATTTCGGCCGTAATATTTTCATAAAAACTCCAATTTGTATGACTTTTATATCGTCGGAAATTTAAGATCGAGACTCACAACTTTAACGTTGAATATGTTCCAAATGCGAACTTGAAGTAGGTCAAAATTATGATTTCCAAAATTGGTATAGTAATTTCGAGAAGGGACTAGAAATGGGACATGTGGTAAAATCTCAACCACTTATTTTATCATAAAAATCAGCCATATTGCCTATAAATAAGGCACTATTCATGTATTCGTTGAGAAGTGAAAAAATGTGAGCTTGAATTGCGGGGAAGATCTTCAAAATGTTCTTCATTTCCATGGAAATGATGAATAAATGGTGATGAGCTCTCAAGTTTCTTTGTCAAGTAAGCTTCCATTCTTTTTCTATTTTCTCAATTTTCAATTTTGAACAAAGAATATAAAGCCCCAAATTCGCACCTTATAAATCCTATCTTCCTAATTTTCCTTTCTTTCCATAGTCTCCTCGCTATTCTTTCTATTTCTGGATAAAACATAATCGAGTCAAGACTTGTGGATATTCGCATTCACTTAAGCAGAGAAAGATAAGAAAAGTACTAAAACAAAAATAAAATAACAATAAAAAGTAATAATAATAAAAATTAAAATTAAAATCTAAATTGAAGCTAAAGTTCTTTGGTAATAGTATTAATGTGAATTAAATTAACAATCCCCGACAACGGAGCCAAAAACGTATTGTGATATTTAATATCGTACCGCAAGTGTACGGGGTCAAGTTTTAGTAAAGATAAGTGAAAAAGTGTCGAACCCACATGGATTGTATTCAACTCACACTAAGTACTATAATTAGTAAACCTAACTTTATTTAGAAGCAATTTAAAATAATATGAATCTAAAACTAAAAACTAAATAAGAAAAATATAAAAATATTAAATATAGAAAAGATCAATATGAAAGAGATTCTAGAGTCTCATTTCACCTACCTATCCTCTATGTATTTGTTATGCCAATCGATTCTTATTCAGTTGCATTGTTTATAAGCCAAGAACCCTAAATTATTCTAACCCCCTCTCCCGAGTGCAGAGTGGATATGTTATCAATTACAGACTTCGATATCCCTATAAAAATCTAATAATTAACAACTTATTACACTTTTTGATTCTTTGTTATTGACTTCAAATGGATTATAGATTCTCCTGAACTCTACAAATCTCTTAGGTTATATTCTCTAGATCATATTCAAAATCTCATCTAAACATGCATCATCTTAATTTGTGGCCAACAAACTAAAAGCATTAATCACAAGAGAATATAAATAAACTAAATTAAAACTTCCTAAAAATCAAATTGACGACCAACACATAGGTTCAAGCATTAGCTACATCATCCTCTAGAATTATACAGTTAGTTCATGACCAAATAATAAAACAAAGCATGGTCATGAATCTAATAGAAATCATTAGAGTTAAAGAAAGAAACTAGAAGATTAAAACCGAATCAATTCCCTTATTTTTCAGACATCACCGCATTCGTCTCTTCTTGTCGTTCTTCAATCTTTCTCTTTTGATATCTATAAAATATGTATTTAAAACCCTTTTTGTGTATTCGTCTCCTCATTTAGGGTTTTGGATGAGCCTCTATATTTCTAGGAAAGTCTTGGAGTCCTTGTGCTTGTAAAATAACAATTTCTGAAAATTATGGGCTCTTGTCACAGCGTCGCGGCGCCAGAATTGATGTTGCGGTGCCTAACTCTCGAGAAATCACTATGGGCTGAAGGGGTGCGTGACGACAGACATAATTTCTGGTATGCTTTTCTCTATATTTTTTGCTCTTCCAACGTGCTTCCGATACGTCTGTAGGGTCCCAAAACACGTACAATTGCTCTAAGATCCATGTCTTAATGCTTCCTATCAATCAAACATAAAAAAAACTACAAAATATATTAAATGAAACGAAACCTAACAAATTAGTTAGCTAAGAATGCATGAATAAGTGGGTTTAAACCGCACTTATCAATATATGTACTTTAAGAATAGTTTACAATAGTGATACTTTTCCCAAAATCGGATCTCCCAGTGTCCAGAATTACTTCAAGACCATTCTAAGGTCGGTGTTATTCTTAGCATATCAATACATCAATCTAATACGCGTAATGAAAATACTAATAATAAGATATGAAATGAAAATGTAGTTATTTTATTAATAAATAATAAAATGTACAATTCATATTGGCGCTCCAAGCACCAACTCCAACAAACTCTCACTAGCTTAGTAAAGATAAGTGAAAGAGTGTCGAAACCACATGGATTGTATTCAACTCACACTAAGTACTATAATTAATAAACCTAACTTTATTTAGAAAGCAATTAAATTTAGAATAAATTAATACTAAACTAAAAACTAAAGAAACGAGATATTAAAACGTTTAATTAAGATAATCCAAGAAGAGAGAGATTCTAGAGTCTGATTTCACATAACTATCCCCTATGTATTTGTCATGCCATTCAATTCTTATTCAGTTGCATTATTTATAAGTCAAGAATCTTAAACTATTCTAACTCCTTCTCACGAGTGCCGAGTGAATATATTATCAATTACAGACTTCGATAACCTTATAAAAATCTAGTAATTAATAATTCATTACGCTATGTGATTATGTGTTAATGACTTCAAAGGGATTATAGGTTCTCTCAAACTCTACAAATGTCCTAATTTATATTCTCTAAATACTATTCAAAATCTCCTCTCCCGAGTGATAGATTCTAAACATGCATCATCTCAATCTGTTACCAACAAACAAGAAGCATTAAACACAAGAGAATAGAAATAAACTGAAATAAAACTTTGTAATAATTAATTGGCAAATAATACATAGGTTCAAGCATTGGCTACATCATCCTATAGAACATTAAATTTAGTTCATGACTAAAGATGAAAACAATGGAAATAATATCATGAACATATTATAAATTATTAGAGTTGAAGAAAAAAACTAGATGATTAAACCCGAATCGAATCCCTTATTCTTCGGAAGTCATCGCTTTCATCTCCTCTTGTCGCTCTTCAATCTTTCTCTTTGGATCTCTCTAAAATATGCGTTTTAAGTATTGAGTTTTGTATTAGCCTCCCCCTCAGGGTTTTGGATGAGCCTTTATATTTATAGGAAAGTCTTTGAGTCATTGTACATGTAAAATAATAATTTCTGAAGATTTTGGGCTCCTATCACAGCGTCATGACACTGTAATTGGCATCGCGGTGCCCAAATCTCAAGAAATCACTATGGTCTAATGCTGAAGGGGCATCGCGACGTAAAATATGATTTATGGTATGATGTTTTCTGCATTTTCCGTTCTTCCTGCATTCTTCCGATGTGTCCATAGAGTCCTAAAATACGTACAATTGCTCCAAGTTCCATGTCCTAACGCTTCATATCAATCAAACATAAAAGAAACTACAAAATATATTAAATGATACGAAACCTAACAAATTCGTAAGCTAAGAATACATGAATAAGTGGGTATAAACCGCACCTATCAATGAGTGAGTGATCTCTCCACAAGCGCCCATAAGCTTGCAACTTCCCGATCATGGTTCTTATTCTCCAGCCGGTCCAGCCGGTCTTGAGTCTGTTTCAATTGCTCCCTCAAGACAGTGACCTCCTCTAAAGAGTCGACCGATCGAGAAGTAGCCAATGTCGAATTCAGACGAGTGCCAAGCCCGACATTATAAGAGGTGGTGTTCTTTAATACCTGACACAAAAGCTCTTCATCAACTAAAGGCTGTAAGCTCTGTGTGAGGTTTCATGTCTGGATGTCCACCATGTGTTCCTACATTTTAAGATTTTGCGTTAGAAAAAAATAATGGAAAAAAAATAAAATTTTGGATAATTTATGTAATTAAACACTTATATAGCAACTCAGACAACATCGTTCACCCGACGTTTTTCTTAAGTACAAGGGGCGACCTGGAAAAAATCGACATCGAGAGGGGTTGCTACACCTTTCCGGTTTTGCTTTACTGTAAACGGAGAAAATTAATTAGTAATTAAATATTATTAAAATACAGTTGAGTAAATGTATATCAACTTACCCCCGAGTATTCCTCATGATGCATGGAAAACAGCTTGGAGCCTCTCACATGGTTGAACCGCAAATTCTGCCAGTTCACCTTGTTCCACTCACAAAGTTTCTACGAAAAATAAGTTAGTTATTTTCATAAAGACTACAAAATGAAATATTATGGAAATTAAAAACTTACTATGTATTCCTCCAAAGCCCACATTCCGCACATAAACATATAATCATCTTCCCTGATGTCATGTGACCGATGAGAAATAGCATTAGTCGCACCATGCTCGTTGAAGATGCGTTTGAGTTTCTTCATGCACTAGTTTAGTACCACTTGCCCATGTAGTGGTCGACGTACTTGATCACATTCAAAGTAGTCAAGTCAATGTTGAACCACTCATATATATAAAAAATACAATAGATAAAGGCTTCATTAAAATAAAAATAGAAAGTAAAATTTTTAAGTGAAATGATACTTACTGAAGGGACTGTGATTTATCTGTGGCATGTCTGCTCCTGTATCTTTGTCTTGCATTGTACTATTGGGGGAACATCACACTGTGCAATAGTCCCAATTGCATTGTTGAAATTTAAGTTGTGGTCCCTCAACTGTCTCTATCCATCGTCGGATATGCGAATCGATATTCGTCCTGGGCATTCACGTGATGCGCCAAATCCAAACCCGTTGTATCACCGTGAGATCGTCTGATTACGGGTCGTGTTAGCGGCCTCAGCATATGACTCAGAGTTGTAACCTACCACACTATTGGTGGAAGGAACTGGTTTCTTATACTGTCCAAGGGCATTATTGTTTCCCTTACCAGGCTGCCAAAGTGCCTGAAATAAGGCATTTAACAGTGCCTCAAATTGAGGCACAAATGAGGCACCAAAATTGTCTGTTTGCAACACCAAGTGTTTAAAGTTGTATGGGGATTTTAAAATTCCTCATACAACACTAATATTTAAAGTAGAAAAAATTATTAAAAATAAACCACAAACGATTAAAAAAAAAAAAACCTCACCATTGAGAGAGAGAAATATAGTCTTTCTTTAGAGAGTGATTGTAGCACCCCAGTAATTCCGACGAATACTATGTTATAAGAAGCATAATACGTTATATAAATCATGTTCAACCATGTGTGTGTGTGTGACAATATGGTTTGGGTATCCGATAAATTCCTCGTAGTTCCGATACATAATTTATTTCAAGATTGAATCCGGACAGCCAATGGTATATGGGCCGTAACGTTTTCATACGATCTCGATTTTTATGAATTTTATATCATCAAAAATATAAGACCGAGACCTACAACATCTATGTTGAATAGTTTTCCAAACTCGAATAAGACTTAGATCAAAAATTGAGATGTTCATGGCTGCTACAATAGAATTCGGGAATAGCCTAAAATTGGGTGATATGGCTCAATCCTAGCCACCCATTTCATAATAAAATCAACCATTTGCCCAATAAAATTTACACTATTCACCCATATTTTTCTCAAGAAAAAACATGAGCCATGGTTCTAGGGAGTTCTCCAATTTTCTTCATTCTCATTCAAACTTTGAGGAAAGATTGATGATTTTCAAGTTCCTAGCACACCAAGTAAGATTATTTTTCTTCTTCCTTCCTTTAATATTGAGTTTATGGCATGAATCTCCTTCCCCCAAATTCACACATGGAAGAACCCTATAATCATTTCTTTATTTTAGCTTTGATCAAGTTAATAGCATAGTATAAATATGCAGGTGTATGAAAATGCATTTCATGATATAAGAAGAGAATTAGCATTATTTTATGAAATGCCCAATTCTCTGAACTTGGGGCATTGCCGAAATTGTATAGGTCTTGAGAGGGAGTGTTTTTGCCTCTTGATGGTAATTGATAGTAGAGCATGAATCAGGAAATGTTTGATATTAGTTATTTTGGGTTTAAGTTGATAATTTAAGTTGCATTTTTCATGAGCATCAGATGAATTACGTTTGTGTGTGAGAGGTTTGAGTTTATGAAATAATACTTATTTAAATGGTTGGATGATGTTTTACACATGTTGAAATGAAGATGATGGTGTTGGAATTGCTTTGGGCATTGACAATTGAGAACTAGTATTGGCCCTGAAATCGGACTAGCATCGCGACACCGACTATCTGAATTCCCTCTACCTCGGGTAAGTGCGTGTGGGAGTCATGGAAAATATGTGAATGCCTTCTACCTCGGGTTGATGTATGTAGGAGTCATGTCGAACATGAGAATGCCATCTACCTGGGGTTCGTGCGTGTTGTAGTCACGCCGAACATTTGAATGCCATCTACCTCAGGTAAGTGCGTGTGGGAGTCACGCACAACATGTGAACACCCTCTACCTTAGGTTGTGCATGAGGGAGTCAGGCTGAACATACCCTCTACCTCAGGTTGGTTACGTGTTTGCCTAAGTTCGGTCATGTGGAAGACTTAGGTAAGCGGTGTGGAAGACTCGGGTCGGTGGTGAGGAAGACTTGGGTAGGTCGTGTGAAGCATCGGGTCGGTTGTGTAGAAGTCGTGACGCTTAGAACCTGGCATCGTGACGCAGAACATTACATGCACTCTACCTGAGTCAGCTGGTATGGACGTTGCGATGCTTCGACCCGATGTCGTGACGCGTAATAGAAACAGTTTCATTTCATATTCATCTTAAGAAGTTAGAAGGAACCTACAACACACATGTACATTCACCCCATCCATGATCATGAATAGCTTTTTAGTTAAATATGTTAACCATGTTAGGGATATGCCCTATACCCAACTTGTGCATGGGCTATATTTGTAATATTTTCATTAATTAATAAAATGACAATATTTATTATACGTGTCTTACATAACTTATATGAATCATCAACACTGTAATAAAGCCATTGGAGTAATAAGACGATGACTTCCACGCCTTATGAGAATCATTACTCTTAAATGTTCCTAGTTATAATTTTGTGAATAATCTGGGCGTTCACGCAAGCGAGAGACTAGCATGATGATATGATCCGCCCTTAGTGGGGTAGCCGATCTCATAGGCTACTAGCGAAGATCCTTCTGATTGGTGTTATCACATGGATGCATGAGTTGCTCGTGTCCATCGAACTGACCGCCGAAATTTCATATGGAGTGTTTATCCAATGTGTCTGTGAGAACTTTCATGTATCGATTATATGACTAGTCCTTCGACTTGAGGTCTTTACAATTTATGTGTGGATCAAATAACTATGACATTCTCCTTCCCCGGTTCAAAAGATCCGGTCATAAGGGTATGATTGGGTCAGTTGTTGAAACACATGAAGTTTGTAAAGATACAACAGAGAATCGCCACTCTCTCGGATAATATTTTCTTATAAGAGTAGTATTTCAGTTCGCGGGTTGATATGTGTGATCAGTGCTTGAGACTGTGGCCACATCGGAAGAATTATGTCAAATTCTTGGGTTAGCAAGATTCATGACACTATCAACATCATACCTTTGACCATATGGGTAGACACTTTCCGTACCCTAGGTCAATAGGTGGGGATACAGTGAGGCGAGAGACTGTATCATATGTAAATCGCATACAGAATGGGTATATATATCTTTCCTTCTCATTTGGGGGCCTTGACATGTTGCTAGATGTCAACCTTGGTCATTGAAATCGAACGACCATCTGATCGGAGGATAATTTATGTTCGATTAAATTATCACAATTCATTTCATGTCCAACTTGAGGGGAACCCAAAAGGTCACACCCAACAAAGTTGAAATCAATGGTTAACAGTGCACAATACATATTTAACAAGATATATGATTGATGTAAGAATTGTTCATAAATGGTTCAATGTGTTTAATTATTGAACAGATCATTTATGAGGTTCCATAGTGGCTTAGGGATTGGTGAATGACGATAGGGGCACTTTGGGAATTGGAATAAATAGAAAAAAAGTACTATTCACGTGAATAGTAATGCGTGAATAGTAAAAAAAATTTTTATTTAATTTTGTTATTTGTTTTGAATTCCATTTCGGCCCAAACTCTTATTAGGATTTTATAATCTCATTAAACCACTAAATTAAGATCCAATGACTAAGATTAAATTGACTTTTATCCCACATTAGATTTTAATTAATTTTGTTGTCTTTGGAGCACTATATAAACCCAAAGAATTCTTCACAAATTTTTGCACCAAACCTTTCAAATCTTGGGTTTATATAAGTGAGTAACTCTAAATTTTTAAGAGTAAGCCACTGATTTTGAGGATCCTTAAGTCTAATTGACTAGAGGAACCTCGAGTTAAAAGTTTTGAGGTATTTTCCTAGGCTAGCACCAAGGGTAAAATACCTGTGCACTCAAGGCGTAGTCTTGCCATTGAGTTTTGGCTTTGATGTGTGCATCTTTGGAGGCCACACACTTGGGTGGCTCTTTGGAACGTGGAAGAGCTTGCTGAGATCGAGAAAAGCTTGTATATTGGAGGGAGGACTGGAGGAGTCTACGATTCAAGTAAGTCTTTTTCTTTCTTTATTTTAATTAGAGTTCTTATGATAGTTAACATGTTTAAGTTTATGTTCTTTTCATGTTTTATGAGTTTTATGCTTAGAATATATAGTAACATGCCTAGGCTTGTAGAATAATCAAAACAAATAGGTCTTGGGTAAAGGTAAAACAACATCATAATTTTAATTATTTATTTTTTCGCTGCGCACTCGCGGCCGCTAAAATCTCGTTGGAAAGCTAACACCCTGAACTTAATTTTAGGCACAAGTTTTGCATGATTTGGTTAAGAGTTGAATTGTGAAATTGCATTTAAAGTTCACACGTCTGCAGAAAAATGTGAATAGTAGATTTATTTGAATAAAAAAAATGCAATATCATAATTAAATATTCATCAAAGTTATTTAATGCCTAAAATAATTCCAACATATTAAAACTCATATGATTGATGATTCTATGTATGATTAGAATTGGCATGATTATTTTAGGGTGCAAGCATGTAGAGACTTTCAAAGAAATGTGTCTTAGCTAAGTAATTAAATATTCATCCCTTAGCTAAGTAATTATTCTGTGATGAGCTTAGAGATTTATTACCTTTAAGGCTAATAAATATAAATAACTTGTTTAGAATAAAAGACATTATAAAATATATAAGTGGGGTGGGATCAAGGCGTTAATAAAACTTTCCAAACTAAAGTTAATTTAACCAAATGTATTACTAGAGTTAGATAATGATTTGGTGTCTTCCTTCACTCACTACCTTTTTATAGCCAAAAGGAAAAGCCGTGAAGACATCTAGATAATCATTTACTCAAAGCTTACCTTAAAGCATATTTAAAGTGTTGGACTAATTTGGAGGATCTATTGTTTATTCCTGTCACCAAGACGATAAGAACCTAAGAGGTAAGGGTATTTAAGAGAGTTCGCTCCACCCTCCCTCTGGGGAATTTTCAATAGAGGAATCCATTTGACAATTATTTATTTAAACTTGCTAAAATCCTCAATAATAATTTAAGTCTAAAAATTGCCTCCCATTGTAAAGTATAGACCCAAAGGGCTTAAACCGTATTGGCAGGACTAGGCTTTACCAGACTGACCAATACCAATTTGTCTCTAAATCATACTATTGACAATGGTTTGCCTTTTCTGAGTCATAAGACGCAGCGACCCTTAGGCGTGGTCTTATAACATAGTGGCAAAGATTGGGTGTCCACGAGGACTAGCATAAACTATGACATGTTTGATTGCCCAACCCAATGATCAAGGAATTGTGATTTATATCATAAATTGGTTGGGAACCTACCTAATTATCTTATTTTATAACGACCGGCCCTAGTCGGAGTTATGAAATGATGATAATGGGATCCTTGCCCATAAGAAATCCATCATATTGGGGTTGATGCGATTTGCTTAAAATTTTAAAATAATTGAGTGGGAGCAAATTCATAATATTAAAAGCCCATGTTATTCTGAAACATTAATGAAAAAAATATTCCTAATTTTAACATTCTCTCTTAACAGGTGGGTTAAAATATTTCAGTAACATTCAAATGGGAAACAGAGTATCACTTCGTTCCATCCTTGATGAGCATAAGCTCAAAGGGGACAACTACAATGACTGGTTTAGAAATCTTAAAATTATCTTACGATAAGAAAAGATTTTCAATGTTCTTGAAAGACCGTTTCCCCCTGAACCCGCAGAAGATGCTGACCAAAATACATTCGATGCTTAGAAGAAACACATCGATGATGATGAGCAAGCAGTTTGCATAATGCTTGGCTCTATATCGGACGAACTTCAGAAAGGTCGCGAAGATATGGATGCTCAAACCATCATCTTTCACTTGAAGGATTTGTATGCAACTTTTGTTCATACCGTGAGATTCCACGTGTCATGTGCCTTATTCCAAACAAGGTATAATGAAGGATCTGTTAGTGGACATGTGCTTAAGATAATTGGCCACATTGAAAAATTGGCCAACCTCGTGTTCATCATGGATCATTAGATATGTCAGGATCTAATTCTTCAGTCCTTACCAAAGGAATTCTCTAACTTTATTATGCAGTTTCATTTGTCTGATAAAGAAGCTACTTTAGTAGAATTGCACAATCTGATAAAGCAAGCAGAGAAGGACTTGAAACCGGAGCTTAAAACCTCTGTCATGCTTACGAGTACGGACCTGAAGCCACGAGGCCCAAAGAAAAATAAGGGCAAGGCCAAGGCTCCAGATCACCTAAAGCCCAATGGTAAGGTGGAGAAGAAAAAGGGAAAGGGGAAATGTTTCTTTTGTGGAAAGAATGGTCATTGAAAGAAAGACTGCAGATCCTTGAAAGCCAAGGAAGCTAGGGAAGCCCAAGAGGCCAAGAAGCCCAATGCTTCAGGTATGTTGTATATGATTGAACTATATTCTCAAAACTCTGAACCTTCTACTTTGGTGCTTGACACCGGTTGTGGGACTCACTTGTGTAACAATGTGCAGGGCCTGAGAAACAGTAGGAGACTCCGTCATGGGGAGGTTGACTTACGCATGGGTAATTGAGCAAAACTGTTTGCATTGTGCGTGGGGACTTATTCATTAGTTTTGCCGAATGGTTTAGTTTTAGACTTAGAAGATTGTGTTTATGTACTTTCTCTAGTAAAGAACATCATTTTAATTTCTTCTTTATGTAATAAAGGCTTTTCATGCCTAATAAGTTGTAATGAATGTTCTATTTATTTCAATGAAATAAAATATGGAGATGGTATTTTGAATAACGGTATCTATGTCTTACAAACTAACAAATAATGTTCAACCTCTAATATATACAACGTTAACTCAAATAATCTCAATGAATCACTTCTATGGCACAGTCGCTTAGGTCATATCAATGAAACAAGATTAACTAAGCTACATAAGAATGGGTATTTCAGACCCTTCAAATATGAACCTTATGAAACTTGTGAGTCTTGTTTACTTGGTAAAATGACCAAATTACCTTTCAAAGGTAAAGGACATCGTGCAACGGAGACATTGGAACGCATACATTCTGATGTATGCGGACCAATGTCAGTCACCGCTAAAGGTGGATTCTCATACTTCATTACCTTTATCGATGATCACTCGTGATATGAGTATGTGTACCTTATGCAATACAAATCTGAAGCCTTTAAGAAATTCAAAGACTTCAAAGCTGAAGTAGAAAATCGGCTTGATAAAAGTATTAAGTCACTAAGGTCTGACCGAGGTGGTGAATACTTAAGCAATAAATTTCAAGATTACTTGATAGAAAATGGCATTATTTCCCAGTGGACTCCTCCGGGAACTCCACATCATAATAGGGTCTCTGAAAGGAGAAATCAGACATTATTAGATATGGTCCGATCAATGATGCCAGACACGGATCTACCTCTTTGATTTTGGGGTCTTACTTTAGAAACTGCAACACTACTACTAAACCAAGTTCCTTCCAAGACTGTTAGTCAAACACCATATGAGTTATGGTCTGGGAAACATCCTAGTCTTAGTTATATAAGAGTTTGGGGATGTGACGCATATGTCAAGCTCACACAAACTAACAAATTGGATGATAGGGCAGTTAAATGTAAGTTTGTAGGATATTCCTTGAACTCAAGAGCATACGTGTTCTACGTCCCAAATTAACAAAGAACATTTGTCTCACGAAATGCTAAATTTCTAGAGAATGAATTCCTTCTCAAAAAATATAGTGGGAGTAGACTTGACCTCGATGAGGTATGAGAAGAACAAACTAACATAGAACTAAACCCCATGCCCCTTAAAATGGCAGCGACGAAACAACCACAAGGTTATGAACTCAGAAGGTCTGGTAGGGAAAGATATGAGCATGAAAGATATGGTTTCCATATTGATGAGGAACATGATCAGGTTATTTATAATGATGATCCCACCAGTTATGACGAACCAATGTGTGACATTGATTCAGTCAAGTGGCTTGAGGCCATGAAATCCGAAATAGACTCTATGTATCAGAATCAAGTATGTGACTTGGTAGATGCACCTGAAGGGATAAAACCCATAGGCTGCAAGTGGATTTACGAGCATAAAACTGATGTAGAAGGCAACATCCAAACCTATAAGGCTAGGTTGGGGCGAAAGGTTATAGACAAATCTAAGGAATTGACTATGAGGAAACTTTCTCGCCTGTTGCAATGATAAAGTCCATTCGAATTTTACTGGCACTAGCTGCACACGTTGATTATGAGATTTGGCAGATGGATGTCAAAACAGCTTTCCTTAAAGGGAACCTCCTAGAGGAAGTCTATATGACACAACGTGAGGGGTTTGCATCTAAGGATGATCATAATAAAGTATGTAAGCTTAAACGATCCATTTATTGACTCAAGCAAGCTTCCAGAAGTTGGAATATAAGATTTGATGAGACAATCAAAGAATTTGACTTCATCAAAAATGTAGACGAGCCTTGTGTTTACAGGAAAAGTAGTGGGAGTGCTGTTGTATTTCTTGTATTACATGTCGATGACATATTAATCATCGGGAATGATATTCCCATGATGCAAGCCACCAAGCAATGGTTATCTCAGAATTTCTCCATGAAAGATTTGGGAGAAGCAGCATACATCCTCGGTATTAAGATCTACCGTGATAGATCTAAAAGGTTGTTAGGACTTTCCCTATCTACGTACATAGATAAAGTTTTGAAAAGATTCAAAATGGAAGATTCCAAAAGAGGTAATTTACCTACTTGTCATGGAATCAAATTATCTAAGGAGCAATGTCCACATACTCCTTTCAAATAGAGAGCGTATGAGTAGGATCCATTATGCTTCAGCAATAGGATCGATCATGTACGCCATGCTATGTACAAGACCTAATGTCTCTTATGCTCTTAGCATAACGAGTATGTATCAGGCAAATCCTGGTGAGAAACACTGGGCAGCTGTAAAAACAATCCTCAAGTATCTGAGAAGAACTAAGGATGTGTTTTTGACATACGGAGATTGTTCTGAGATGAAAGTCATTGGTTACTATGATGCGAGCTTTCAAACCGACATGGATGACAACAAATCGCAAACAGGATATCTGTTTACTTTGAATGGTGGTGCTGTCAGTTGGAAAAGCTCAAAGTAGTCAACTACAGCGGACTCTACCACTGAAGCCGAGTATATTGCAGCATCTGAGGCAGCTAAAGAAGCAGTCTGGATAAAAAAGTTCATCACGAAACTGGAAGTGCTTCCTGCGATAAAGAATGGCATCACGATGTACCGTGACAACACGTGCGCCATTGCTCAATCAAAGGAACCAAGGTCCCATCAGAAATCCAAGCATGTACTAAGGCGATTTCATCTCATCAGGGAGATTGTTGAGAGAAAAGAAGTTATTATAGAGAAAAATACCCACAGAAGATAATCTTGCAAATTCTCTGACTAAAGGGCTGACTCAACAAAAGCATGATAGGCACACCCGAGAGTATGGTGTCCAGATTCATACTAGTTGGCTATAGTGCAAGTGGGAGATTGTTAGGGATATGCCCTATACCCAACTTGTGGATGGGCTATATTTGTAATATTATCATTAATTAATAAAATGGCAATCTTTATTATACGTGTCTAACATAACTTATATGAATCATCAACATTGTAATAAAGCCCTTGGAGTAATAAGACGATCGCTTCCACACCTTATGAGAATCGTTACTCTTAAATGTTCCTAGTCATAGTTTTGTGAATAATTTGGGCGTTCACAAAGCGGAGAGACTAGCATGATGATATGATCCGCCCTTAAGTGGGGTAGCCGATCTCATAGGCTACTAGGGGAGATCATCCGCTTGGTGTATCACATGGATGCATGAGTTGCTCGTGTCCATCGAACTGACCGCCGAAATTTTTCATATGGAGAGTTTATCCCATGTGTCTGTGAGAACTTTCATGTATCGATTATATGACTAGTCCTTAGACTTGAGGTCTTTACAATCTTATGTGTGGATCAAATAACTTTGACATTCTCCTTCCCCGGTTCAAAAGATCCGGTCATAATGGTATGATTGGGTCATTTGTTGAAACACATGAAGTTTGTAAAGATACAATAGAGAATCGCCACTCTCTCGGATAATATTTTCTTATAAGAGTAGTATTCCAGTTTACGGGTTGATATGTCTGATCAGTGCTTGAGACTGTGGCCACAGCGGAAGAATCATGTGAGATTGTTGGGTTAGCACGATTCATGACACTATCAACATCATACCTTTGACCATATGGGTAGACACTTTCTGTACCCTAGGTCAATAGGTGGGGATACAGTGAGGCAATGGACCATATTATATGTAAATCGCATACAGAATGGGTATATATATATCTTTCCTTCTAATTTAGGGGCCTTGGCATGTTGCGAGATGTCAACCTTGGTCATTGAAATCGAACGACCATCTGATCGGAGGATAATTTACGTTCGATTAAATTATCACGATTCATTTCATGTCCAACTTGATGGGAACCCAAAAGGTGTAACATCCCAGAATTTCGGGATTGTTCTAGAAGATTTCTGGATGGATGTTATAGTCTCGGAGCATGATAATAGTGAAGAATAAGAGTTCGAGTGATAATATATGGGTTGGAATAATGGATTATGAATTTTCGTCGCGTTGGAAAATGCGGAGGATCAAAAGTCGGTTACGCAATTTTCGAAAAACAAATAAAGTTTACGGTTTTGGTCACGAACAGAGTAAACGAACTCCGATCAAGCTGATTTTTCGACCAACGGACTCGTTTTCCTGATACGAACGACTTTTTTGTTGAACACTTTTCGAGAATCGCACCAGAAGGGCTCCGAAATTGCGATATTCCAGAAGACTCTAGAACATTGACTGATTTGTTATTTTCACAGGGGCTTATGTGATATTTTTCAGGGCAGTATATAAAGCCCTCAAGTTTCCTTAAATCAGAAAATAGCAAAAACAAACCCAAAACACCCCTTAAGCCCCACGACCCCCTCACGCCCTCTCTTTATTTTGGTCACGCCGGTGGCTTGCCAGCCACCGCTTGCCGGCGCGACCACCTAGGATGGAAGGACCGGCCACCACGCAGCTGCTGGTGGCCGGCGACGAGGCCGAGACGCCGGCGATCGGCGGCAAATGAGAGAGGAAGGTGCGCCAATGGGTGTGTCGATCCCGGCTCGTCGAGTCATTTCACGAGCCGTGCCACCTACCAAATCGAAGCCCTCGGCGAGTACTACGAGTGTGCGGAGACGGATTCGCCGAACAGCGGCCAGAATTACGCAAAATTAGGAAAGAAGGCTCGGTGAACAGTAAACCCACGACGAACAGTTGCTCCGATTGGAATTCCATCGACACCAGCGTGTTCGTATGGCCGGTGGGAGTCCGAATATGGCCTCGGAATTTCGGTACGACTCTCCGTATAGAATTTGATATTTCAAAGTGTATAGTGATATATTCGTAGTAGGACCTTGGTTCCTTTGATTGAGAAATGGCGCCCGTGTTGTTACAATACATCGTGACGCCATTCTTTATCACGGGAAGCACTTCCAGCTCCATGATGAACTTTTTTAACCAGACTGCTTCTTTAACTGCCTCAGATGCTGTAATATACTCGGCTTCAGTGGTGGATATCCTGTTTGCGATCTGATGTCATCCCTATCGGTCTGAAAGCTCGCATTACAGTAACCAATTTCTTTCATCTCAGAACAATCTACGTATGTCAAGAACACATCTTTAGTTCTTCTCAAATACTTGAGGATTGTTTTGACAGCTTCCCAGTGTTGCTCACCAGGATTTTCCTGATACATGCTTGTTATTCTAAGAGCATAAGAGACATCAGGTCTTATATATAGCATGGCGTACATGATCGATCCTATTGCTGAAGCATAAGGGATCCTACTCATACGCTCTCTATCTGACGGAGTATATGGACATTGCTCCTGAGATAATTTGATTCCATGATAAGTAGGTAAATTACCTCTTTTGGAATCTTCAATTTTGAATCTTTTCAAAACTTTATCTATGTATGTAGATTGAGAAAGTCATAACAACCTCTTAGATCTATTATGGTAGATCTTAATGCCGAGGATGTAGGCTGCTTCTCCCAAATCTTTCATGGAGAAATTCTGAGATAACCATTGATTGGTGGCTTGCTTCATGGGAATATCATTCCCGATGATTAATATGTCATCGACATATAATACAAGAAATATAACAGCACTCCCACTACTTTTCCTGTAAACACAAGGCTCGTCTACATTTTTGATGAAGTCAAATTCTTTGATTGTCTCATCAAATCGTATATTCCAACCTCTGGAGGCTTTCTTGAGTCCATAAATGGATCGTTTAAGCTTGGATACTTTATTATGATCATCCTTAGATGCAAATCCCTCAGGTTGTGTCATATAGACTTCCTATACGAGGTTTCCATTAAGGAAGGTTGTTTGACATCTATCTGCCAAATCTCATAATCAAAGTGTGTAGCTAGTGCTAGTAAAATTCGAGTGGAATTTATCATTGAAATAGGCGAGAAGGTTTCGTCATAGTCAATTCCTTGGATTTGTCTATAACCTTTCGCCACCAACCTAGCCTTATAGGCTTGGATGTTTCCTTCTGCATCAGTTTTACGCTTGTAAATCCACTTGCAGCCTATGGGTTTTATCCCTTCATGTGGAGTTCTCGGAGGAGTCCACTAAGAAACAATGCCATTTTCTCTCAAGTAATCTTGAAATTCATCGCTTAAGTATTCACCACCTCGGTCAGACATTAGTGACTTAATACTTTTATTAAGCTGGTTTTCTAATTCAGCTTTGAAGACTTTGAATTTCTCAAAGGCTTCAAATTTGTACCGTATAAGGTACACATACCCATATCGCAAGTGATCATCGATAAAGGTAATGAAGTAGGAGAATCCACCTTTAGCGGTGACTTACATTGGTCCGCATACATCAGAGTGTATGAGTTCTAATGTCTCTGCTGCATGCTGTACTTTACCTTTGAAGGGTAATTTGGTCATTTTACCAAGTAAACAAGACTCATAAGTTCCATAAGGTTCATATTTGAAGGGTCTGAAATACCCATCCTTATGTAGCTTAGTTGATCTTGTTTCATTGATATGACCTAAGCGACTGTGCCATAGAAGTGATTCATTGAGATTATTCGAGTTAACGTTGTATATATTAGAGGTTGAACATTCTTTGTTAGTTTTTAAGACATAGATACCATTATTCAAAATACCATCTCCATATTTTATTTCATTGAAATAAATAGAACTTTCATTACAACTTATTAGTCATGAAAAGCCTTTATTACATAAAGAAGAAATTGAAATGATGTTCTTTACTAGAGAAGATACATAAACACAATCTTCTACTGAAAAACTAATGAATAAGTCCCTACGCACAATGCAGCCAGTTTTGCTCCATTACCCATGCGTAAGTCAACCTCCCCATGATGAAGTCTCATACTGTTTCTCAGGCCCTGCACATTTTACACAAGTGAGTCCCACAACCGGTGTCAAGCACCCAAGTTGAAGGTTCAGAGTTTTGAGAATATAGTTCTATCATATACAACATACCTGAAGCATTGGGCTTCTTGGGCTTCCCTAGCTTCCTTGGCTTTCAAGGATCTACAGTCTTTCTTCCAATGACCCTTCTTTCCACAAAAGAAACATTTCCCATTTCCCTTTTTCTTCTCCACCTTACCATTGGGCTTTAGGTGATCTGGAGCCTTGGCCTTGCCCTTATTTTTCTTTGGGCCTCGTGGCTTCAGGTCCGTACCCGTAAGCATGACGGAGGTTTTAAGCTCCGGTTTCAAGTCCTTCTCTGTTTGCTTTATCAGATTGTGCAATTCTACTAAAGTAGCTTCTTTATCAGACATATGAAACTCCATAATAAAGTTAGAGAAGTCGTTTGGTAAGGACTGAAGAATTAGATCGTGACCTATCTCATGATCCATGATGAACCTGAGGTTGGCCAATTTTTCAATGTGGCCAATCATCTTAAGCACATGTCCACTAACAGATCATTCCTTATACCTTGTTTGGAATAAGGCACATGACACTTGGAATCTCACGGTATGAACGAAAGTTGCATATAACTCCTTCAAGTTAAAGATGATGGTTTGAGCATCCATATCTTCGTGAGCTTTCTGAAGTTCTTCCAACACAGAGCCAAGCATTATGCAAACTGTTTGCTCATCATCATTGACGTGTTTCTTCCAAGCATCAAATGTATTTTAGTCAACATCTTCTGCGGGTTCAGGGGAAATGGTCTTTCAAGAACATAGAAAATTTTTCTTGTCGTAAGATAATTTTAAAGTTTCTAAACCAGTCATTGTAGTTGTCCCCTTTGAGCTTATGCTCATCAATGATGGAACAAAGTGATACTCTGTTTGCCATTTGAATGTTTGTGAAATATTTTAACCCACATGTTAAGAGAGAATGTTAAAATTAGGAATATGTTTTCATTAATGTTTCATAATAACATGGGATTTTAATATTATAAAATTGCTCCCACTCAATTATTTTAAAATTTTAAGCAAATCGCATCAACCCCAATATGATGGATTTCTTGTGGGCAAGGATCCCATTATCATCATTTCATAACTCCGACTAGGGCCGGTCGTTATAAAATATGATAATTAGGTAGGTTCCCAACCAATTTATGATATAAATCATAATTACTTGATCATTGGGTTGGGCAATCAAACATGCCATAGCTTATGTTAGTCCTCGTGGACACCCAATCTTTGCCAGTAAGTTATAAGACCATGCCTAAGGGTCGCTGCGTCTTATGACTCAGAAAAGTCAAACCATTGTCAATAGTATGATTTAGGGACAAATTGGTATTGGTTAGTCTGGTAAAGCCTATTCCTGCCAATACGGTTTAAGCCCTTTGGGTCTATACTTTACAATGGGAGGCAAATTTTAGACTTAAATTATTATTGAGGATTTTAGCATGTTTAAGTGAATAACTGTCAAATGGATTCCTCCATTGAAAATTCCCCATATGGAGGGTGGAGCGAACTCTCTTAAATACCCTTACCTCTTAGGCTCTTATCGCTTTGGTGACAGGAATAAACAATAGATCCTCCAAATTATTCCAACACTTTAAATATGATTTAAGGTAAGCTTTGATTAAATGATTATCTAGATTTCTTCACAACTTTTCCTTTTTGCTATAAAAAGGTAGTGAGTGAATGAAGACACCAAATCATTATCTAACTCTAGTAATACCTTTGGTTAAATTAACTTTAGTTTGGAAAGTTTTATTAACGCCTTGGTCCCACCCCACTTGTATCTTTTATAATGTCTTTTATTATAAACAAGTGATTTATATCTATTAGCCTTAAAGGTAATAAATCTCTAAGTTCATCACGAAATAATTACTTAGCTAAAGGATAAGTAATACACTCTCTATTTCCTTAGAAAGTCTCTAGATGCTTGCACCCTAAAATAATCATGCTAATTCTAATCATACATAGAATCATCAAGCATATGAGTTTTAATATGTTGGAATTATTTTAGGCATTAAATAATTTTGATTAATATTTAATTATGATATTGCATTTTATTTTAATCAAATAAATTTACTATTCACATTTTTTACAGATGCGTGAACTTTAAATGCAAATTCACAATTCCAATCTTAACCAAATCATGCAAAACATGTGCCTAAAATTAAGTTCAGGGCATTAGCTTTCCAACGAGCTTTTACACACCCAATTTCAAGTTCAAATGAGAGAGAACTAATGAAAACAAAAATGGTGCGCTGATACCACTGTTGGGAAGCGGCCGCGAATACGCAGCGGAAAATCAAGAAGAAATTAAATTATGATGCCGCTATCCCTTTGCCCAAGACCCATTTGTTTTGATTATTCTACAAGCCTAGGCATGTTACTATATATTCTAAGCATAAAAAATCATAAAATATGCAAAGAAAATAAACCTAAACATGCTAACTATCATAAGAACTCTAATTAAAATCAAGAAAGAAAAAGACTTACTTGAACCGAAGACTCCTCCAGTCCTCCCTCCAATCTACAAGCTTTTCTCGAACTCAGTAAGCTCTTCCACGTTCCAAAGAGCCACCCAAGTGTGTGGCCTCTAAAGATGCACACACCAAAGCCAAAACTCAAAGGCAAGATTACGCCTTGAGTGCACGAGTATTTTGCCCTTGGTGCTAGCCTAGGCAAATACCTCAAAAATTTTAACTCGAGGTTCCTCTAGTCAATTAGACTTAAGGATCCTCAAAATCAGTGGCTTACTCTTAAACTTTAGAGTTGCTCACTTATATAAACCCAAGATATGAAAGGTTTGGTGTAAAAATTAGTAAAGAATTCTTTTGGTTTATATAGGTGCTCCAAGATAACAAAATTAATTAATAATCCGATGTGGGATAAATGCTAATTTAATCTTAACCATTGGATCTTAATTTAGAGGTTTAATGAGATTATAAAACCTTAATAAGAGTTTGGGCCGAATTGGAATTCAAAACAAATAACAAATAAAAAAAATTACTATTCACATTACTATTTACATTACTATTCACGTTACTATTCACATTTTATTTATTTATTTATTTATTATTTATTTATTTATTCCTATTCCCATAGTGTGCCTATCGTCATTCACCAATCCCTAAGCCACTATGGAACCCCATAAATGATCTGTTCAATAATTAAACACATTGAACCATTTATGAATAATTCCTACAGCAATCATATATGCTGTTAAATTTGTACTGTGCACTGTTAACCATTGATTTCGACTTTGTTGTGTGTGACCTTTTGGGTTCCCCTCAAGTTGTACATGAAATGAATCGTGATAATTTAATCGAACATAAATTATCCTCCGATCATATGGTCGTTCGATTTCAATGACCAAGGTTGACATCTAGCAACATGCCAAGGCCCCCAAATGAGAAGGAAAGATATAAATACCCATTTTGTATGCGATTTACATGTGATACGGTCCCTTACCTCACTGTACCCCCACCGTTTGACCTAGGGTATGGAATGTGTCTACCCATATAGTCAAATGTATGATGTTGATAGTTTCATGAATCGTGCTAACCAAAGAATCTCACATGATTCTTCCGCTGCGGCCACAGTCTCAAGCACTGATCACACATATCAACTTGCGAACTTGAATACTACTCTTATAAGAAAATATTATCCAAGAGAGTGGCAATTCTCTGTTGTATCTTTACAAACTTCATGTGTTTCAACAAATGACCCAATCATACCCTTATGACCAGATCTTTTGAACCGGGGAAGGAGAATGTCAAAGTTATTTGATCCATACATAAGATTGTAATGACCTCAAGTCTAAGCACTAGTCACACAATCGATACATGAAAGTTCTCACAGACACATTGGATAAACACTCCATGTGAAAACTTTCGGTGGTCAGTTCGATTGACCCGAGCAACTCATGCATCCATGTGATACACCAAGCGGACGAATCTCCGCTAGTAGCCTATGAGATCGGCTACCCCACTTAAGGGAGGATCATATCATCATGCTAGTCTCTCCGCTTTGTGAACGCCCAGATTATTCATAAAACTATGATTAGGAACTTTTAAGAGTAATGATTCCTATAAGGCGTGGAAGCCATCATTTTATTACTCCAAGGGCTTTATTACAGTGTTTGATGACTCATATAAGTTATGTAAGACACGTTTAATAAAGATTGCTATTTTATTAATTAATGAAAATATTACAAATACATGTACATATAACCCATCCACAAGTTGGGTATATGCATATCCCTAACACTACCTCTCCAGTATCAGATTCTAGAGTATGTCCTCAAGCTCTATAGACATGTTAGTAAGAATTCCCAAAACTAGTTTAATATTATTCCAAATGAAAGTAACCATAATCCTTAATCTAGTGGAGAATCTTTCTTTAGTTATCTCGGATTATCATCAGAAGTTTAAGACAAGTTATGAGAACAGATTGTAAGGTTCTAAGAATATTCACTCAATGGAGTGGAAAGAGAATTATAAATAAAGAATGATGTTCCGATGCTTAAAACAATCAGAGACTATAAGAGGTATAGATACGGAATGAGAAAATAAGAAAATGCCAAAACTTATTTGATTAAGGGAAATATAGTAAGCCTGAGCAAGAGTAAATTGTCAAGTAGACCTACGAAGGTTCCTTCCCTCCACATAAAAATTTTCCAAGTAGATCCAATAGCCCTTGAGCGTCTCGTGTAAATAAAAAGTTATCAGAATAACGAAGAATAGTCAGAAAGATAAAAGAAGCAAGAAGTCCGATTTAGTTGTGGAAGTTTCCAATAGACATTAGGTGCCACAAAGAATGTAGGGATTCTAGACGCCCAAACCCTGACTCATATGAGATAAAATGAATGAACGTCGTAAGAAAAAATGATTAGATGCCTTAACCAAGGAGTCCGATATAGAAAAGGTCCTGGCTTATCCAGATTCTAACTTCTCAGTGATATCAGTTAAGGAAACTGTTCTAATGGAGTCTATCTCATACCTATCTTACATTAGTAATAAATACTACCAGGAAATATAATACCAGAACAAGGATATCAATATCCGTTGAGGTGTGAATGTTTGCCCCATCCTTCACTTGCATAGATGAAGATCATCGTATGAAACATCAGCATACATAATGCTATATCTTAAGATAGAAATGGAAAATACTAGAAGATAGATCACCCAGAAAGAGACCAATGAGGCTTTTAAAGGCTAGAAAAGAAAGAACTCGACATAAAACAAGATTGGCAAATTTACAGTACCAGTAAGAACCTATAGATCATACCAATGCTAGTAGGAATCCGTGTGAGCTTAAAAGAACAGACCTATGAGACTAGAGATATCGAGAGTTGACAAGATGCACCAATATGAACAATAAGATTAAAAGGCATAGTTGTAGCCTATAGCAAGAGCAAAGATCTAGAAAGTAGCAAATAGGAATGAACCACCACTAGTCTTGGTACCACAGCATGGAACAAAAAGATAGATTATGGAGGCGAATAATATATGGAAGGATGCGGGAAGTAATAAGAAAGCTCAGTACATGAGTAACATAGATAACATAGCTTAAGGATGGTAGTATAAATGGAGATCTCAGAATGGTTGATAAAGTTTTGGAACCTTAAGACATGGAGTAGCCGACGCGATTCCAACAAAATGAACGATAACTCTCATTTTCAGTAGCCTCGACTCCAATAAGTGCATAGACACCTCACCAGACCATCAATGAGCCTAGACAATTCACAGAGATGTGTATTCTAATATTTTCATGGAAAGCATGTATTTACCCTTCAATTTAGAGCCCAGTAAGGACGTGAACGAGTAAAGTAGAGCATCAGATAAGATAGATAAATCATGAAACAGTGAGATAGCCGAACTAAGAAGTGTAACGGAACCGAGATAATAATCGTAAGATGGTTATATTCTGTATAAGATGGAGTAATGGATAATAAGTCATGTTAAATCTAAGGCGGTGCCTTAGTTCATTGTGAAACACATGGCCTCTAGTGAGGAAAAAGCTCAAAATGGTAAAAGAATCAGAGAGAGAAATCCTTAGAAAAAAGGTATATGACTTATAGAAAGCCCTCATTATACTAGAATGGAAGAACTAGTAAGAGAGTAGCACTGAACCAAAAAGCTCAACAGGAAAAAATGAATATGAAATCTGAATTACATGACCCAGAAAACCCAAAAGAGCGAGAAGCTAGATTCAAATCAATCTTGGAAAACATTCACCCTGTTGAAATTGGCAACAAAATGAGCTTATAATATATTTAACCACACACGTATTTTTTTAATTATTATTAATATACATATATATATATATATATTTGTAAAAAAAAAAAAGAGATTGCCTCCAAATTGGCGATTGTATCTTTGTATGACTTTTGCATGCAACTTTTACAAGTTGCATGCAAAAACAATTTTAGAGGTGCTAAGCCCTCTACTATAATAGAGGTCCTCAGCACCTCAGAAAATCAGTATGATTCCATAGTTCTTTTTTTAGGACATGTTGAGTGTCAGTTCTTGTGTGTTTTATTTTATTATTATTATAATATGCGCGCGCGCACACACACACACACAAACATATATATATATATATATAATATATTTGTAAAAAAAATGAAAATTGCCTCCAAATTGGCGATTGTATCTTTGCATGACTTTTGCATGCAACTTTCGCAAGTTGCATGCAAAAGTAATTGTAGAGGTGTTAAGCCCTCTACTATAAATAGAAGTGCTCATGTAACGACCGGAAATACCGACTACTGTCACATCGTGAGAAGAGTGTCACATAATATAAATTATTTTTGGACACATATACCCTCATGAAATGACTTTGGGAAAAATTGGAAAATTCTTCGAAATTTCGATACTAGATGGTATGATGTTCCATTTCGGACAGCCCATAGTATTTGGGCCGTAACCTTTTCATAAAAAGTCTAAGTTTTATGAATTCTATATCGTCGGAAAGCTAAGATCGAGACTCAGAACTTTAACGTTGAATAATTTTTCAAATTCGAACCCGAAGTAGGTCAAAAATTATGATTTTCAAAATTGGTATAGTAATTTTGAGAAGGGACTAGAAATGGGACATGTGGCAAAATCTCAACCACTCTTTTTATCACAAAAATCAGCCACCTTGCCTATAAATAAGGCACTATTCATGTATCCGTTGAGAAGTGAAAAATGTAAGCTTGAATTGCGGGGAAGATCTTCAAAATTTTCTTCATTTCCATGGAAATGATAAAGGAATGGTGATGAGCTCTCAAGTTTCTTGATCAAGTAAGCTTCCATTCTCTTTCTATCTTCTCAATTTTCAATTTTGAACAAAGAATATGAAGCCCCAAATTCGCACCTTATAAACCCTAGAATTTGAGATTGCTAAATTGGCATTAATTGGGTTGCTAGCTTGTATTTTGGAACGTAACATGATATTAATATTATGGATTGAGGTTTTTTTGTGGATGTGAATGTATTGGGGGAAAGTTGAATGTGTTTTTTATGTTGTTATTATTAAATTGGTACGTAAAAGTATGAGTTGAATATGTCTCTTGAGTGTACATATTGTAGTTAAAAAGGTGCTTATATAAAGATTTTAGTGTGGGAAGTGTGTTTGGAGCAAGTTAGACTTGGAAAGATTGATATCAAGCCCCGAAACTGGCCTCGCATTGCGACACCAAGCACCTCGCGTCTCGACGCATTCTGGAAAAATAAGCCCCAATTTGATTTTATGTTGTGCGCATGTCGCATCGCGACATGAACCAAAACAACTCTCTATCTCAGCCTTCTCCAGGTCGGGTCGCGACGCGAAAGTCTTTGCGTCGCGACGTATGGCCATTTTACAGGATAATTTTTTTACCAATTCAGTTTCGACTCAGAATATTAGAGACCGCCTGAGGGACTTCTTATCATCTTAGATACACGTAAATTACCATGACATAAACGAAAAACCCCATGTAGCGATGATAGTTTCAAAATATATTTTACGATATGTATTCTAATTAGTTACCTATTAAAGGTTATTGCAGGAACCACAAATTCCTTCGGTGATATGAAGTTATGCTTGCAGGACTTCAAATCAGTTGGTGGACCTCTTTTCTCGAGTTACTTTTCTTTTAAATGTTTTAATGTAAGACTTACATTTAAAAGCATATTGGACAATAGCCAAATGATGATTTTAGTTATTTTACATTTGATGATGTTTTAGAAAGAAATGTTTTCAAATCATGTTTTTTTTTATGTTTTCGAGGCATGGGGGAAAAATCCGCCTCAGTATGTAACTTGATTCAGATATGGAATTGACGGAGAGCACATGTGCACATGTAGAGGACTGGGGGGACGACGATACATAACGCCCCCATATCCTAGTTCAAGAATAGGGATGATAAATGCCCCTAGATCCTAAATTCAGAGCTTGGAGGGTAGCATAGATTCGCACCCCAAGTTCCAGTTCAGTGGCTTGGGGGACGGCGATATGGAATGCCCCAAGACCACTAGTTTCAGGCACAGTAGTGGCATGATTTGGTGGACGGTGATAAGTAACGCCCCAATGTCATGGATTTGCACACCTGGCTCTAGTTAGGCGTATAAGAGGATGGCGATACGTAATGCCCCCATGCGTCAGGTTTTTCAGAGACAGGTATCAAGTTTTTAGAAAATAATTTTCAGAAATCAGTTTGCAGATACAGGTTTCAGAAAAAGTTTTCAAAGAAAAGTTTTCCAGAAAAGTAAAGTTTTCAGAAACAGCCATTTTATAAGAAACTTTCAGAAAAGATTTTCATAAAGGTTTCAAGAAAGTGTATTGTTTTCAGGAAAGAAAAGGTTTCAGAAAAAATCCGAATTGATTTCCAAAATATAGGTTTTCATAAAGTATTTCATATTTCATTTTAAAACCGTCCACTCACTTAGATCATACAAACGATCTAACCCCCCACTCCCAGTGTTTTATTTTGCAGGTTCTTAGAGGGCGAGCTCGGGAGGACGAATACTGATGGCAGTCACTAGGGTGTTCGGTCCACCAAGTCAAGTCTGAAGTAGAGTTCAGTCGAGTCAAGTAAAGTCCAATCTCAGATATTTGTATAACAGAGTTGTGTATGAGCATCCATGTGTAGAGTTGTAACATTTATGATATTGTCAGTTTTGTCGTATATATATTATATAACGATCTATGTTACAAAGATCTCCGGATTGGGGATGTTACAAAGATGATATCATAGCATAGTCTAGGGAGTCAGTGACTGTAGTGGGCAGAGTGCTGGGGTCTTGTATATGTAGTATATTCGGGATACCCGTATACGAGGCACTACCTCTCCAGTATCCAATCCTCGAGTATGTACTTAAAGTTCTATAGATAGTTTAGTAAGAATTCCTGAGCTATTTAAGTATATTTCCTTAGAAATAATTATATTCTTTGAAGATCCTTTTGTAATCATCCTGAATTATTAGCAGAAGTTCAAATTTAGCTATAAAACCAGAAAATACGGTACTAAGAAAAGTTACCCTAGAGAGTGGAAAGAGAAAGCTATAAGAAGTAAGGAAATATACAAGGAAGTAGAAAGAGAAAGAAAAAGCTTGAAAGAAATATAAAGGATAAAAATAGATATGTTTAAACAATCAGAAGCAATTAGAGGTAAAGATATAGAAACAGATAAGTAAGGAGTACAAAACCTTAGTACTAAATAAAATAGAGTAAGCCCGAACCAAAGTAAAATGTTGGATTAAACTTAAGTAAGATTCCTTCCTTCCTACAAAGATTCCTTCATTGATCAGAAAATTCCTTCAAGTAGACTTAATAGCCTTAAGTACCCCGTATAAATGATAAGTCTCCCGAGTAACAAATGATATACATAAAGATAAAAGAAGCAAGAACTCAAGACTAGACATGGAAGTTTCAATAGACAAGAAATACCAATAAATATGTGGAGACTTTAGATCCCTAACCTCTGGCCCGCAGACCAATAAGAGAAGGCTGTAAATAGAAAGGATTAACTGCCTTAATTTAAGAATCTGGAAGATAAGGTTTCGATCTACCTAAATCCTCATCTCTTAGCTATATCAGTAAAAGAAATGGTCTTGACGGAATCTATCTCATACCTACCTTATATGAGTAATAGACTCTACCAGGACACAGAGTACCAGAACAAGGACAATGATAACCATCGAGAAATAAAAGCTTGCCCCATCCTTTCCCAGCTTAGGTAAGGGTAACCGTAAGAAAGCCCAACGAGAGTTTTTCCTAAAGTACAAACCGAAGACATGAGAAGATAGACCACTCAGAAAATGACCAAGAAAGCATCCGAATTTAGAAAGGAGAGAACCTATTGTAGTCTAAGAATCTAGGCAAGTCAGTACAAGGCTTGCAGTACTAGTAGAAGTACGCAGAATAGACCAAACATAGAAGAAACCCATAGATATGCCAGTAGAAAATCCGTGTAAGTTCAAAAGGATAAACACATGAGATCATAGATACTCAAGAGTTAACATGAATACCCAGTGCGAACAATAAGGTTAAAAGGCATGGTTATAGCTTACAGTAAGGGCAGAGAGCAGAGATTTAGAAAATGTCCTATAAGAGTAAAACATCGCTAACTTCGGCAGCACGACATAAAACTAAGAGATGGGATATGAAATAAACAGGAAGGACGCAGATAGTGACAAGGAAGTTCAGTAAGTATGGTATTAGAGGTATAACTTGAAAGTAAAAATATAAAGGAAGACCTCATGATAGTTGATAAAATTTGTGAGTATATGAACACTTAACCAGACCATCACCAAGCCTCAGTAAATAACAGAAAAGTGTATTCATAGATCTCGGTGGAGTGCGCATGTTAACCCCTTAACTTAAAGCCCAATAAAGATAAGAACAAGTAAGGAATAACATCATACAAAATAGACAGGCCACGAGACAGTTAGGCAGCTGTACCATTGAGTTCAACAGAGCATATATAAGAAACATAAGATAGGATAGTCTGAAGTCAGAGTGAGTCGAGCCAAATATTGAAATCATTATTGTAATGGAGGCCCTTAAGGGAGTTAAGGCTCAAGAACATGAGGGGACCGGGGAGAGCGAATTCCAAAATATAATAGGAAACTCTTAAGAAGTCTTATTATACTAATTAGGAAGAAATAAATGGAGAGCAATACCTAAACTAAAAATTTAGTAGAAATGTCTTAAGCAAATGAAGTTGATAGAGTCTACAAGAGAGTAAAGATGAGAGGAGTTCAAGGAACTGAGATAAGAAAGAAATCTATATAACATGGTAAATTTCTTAAAGAGGAATAACAAGAGGGAATATAATGGTTCTTTGAGAAAAAGTAACAACTTAAGGTAGTTAAGTAACAGAGACGACATGGTAGAGTATTTTAAAGAGCATGACTCTAGATAAGGTCCATGTAACATCTCCAATCTGGGAGAGGTTACCGGCAGGGAATAGGCCGTACTATTCCCATGAGCCTCTGACTTCCGACTTTTGCTATTCTTATCTCACTTAAAAACTTATGCATAGGGACTTTTGCCCCAACTCAACGACATGAAATGCATCTTACTTAACCGGTATCTCAAAATATATCACTATAGGCACCAAGCTTTCTTACGATTATTCTATCTATGTTGGGAAGGGTTTAGACAAGCATCTTATGTTTCGACGGACATGGATGCCCTTATTCTGGTATCATGTGCCCTGATGGAGTTTATTACTCATGTAAGATAGATATGAGATAAGCTCCGTCAGGATAACTTCCTTAACCGGTATCATTGAGTGGCGAGGATTTTGGTAGATCATGACTTATTTATATCAGCTTCTTTGGTTAAGGCAACTAATCATTTATCTTTACGGCCTTTATTTTTCTTACTTACGGGTCTGGGTTTGGGTATCTAGATCTTCTATATCTTTTGTGATATCTTGTGTTTACTGGAAACTCCCCCGGAAAATTCTAATTTCTTGCTTCTTTTATTTTTCTTTCTATTTTCTTTACTTGGGGAACTTGTTATCTATATGACATACTAAAGGCTATTGGGTCTACTAGAAGAAATTTTCTGATGAGGGAATGAGTCTTATTAGAAAGGAAGGAATCTTACGAGAATGGAGGGAACCTTAATTGGGTCTATTTGTAATTTTTCTCTAGCTCAGGCTTATTCTATTCTCTCTACTACTATAGGTTTCGGTACTTCCTTATCTATCTATTTCTGTATATTTACCTCTAACTGCTTCTGGTTGCTCTAAGCATCTGTACATCATACTTTTCTTTTAGCTTTCTCTTTCTCTTTTACTCTCTTGAGTGAACATTTTCAAAATCTTATTATATGTCCTCCTAACTTGTCTTGAACTTATGCTATTATACCAAGATAACTACGGAAAAATCCTTAACTAGAACAAGGATTATGGTTACTTTTACTAGAAAGAAAGTTGAGATAGCATAGGAATTTCCTACTAACCTGTCTATAGAGCTTCAGGACATACTCGAGGATCAGATACTGGAAAGGTAGTGCCTAGCATACTAGTACCAGCCGGCATACTATGTATACAATACCCCAGCATTATGCCCACTGTAGTCACTAACTCCCTAGACCATGCTCTGATACCATCTTTGTAACATCTTCCTTCCGGGAATGATACCGATAGAGAATAGGCCACCATATCCCCCTTAGCCTCTGACTTTCTAACTCTAATTAACTTCACTAATCCCATCTTATACATGATCTCATATTTGGGACCATAGCGCAACTCAATAACATAAGATCCACTTAACATACGTATTTATATACTCAAATTATAATTATTTTACAACCATATTGTGGACACTTCACACATAAATCATACAAGTTGATTGTACTACTATCTGACACAAAAAATCACTTTGACTCTAACTGACCATTGTTCTGACTTGAACCTGGTGGGACTCGATACCCTAGTGACTTCCATCAGTATCCATCCTCTCGAGCTCATCCTCTGAGTAACCTGCAAAACAAGAAACTGTGAGTGGGGGGTTAGATCGTTTGAACGATCTAGTGAGTAGACCGTTTAAAATAAAAAATAAAAATTGAAATACTTAATGAAATTTCATTGTTCTAAAACCAAATCATTTCAAAAAAATCATATTTTCTGAAATCTCTATTCTTATCTGAGAATAACTTTTTTCTGAAAAAAAACATTTGTGGAAATCGCTATCTTTTTGTAAAACTCTAAGATTCTATAAAACATTTTCTGTTGAAAATTTCTTAAAACTATATTTTCTGAAAATCTGTTTCTGAGAAACTTGTATCTGAAAATCAGCTGAAAACTTGATGCATGGGGGCGTTACGTATCGTTGTCCCCATATACGCCTAAACTAGTGATCTTGGAGCATTACATATCGTCGTCCAAGCCACTAAACTATAGCCAGGAGTGTTGATCCATACTACTACCTGACCTTGAAGCTAGGGTCTTGATTAGTGGTATTTATATCACTATTTCCCACTCATTTAACCTTATATTTTGTATAGTTTCTTGAGTCTTGTGAATATTTTGATGTGTTTTGTGTTATTTTGTAGATAAATAAATTTTCAGGACATTCTGGAGGTGATTTGGAGCAAAACTGTGAAAATTAGCCAAAAAGGGCAAAATGGTAATTTCTCTGCGTCGCGCCGCGTAAAGCTTTGGCGTCGCGACGCTTAACGTGCGCGAGTACCGCTATCATGCGCCGGGTCCACAAATCAGAATCTGAGAAAAGTTTGACTTTGCTAAAATGCGTCGTGACACGTGTCACCATCACAGCCGATCTGCTAACATGCGTCTGCCACGTGTCATCGTCTTACGATGCCGACAATCATCATCTACGCTAACGTGCGCCTGACACGTGTCATCATCTCAGAAGATCAGCTAAAATGCGCCACATGCCACGTGTCAAAAATCTATGGTGCCGACAGAATACGCGTGACACGTGTCACCTTATCATTGGATCGAAACGCCAGCCAACCACAGCGTGACACGTGTCATAATTATTGCTGCCGACAGCCGCGTGGTCAACCCGTGTGGACTCCGTGTAACTGTTGCCACGTCGCGACGCTAGTGCAATTCCAGCGTCGCGACGCTGGACCAAAATTTGCCTATAAAATGAGGCCGCCAGATTCATTTTTCTTCATGCTCTCCTTGGGAATTTTTCCCTGGTTTTATAGGAAGCATCTATTTTTGTATATATAAATATTATTTTTAATATATGTATTTTTATTGTCAGTAATAGTAGTTCTCTTCTTCTACCTTTCTTTTTAATGTTTAGTAGTTAATTTTCTGCTGGGGATAAGGTGAAGCTTTTATTATTTTAATTTAGATTAATCTCCCTTTAATATAATATAAAAATTATAATTCAAAATATAAAAGATTACCACCTTAATGGCTGGTTTTATTTATTTGACATAATGTAGTACCGCCTATATGGCTGGTCTTTAGGTGACAGATAATTACCGCCTATATGGCTGGTTTATGTTCAAATATTATTACCGCCTTTATGGCTGGTCGAACTTAATTTGACTTAATAAGGAATACCGCCTTTATGGCTGGTCGGTAATATCATGTTTAATTTCTGTATTATATTAAGGGAGATATCTAAATTATAAATAGTAAAAGTGAATCCTCAACCCCCAGCATTTTATTTTTATTCTAGGAAAGTGATGACACACAATACACACACTTAATAATTGATTTTCTTTTTATGGGTAATTCTTTAGGTTGTTTATTAAGTCTTAAGCTTAATGCTTCTTGTTGCCTGATCACCAATAGGATTGATGAGGTAAATCTAAAATGAACTAGACATAGGGATTTTAGGTTTCAGCCTTAGACTTAATAGCCCACGATCTTCCTTGAGGATAGATAACCCTTTAATAGATTTCCTTACAGATAGGAATATACCTGTCGGGCGGGGGTAGCCATAATTGGAACTTAGTCTTAATGAATCCAGGTAATTTAGTTGACATAGGAATATGGTTCAATTGGGTTATACTGGGTATTTGCGTCTGACCATCGACAGAGGCTTTTGCATATTTTCGTGTTCCAGGTTAACAAATTAATTTATTACACAATAATAAGAGAATCAATTCATCTTTGTAATAATATTGTGTGGAGTCACGACCCTAGATCCTTGAGTCATTTATTTTATTTTCCTTAGTATTTTCTTTTGAGTCTGCTTTTATTTTATTTGCAAAACTACAATCAACCAAATCAATCAAGCAATCAATTCCATTCTCCCTCTAATTAGATATTTGTAAATAAATAGATTCAACAATTAATAACAATAGTAGGAATTAAGTCCTCGTGGGATCGATATTTTTATACTACTTGAACGATACGTGCGCTTGCATTATACGTGTGTGTTTACGCCGGTCAAGTTTTTGGCGCCGTTGCCGGGGACTTATATTTCTTAAGTTATTAATTTTGAAGCTATCTAATTTACTTGTATCTAATTTTCTTTATTTTTATCTGTAATTTTTATTTCTTTCTTTTGTTTTCAGGTGATTGAAAAATGGAACACTACTGGGAGATTGAAAGATCACGAGCTTTACAAGAAGATACACCCCAAATCTGGGAGCAACAGTCAAATTTTCTGAGGCCTGTTGTCGAGCCCAATAATTATCACTGGATGCCAGAACCAAGCAATACTACATTTGCTCATCAGAACGCAATGGAGAGATGTGACATATGTAATGGTAACCACCCAAGAGATTATTGCGAGTACAATTACCATCTAGGGTGGCAGAGCTATCAAAATCATTCATGGTACGAAGAACCATCACATTTTCCATCTTATCCACCATCTTCCTTCGATCCTTATCAAGAACCAGAACCATCCGAGGAAGATCAATTGATTCACATGTTCAAAAAACAAGCAGCTCGATTTGATGCACAAATTCAGAGTAACACAGAATCCATACAGAGAATGACAGATCAGATCAGACAATTCACAGAAAACCAGAACTACATACCTCAAGAACCAGTTCCAGATGACACTGATGAAGCCTTTGAATACCAATCAGTTCACAATGACACTTCAACAGAGAAGGAGGCTGAGCAGTATCAACAACCAGAGGTATCAGTTCAGGAACCCGAACCGGCAAAGTCTCGATTTGATTTTTATTATTCAGATTCTGACGAAGATGAAGCTGAATTGTTTGTACCAACTGCACCAACAAATGAGGAAGGAATTCTGTGTCCTCAAAATGAAGATCTTGGAGATTATTTTGCAATAATGTTTGATGAAGATCTACCTGAGCCAATCAATTCACCCAGATCAGAGGATGAAGACCTAATGTCAGACACATCTTTTCATCCTCAGGTGGAGCAAGAAACAGAACAAATAGAGGAGCAAATGTCTGACCTTAATAAAGATCCAGAGCATTCAGGAAAAACATCGCTGTGTTGGGGAGTACAAATCAAAGATATCACCCAGAAGCTTGACAGAATGGAACTTCCATTCCAAGTCAAGCACCATACGAGACCTCCTGATTTTCTTTCTTTCTTTTCAGGAACCAATGGAGCAACAAAAGTCAAAAAGGTGGCACGAGCACTGAATAAGACAAAATTCTTTTTGCCACTTTACCGTTGGAAGAGACCCTTCAAAAGCAACGCTCACGGGATTGTCTTTAATCGGACATCCAAAACGACATTGAAACCTCCTTAACAGATGAATTTCAGTCACGTCTGGCTGAAGACGAAAAATTCAGCGCTAGTAGGGAGGCAACCCATGCAATGTTTTGTAATTTGTTTTCATATTTTGTGTGAACTTTTTAATTTTGTGTGTTATTTTTGTAGGGAAAGGCACAAACGAAGCATTTTATGACAGAAGGAATTGTGTTTGGTAATCAAAGATGAGAAACAATTCATTAGCAATGGCCGAATAAGGAATGAAATCTTGAGACACATCCTAATGAATTTATACTAAGCGAGTGGCGTATTGTGTACACAATTCTGTTGCCTTAATTATTGCTTTGATTCACTTTTCTGTTGTAATTATCTTTATTTTCGTAGACAGGATCCAGACTTTTTGACCTTTCACGATTTCTTTTGTTGTTTAGCTAACAAACGTCCTCTGGAAGATACTTCTGCTATTATTACTCACCCTTTTTCAGGTACTATAAATTCAGCCCGTCATTGCACTTTTGAAGGCATCCTAATTTGAAAAAAAAGAAATACATAAAAAATGGAAGCCACTTCAAGAAGACGAGTTGAAAACATCTGTGTGTTTTGCGGTAGTACTGTTGGTACTAAACCACAATACATAGAAGCAGCACAGGAATTGGGTCGAGTCTTAGCTGCAAGGAATATGCACTTAATATATGGCGGAGGCAATCTCGGACTTATGGGAATCGTTTTAAAGGCTGTACAGGAGGGAGGCAGTCATGTTTTGGGAATCATCCCAAAACCCTTGGCAGAGGCAAATCTTATTGGATCATCAAACGGCGAGCAACTAATCGTGACAGGTATGTCTGAACGTCTGGTAGAAATGATTAACCGTGCTGATGCTTTTATCGCTTTGCTAGGTGGCTTGGGCACATTAGAGGAAATTTTTATAGTTCTATCCTGGGTGAACCTGAACATACACAAGAAACCGCTTGGACTACTCAACGTTGATGGATTTTATGATTTTCTTTGTGTGTTTCTTGATGATGCTCGGAGAAATGGGTTCGTGTCAAAACTTATGAAAGAACTCCTCTTTACTGCCAGAACTGCTCCGGATCTGATAGACCAACTCATAGCCTATGAACCACAAGTTCACCCTATCCTATCAAAGATAAATTGGTCTGAGGACGATCGTGGTAAGAGGCGTCGAATTAATCTGGATCTTAACCTTTAATTTCCTGTAGATTTCAGCTAACCAGGTACGACCTTCTAAACTCTTCTTCTACTTTTTAAGACATTGGGGACAATGTCTCATTTAGGTTTGGGGGAGGGAATTAGTTGATTAGTACCTTGTTTTTAGTTCGTATGTTGTTTTTATTTTTAGTCCAAAATTTTTCGAAAAATACAAAAAAATTAGAAAATTTTCAAAAATTACAAAAATATTTTGCATTTTTGTGTTTTGACTAAAAAGGTGAAATTGGTAAGAGATAGCTGAGTAAGGAGTTCTCATTCCTGATACGTATCTCAAACCATTTATTTCGAAACAAGTTAATTTTTGTTTATTTCCTTTTGAATTATTTAATTTGTGAATTCTCCTTAACACTGACTAAAATGGATTTTCATATTCTCAGTTGGCAGGTATTATCAACATACATGGAAACATACAGACATGAGCTAAAATTGAAAAGTTTGTAATGTTCAGTTCTCTAGTTTAATTGGAGGAAGCATCTCAAAAAGTGATGGAGTAAAAAAAAAAAAATCTGATTTACAAAAATAAAGTATCTAAGATCCGGGTAATTAAGTCTGTAAGGGTGTTTTAACACCTAGTGCCCTAAAACCAACTGGTTTGGGAGTCACTGGCCCAAAACTCGTTACATGGATCAAAGATGCTGCAAAAAAATATATATATCTGAAGTCTGAGTAATTAAGTTCGTAGGGGTGTCTCAACACCTAGTGCCCTAAAGCCAACTGGTTTGGGAGCCACCGACCCAAAGCTCGTTACATAGATGGAAGATATTGTATATAAATAAAAAATAGAGAAAAATCAAAGAAAAAATCAGAAAAATCAGAAAAAATTATTCCATTGCTGCAAAAAGGTGTGTAATCTGATAGAACTTTAGGACAAAAATATTACTCTCTTATCAACTGCACTTATGACTGTTGTGGGCAAAAATGAGTTGTTTAATATTTTGTTGGCTGTGTATATGAAGAATGGTAAAAATAATTTATAGAATTTACTTATTCGGTAATTTAGAAAGAAACAAAACAACTAGTAACTTGGAGTAGAAGTTTCACCTGATTAGTTAACTTCTTTATTCTCTTTTCTCTTGTCTTTTTGCTTTTGTGTGCATTAGTTTTACTACCTTTTTACTTTTGTAAAATGTTTGTGGGTATCATTGCTGTAAACCCTCACGAGACTACAACTCGTCCACTAGGGACACCTAGGGGTTTAAAGGCTTGTTGCATATGCTAAATGCAACCGTGATCCCTACGAAAGTGGCTTAGTTAATTTATTTATGTTATTTTATTCTATGTTTTGCTCGAGGACTAGCAAAATGTTAGGTTTGGGGGTGTGATGAGTGGTATTTATATCACTATTTCCCACTCATTTAACCTTATATTTTGTATAGTTTCTTGAGTCTTGTGAATATTTTGATGTGTTTTGTGTTTTTTTGTAGATAAATAAATTTTCAGGACATTCTGGAGGTGATTTGGAGCAAAACTGTGAAAATTGGCCAAAAAGGGCAAAATAGTAATTTCTCCGCGTCGCGCCGCGTAAAGCTTTGGCATCGCGACGCTTAACGTGCGCGAGTACCGCTATCATGTGCCGGGTCCACAAATCAGAATCTGAGAAAAGTTTGACTTTGCTAAAATGCGTTGTGACACGTGTCACCATCACAGCTGATCTGCTAACATGCGCCTGCCACGTGTCATCGTCTTACGATGCCGACAATCATCATCTACGCTAACGTGCGCCTGACACGTGTCATTATCTCAGAAGATCAGCTAAAATGCGCCACATGTCACCGTGGTCAACCCGTGTGGACTCCGTGTAACTGTTGCCAGCGTCGCGACGCTGGACCAAAATTTGCCTATAAAAGGAGGCCGCCAGATTCATTTTTCTTCATGCTCTCCTTGGGAATTTTTCCCTGGTTTTATAGGAAGCATCTATTTTTGTATATATAAATATTATTTTTAATATATTTATTTTATTTTCAGTAATAGTAGTTCTCTTCTTCTACCTTTCTTTTTAATGTTTAGTAGTTAATTTTCTGCTAGGGATAAGGTGAAGCTTTTATTATTTTAATTTAGATTAATCTCCCTTTAATATAATATAAAAATTATAATTCAAAATATAAAAGATTACCACCTTAATGGCTGGTTTTATTTATTTGACATAATGTAGTACCGCCTATATGGCTGGTCTTTAGGTGACAGATAATTACCACCTATATGGCTGGTTTATGTTCAAATATTATTACCGCCTTTATGGCTGGTCGAACTTAATTTGACTTAATAAGGAATACCGCCTTTATGGCTGGTCGGTAATATCATGTTTAATTTCTGTATTATATTAAGGGAGATATCTAAATTATAAATAGTAAAAGTGAATCCTCAACCCCCAGCATTTTATTTTTATTCTAGGAAAGTGATGACACACAATACACACACTTAATAATTGATTTTCTTTTTATGGGTAATTCTTTAGGTTGTTTATTAAGTCTTAAGCTTAATGCTTCATGTTGCCTGATCACCAATAGGATTGATGAGGTAAATCTAAAATGAACTAGACATAGGGATTTTAGGTTTCAGCCTTAGACTTAATAGCCCACGATCTTCCTTGAGGATAGATAACCCTTTAATAGATTTCCTTACAGGATAGGAATATATCTGTCGGGCGGGGGTAGCCATAATTGGAACTTAGTCTTAATGAATCCAGGTAATTTGGTTGACATAGGAATATGGTTCAATTGGGTTATACTGGGTATTTGCGTCTGACCATCGACAGAGGCTTTTGCATATTTTCGTGTTCCAGGTTAACAAATTAATTTATTACACAATAATAAGAGAATCAATTCATCTTTATAATAATATTGTGTGGAGTCACGACCCTAGATCCTTGAGTCATTTATTTTATTTTCCTTAGTATTTTCTTTTGAGTCTGCTTTTATTTTATTTTGCAAAACTACAATCAACCAAATCAATCAAGCAATCAATTCCATTCTCCCTCTAATTAGATATTTGTAAATAAATAGATTCAACAATTAATAACAATAGTAGGAATTAAGTCCTCGTGGGATCGATATTTTTATACTACTTGAACGATACGTGCGCTTGCGTTATACGTGTGTGTTTACGCCGGTCAGGTCTATGGGAGTTACATATCATCGTCCCTTAGCCCTGAATCTAGAGGATCTGGGGGTGTTACATATCACCGTCCCTTCAGTCATGCTTTACATGTGCACATATTATCCATCAATTCCATAAGTTACAGCCTGAGGTGGGATTTAAAGCAATATAAATGAAAAATGAATTTAGAAAGAGAGTGTCCACTCACCAATCAACATGCATTACCTTTAGCCTTGAATGTTACTAGGTTACTTCTGTTCTTGGATGCAACTAGAAGGATTTTTACGAATAACGAATCTATCTTGTATTCGAGTATAATTAGTATATTTAAACTAAGAAACCATTCATAATCATAGATATAGTGTGCAATTGTATATTGGTATGAAATCCTTAGGGTGCCCTCCAATATGTTATTACGGAACTGAAATATATAAACTGATCTTTGAAAAATAGTCTCGTGTCACAACGTTGGACGCTACGCGTCACGACACCCACTGGCAGGACTGAAAAAGAGAACAAATTTTATACCGCATCGCGATGCTAGACGTTGTGTGTCGTGACGTCCACGAAAACATAAATAAGGTAGATGGCATGCTCTGTTACACGTCACGACGCTAAGCATTGAGAGTCGCGACGCTCACACGAGTAGAGTTGAAACATAGGCTTTCTTATTATTACGTGTCGTAACGCTATCAAGTTGGGGTCCCAACGCTCGTCTGTTTCCAGGCCCCAACATTAACTATTCCATTTCTAGCTTTCCCAAATGCACCGTCAACACCCTTCATTACACCTATACGCAAACAATTCTTTAAACTTCAATATTAAAGCAAGCTAAACCAACACTTCATCATCAATTTAACTATTTAATCTCATAAACCCAACGTAGCTCAATGCTTAGCATTAATAAATTTGACCATTTCTTAATACAAGATCCATTTCTTATTTGATTATCCACCTTAATGCAATCACTAACGTGCCAATCATTCTAACATGACATCATCTTATAAAAATATCATAACTATATTCTTGGATCAAGTTTCTTTACCTCAATTTTTTTGATTTTCTTCATCCTCCAAGTCTCTTAAGCTTGTTACTTCTCTTCTTGGCTTGTAGTAGTTTGCTTTGCATATGTTATTCCTTGGGTTTTGAAAAGGAAAATAGCACTCTTCATCTCTTCCTCCCTTCTTTTCTTCATTTTCATCTCTTCTCTTCTCTCCCATGATTTTTCTTCTTTCCATTTTCTAGTGATGCATGAATAGTAAGAGCTACTATTCAAATTAGCCAAATCAATCCCTAGTATAAATAAGGGCTATTATTCATGCAACAGTAGAAAATGGAAAGAAGAAAAATTATGGGAGATAAGAGAAAAGAAGAAAAGGAAGAGAGGGAGAGTGTCATTTTCCTTTTCAAAACCCAAGGAAGAGAATATGCAAAGCAACCTACTACAAGCCAAGAAGAGAAACAACAAGCTGAGGAGGCTTGAAGGATGAAGAAAATCAAATAAGTTGAGGTAAAGAAACTTGACCCAAGACTAAAGTTATGGTATTTTTTATAAGATGATGTCATGTTAGAATGATTGGCATGTTAGTGATCATATTAAGGTGGATACTCAAATAAGAAATTGATCTTGCATTATGAAATTTCTGATTTTTTACAAGGTGTGAGACGACAGAAACTGAGCGACGCATGTTGTTCCGGGCTCGCGGCCCGGTTGGGAGTACGGAGTAGCCCGCAGGGGACTAAACCGGAGAATAAATGAGTCGCCACCCGGTGTGAACCAGGAAAATGATTTAAGGCCGCACTCAGCCCTCGCAAGGGAAGACCTCAAACCGTTGGGTTCGGAATGGTCCCTTACTTATGCCACTTGTAATGAAATGATTTGTACAATAATCTAACCAAGCCTAAGCAACATATATTTCCAAGGATAATTTACTCATAAGTTCGCATGCATAAGTACAAGGCTCATATTTAAGTTTACATATAACCAATGTCCGGATTTGCATACAACATATTTGCATACAATCTATGTCCAAATTTGCATATAACCTATTTGCATATAATCTATGTCCGAATTTGCATGCATAAAGATAAATTGAAATACGGCAAGCATACAATGTCGTAAGCATATTACATTCATGGACATGGAAATGCAAACAAATGGCAGTTGCACAATCATACGTAATAAAGAGAAACAATTAGGTATATAATGCAAAGAAATAACCAAAGAGGCAATTGTACATCAAAATAAACGTGCCATTATGCGATTTGAAAATAAATAATGGAAGTGAAAGAAAAGAGATGCGACATATGCCCACATCTATATAGGACTTCAAGTGTCTGATTGGACGTATCTCACATTCAATCGAATGCACTTTGTCCGGCGCGGCAAAACGTCGTGGCAAAGGTAGCCTGTAGGCTTTCTATCCCTCAAAGTGGAGGACCTTTAATCCAACTTGATTTGCCCATGCGCGATGCAACATGATGCATAAGTATGCAAGAATATGACATACAAAGAAAAGCAAATAACGAAATAAAAGGCGTGGTAAAGGTAGACCGTAGGCTTTTTATCCCTCCAAATAGAGGACCTTTAATCCAACTTACTAAGCCCATGCGCATCACATCATAATGCATATAAAATTAAAGACAACAATATTGGACTTCGTATCCCCGACTGGACACGTCTTACATTCAACCGAATATACATTATCCGGCGCGGCAAAACATCGTCGTAAAGGTAGCCTTTTAACCTCTCGACATGGAGGACCTTTAATCCAACTTACTAAGCCCATGCGCTAATAACATAATGCATATAAAAATAAAGACAACAATATCGGACTTCGTATACCCGATTGAACACATCTTACATTCGATCGAATATACATCATCCGGCGCGGCAAAGCATCATGGTAAAGGATTTTAACCCCTCGACATGGAGGACTTTTAATCCAACTTACTAAGCCCATGCGCTAATAACATAATGCATATAAAAATAAAGACAACAATATCGGACTTTGTATACCCGATTGAACACATCTTACATTCAACCGAATATACATCATCCGGCGCGGCAAAGCATCATGGTAAAGGATTTTAACCCCTCGAAATGGAGGACCTTTAATCCAAATTACTAAGCCCATGCGCTTTATCTCATCATTACACAAACAAATAACATGCAGAAATTAAATAACGGATAATAAACAAACAAGACAAAATAAATCGAAATATGTGTCGTTTGCTTGAGTGGTACGTGGAGTTGTATCCCAAGTACAGACCGCACTACCGTCCATTAGGATTCGGCTACAGAGTTTACGTCTGGGTTTCCATCCTATATACCACAAGAGGCGACACATTTTCCATTTTATTCAAGGGCCACAACACACATCATTCCACAATACTCATGCAAATAATAAACAATAAAAATACGAATGAAAATAGATGTAAAAAGTGCCCTCAGGTCTAACCTTTTACGTCGACTCTCGGACTCGCGTTACACGGTGATCGGAAGGGCTAACGCTCCGCAACTTTTCTGGTTCACTGGTTTGCGTCTTTCCTCGCTGTTTTCACTGCTCGGGCTGATGTTTTCCAACGTTTCGTTGCTGTTTTGCTTTTGTATTTTCTAGTCACTATTTTGGTGTATAAGGCTACTATTTTCCGGTTAAGAGGGCTTCTGTTTTTACGGGTTTTTGGCTACTGTTTATGCGGTTTGAGGCTGCTATTTTGCTTACTGTTTGGGGCTGTTATTAAAGAGTGGGCTGTTTCGGTTATATAATGGTGCAGTTTGGGCAGTAATGTGCGGCAGTTTTAGGGTGTTTATGCGTGAGATACAGAGCTAGACAGTGAGTGATTTAAGAGGTGTAGGGCGTGCGCTGAGGCAAAGGGGGTTGTTTACGTGAGATGCAGGCTGCAACGTGAAGTGTGTAGCGACAAAAATGGGGGAATTACGTGAGTGTCTTGGGTGGCTTTGTGAGTGGAGGGTGAGTGTGGGCTGATAAACGTGAGAGTGAGGGCAGTGTATGTGCTGTCGGTGCTTGGGGCTTGAAGTCGTGAGCGTTGAAGGGCTGGTGCTACGTGAGTGGGTTTTAGGTGAGTGTTGTGCTATGTGTGTGGAGGGGCAAAAGGCAGGGCTATGTGCATGTGGGTTATTTGCGTGAAGAGGCTTTGTGAAGCTGATGATTAATGTGCTATTATGTGAAGTGTTTAGGCGTGAACTAGGGCTTTTCTCTCTTGTGTATGCGTGAATTGGAGAGAGGGGGGAAGTGTTGGAATTTGGTTTCTTTTATAGACAAAGGCTAGGGCTTCTCCTTGTTTGAAAAGGAATGAATCAATTAGTGTCTTACAAGGAAAGTCTAATATTTGATTGGGGGACATGTCTTGGCTAGATTAAGAATATGATATATTTAATTTGTTTTGTTTAGGCATGAGACTTGTTTAGTTTGGAATATAATATACTTGATTGATTTTAATTAGGCATGATTTTATTTGATATTTATTTTAATTTGGTATATGATTTTTAGATTTTATTTAATTCCCCATGTGTTAAATATGCATTTTATTAATTTGGATGTGTTTCAAGTGGGCTTGGGCATGAATGGGCTTGGTGTGGGCGTGTGGCTTGGCTTTGGAGGTGGGCTTGGTGTGTGTGGGCTAGGTGTGTGGCTTGCAGGGGTTTTTGGGCTAAAGTGCTTTAAAACGGAAGTCCAACAAGCAAACCCGAAGCATAAACAAACGAATTAATTCCAACAATGTGTCAATTCTTGACTCTTCCCTTCCGACGTCCGTTTCCCGCGACTTCCGTGACTTAAAAGGTAGTGCCTCTAAATGAGACTCATCATAGGGACTTATATGCAAAAATGCAGTGCCTACACTATGGTAATCCTTATTGTGTCTAGTTTCGCTAATTGAAGGTCAAGAATGCATTTTATAAATAAATTATTGCATCTCTACAACACTATCCATATTTTGGTTTTAGGGTAAGTTTTGGGTTCTAAGGCTTCAATCACAAATTTCAGCACTCCACAACCATCCACCATCATTCCATCATCAATCTAACACACAAACACATATATCCAACTTGAAGAAAACTTAAAATTCAAAAGACTTGAATGAATTCTTACTAGTGCTCCAATAATCTTTCTAGTTTTAGGGCTTCTTCTTTGCTACTCAATTGTTGGTTCTAGGGCTGAAATTTTTCCCCTCCTCTGCCTATGCTCGGCTAAAATGATTGAAGAAATGAGTTGTTTTTGTTTTTGTTTTTATTTTTATTTTTTGTATTTTGTTTTATTAATAACTAATGTGTAGAGAAAAATATAGAAAATTATAAAATATTTTATATTTTCCTCCTAATGGGCGATAAAATGAGATTGATTTGGGCCTTAGGTTTACTTAGGAAAGCTTTGGGATTTACTCTATAACTCCATCCACTAAATCGACCCATATTATTTTATTAATAAACCCACAAATTAGCCCAATTTTGTACAAAACTCGTTTAAGTCTAATTCGCCTTTCAACCTATCTCTAATAGCATAAAATTCCCTAGAAAAAAAGTGATACCAAATTTGCAGCTTGAATATGAACTAAATAATAATAAATAAAAAGCAAAAAAGAGAGAGAGAGAAGTAGATTAATGATAAATCACAAGAAAATCATTTTGTCTTATACTTATTTATTTTCCTGCAGTTTAATTAATATCTTCTGTTACAAAATTTCCAGTTACTTAAACCCAAATAACAAAAATAAAAATCACAGAATAATGTGAAATTCTTTCCTATAACAGCAGATGAATCAAAAAAATGAAAGGACTATATTGAGGAATGAAAGGAGAAGAATGCTGCAATGGAAAAAAGTAATATCCACTTTCTTTCCTGATTCGGCAGGTGGGAAAATGAACAGAAAATTTTTGGAATTTTCCCGGAAAATAATTAAATATTGTAAAGTTTTTTGTTTCCTGATCTTATAGATTATGTTAGGGTGTATGCCCTAAAACCAGTTATGAATATAATGGTTTAATACATAATGTTTGTAATATAATTTATTATTTAATTAATAAAAGACATTTGTTAACTACACATTATTACATCTATATTTTATGTGTATGTCCCGAGACATTATGTCAGATGAATATCGTTAATGCAAAAGACGTTTGCGATTATGAAAGTCAGCAATATTTATATATGTCTTAAATTACGTTCTTGGTAAAATGTGACAGTTATACATAACAATGATATATCACTTGACCAATATTGTTGTATGTCGCCTAGATTGACATATGATGTTAATAGAATGGATGATGAGTCTCATATCATAAGGACAAAGATAATAGATATTTCATTGGTAGAATGAAATATCGAACACGACCACGGAAATGTAAGATCAGAAGGTAATATTATCTAAGGTCATATCATCTAATCTGAGATCATATGATGACTTATGCGATAGTACTCTTGGTTCACAAGTATATTCTCATTCGATTATCCACGTCCTTTGAATAAAGGTTAGATGGCTGATAAGTGCATGAAAGTATACTTTGAACATCGTTAACTCGGCTTGATTATCATGTGTTTTGATCTTAATTATAGTTTATTTTGTGTCTTGTTATTAGGAAGCAATGGAATATGAAGATTTGAGCAATTACACATGTTTCGGGACTTTACAGACGCATCGGAAGCATGCGGGAATAGCAGAGATGCAGAATGCACAACACCAGAAATTGGCACTGGCGTCGCGACGCCTCCACAGGATCTTCCCATACAACATGCCTGAGATTTGGGCGCCGCAGCCTCTGATTTCTGGCACCGCGGTGCCCCGACAATGTCCCTGAAACTTAATTCAGACGTATTTTACGCATATATGGACTTCAGGACTTCCCTGTATAAACCTAAGTTCGTCCAAAACCCTAAAAGAGGAGAAAAACATAGAGAAAACACACAACAATGAGTTGAAGTCTCATATTTGAGAGAGAAGAACGAGGATGCTCCTCCAATCTATAAAGGCTATGTCTCTCTTCTCTATGGAGAACTAATCTCCTAGGTAAACCTAAGGATGAACTCTTGTAATTAGGTTATTATATTCATGTTTTTGATTCCTAAATACTCTTCAACGTTTAATACAATTGATGATTCATTGTTCTTTATTATCTTTCGATTTATAATCTAGAGATTGTGTTTTACCAACTTGCATTTAGGAATAGTCATGCTTCTTCTATGTGTGATTGGGGAACCCAGTTGTGACTGATAATGTTATTTTATGAGTTGATCTTCTACTGTAGTATTGCATGAGGGTATATTGTCGACGTTAGATAGGTCATAACGATAACATTGTGTGTTTGTAACATAGAGAAAATAATTCATCAATTACCTTAGAATTTAATATGTTTGGAATTGAATATCTTCTGATTGTTGGTTTGGGATGTGAAACCTTCAGTTGAGTAATAAAAGAAATCAACAACTGAATATAGGAATTTGATGCAAGAGGGATTCCCGACGCTTTGTTGTTTCTCTCTATTGATAACTTTTAAGTGCTTTTTATAATCTTTGTTTTACATTACCAATTCAATCCATCTTTTTTCATTAAGTTATTGCTAATGTTTTGTTTAAATGAATTAGTTCCTTACAACCATTTCTCTGAGGAATCGACATCCCAACTATAGTGCGATAACCGCAAGTATTTTTTTAGCGTAATCAAATTTTGGCGTCATTGCCGGGGAGACGGATTACAAGCAAATGGAGCAGGTTTGCTTAGTCAACAACACAGCGGTAACTTCGTTCTATCTTTATTTCTTTTATATTTTTGTTTTTATTTTTATTTTTATTTATTTAATTTTAGTTTTAGTTTTAGTTTTGATTTTTAGTTTATTTTTTATTTGTGTTTCTCATTTTATTTGTGATTAAGTGCATGCCTAGACTTAATGATTGGTTTGGTAGGTTTGTTAGAATTGAAGATGAAGATTTAGATTCATAAACTCTATTTGAAAACCTTTTTACCACACCACCTAGCTCTAGCACGCACAACATGAGTGAGTACGAGAGACCACCCATTAGGACTCTTGAAGAGTACCTCCATCTCACTCGCACAACTATACCATCATGTATAATGTTTCCTCCTAATGCACCACATATAGACTTTAAACCTGGATCCCAACCTTTCATTGTTTGGAGAATGAGAACCCTTATGTGCACATTAGAGAGTCTGAAGAGGTTGTAGCAACCTTTCATGACCGATTTGGGACAATAGACACAATTAGACTTAAGTTCTTCCCTTTTTCCATTAAGGATAGAGCTAAGAACTGGTTGTATTCATTGAGACCTTGTTCAATAGGATCATGGGTGAGATGATACATGCATTTTTCAATAAATATTTCCCACACCATAAGACTAATGCCTTGAAAAGACAGATCTCTACCTTCTCCCAGAAAGACAGTGAAATCCCTTTTATCAAACTTGGGAGAGGTTTAAGGTGATGTTAGCTAGTTGTCCTCACCATGAGTATGAGAGTTGGTGCTTAGTAAGTTATTTTTACGATGGTCTAACCCCTAGAGAGTGCCAATTTGTTGAGACAATGTGCAATGGTGAGTTTATATGAAAAGATCCTGATGAGGTACTTGAGTACTTAAATGACCTAGCCGAAAAATCTCACACTTGGACTGGACATAATTCCATGGATAGCACTAATAGGACATGTCCCACTCCTTCTAGGGGAGGCATTTTAGGGAAGATAATAGTCTTAGAACACAAGTTTAGCTATTAACCAGATAGATATGAGCTTTAAAAGCCAAAGATAGTAAATCTATGGATGCGTTAGCCTAATTAGAACCTCAAGGGGCATGTTTTATTTGTAAGGGGATTGACCATCTGACCCAATAGTGTCCTTTATATGGTGAGATGAGGGAAACTTATGAGGAACAATGTAATACCTTAGGGATGAACAAGAAACCTTATACACTGCATTCAGACATTTATAATCCCGGTTAGAGGAACCACCCAAATTTTAGTTGGAAGCATGAGTCTCAATAGCCCACTCAAACACCACAGCCTAGAAGTTACAGTGCTCCCAGTATCACACACCAGCCATTCCTAGAAATTCTTTAGAGGACACTGTGCATGCATTTATAGAGGCCCAGAGCAAAACTAATCAAAGGTTTAAGTCATTGATAGCTCATGTAGTTGAAGACAATAAAGAGATAAAATGTCAAGTCTCTAAGTTGACTAATGTCTTGAGTGTGCAAGAACTAGGAAAATTCTAATCTCAAGCTCAACCAAATCCACAAGGGCAACACATGGTACAAGCTGATCATGAAGCATCCATTGTAAAAGATGTTAATGTTATAATCACTAGGAGTGGTAATGAGGTAGGCTTGCAGGACACCTCTAACATTATAGGTGACCCCAAAGATATTAGCACCAATAGTCCTCAAGAAGAACAAGTGCCACATATCTCAGTTAGAGTACCATTTCCTCAAGCTCTTAGGCTTACTGCAAGATCTCCATACCCTAATGGTGAGATCTTAGAATATTTAAAGCAAGTAAAGATTAACCTTCCTTTGTTACATGTGATCAAATAGGTTCCCACATATGCGAAGGTTTTGAAGGATCTATACACCATGAAAAGAAAGTATCATGTGAAAAAGACCGCATTCTTAACAGAACAAGCAAGTGCAGTGATTGACCAGAGGGCCCCACCAAAATACAAAGATCCGGGATGCCCCATTATTGCTTGCCACATTGGCACATATGAGTTCAGTCAAGCTTTATTTGATTTAGGTGCTAGTGTTAATCTCATGCCATATTCTATTTATCTGCAGCTCGGACTTGGAGAGATTAAACCTACATCTGTGGTTTTACAGCTAGCTGATCGCTCTCTCAGAAAACCGCGGGGAGTAATTGAGGATGTTTTACTTCAAATCGATAACTTCTACTATCCTGTGGATTTTCTAATTTAAGATACTCAATTTGTGGTTAACACTAAGTCAAAAATTCCATTTATCTTAGGTAGACCTTTTTTTACTACAGCTAATGCCCTTATCAATTGAATGAACGGTCTCATGAAGATATCATTTGGGAATATGACACTGGAGGTGAATAATTGTCATATTGAGAAACAACCACGAGATGATGATGAGTATAAGTACACATACTTGATAGACACAGTCTTATCGGAGACAGGCTCTACACCATATGAATCTAACCCTCCCGAACTGGAACTGATTCCAAAGAACCGTAAAAATAGAAAAATGAGAGTTAGTGCTCATTTAAAGATGATCCCTGGAAAGTTAAAAAGGTGGTTGAGCCAATTTTTCCTTATATGTAGCCTCAAATCTCAACCATCAGTGGACCCTGAGGGATTGATGGATATAATGCCATGTCCAGCCAATAATTCCTTTTCATGTCTTAATCACCAGTGTCTGCCGAATAAGAAAGAACATATGACTATTTGGTCCACTATATGTGTAGACAACAGAACTTGGGCGACGCTTTTCTAGGCTCGCGGCCTAGTTGGGAAGTACGAAATAACATGGAGTCGCCACCCGGTGTGAACCGGGACAAAGATTTAAGGCCGCACTCACCCCTCGCAAGGGAAGACCTCAAACCGTTGGGTTCGGAATGGTCTCTTACTTATGTCACTTGTGATTATATAATTTTTACAATAAACTAACCGAATCTATTCATCATTCATGCTCAAGGGGTTCTTAGATCTAACATGCTTTCATCCAAATAATTTCACGCAATGTAACACAACAAGCCTATTGAACCATTAAACCAACATGTATAAATCATTACCCAAACGCATCATAAACTAAGAACATGCATAATGAACAACCTAAACATGCTTTAACAAATAAATAACAAACTAAATTAAACCATGCTTAAAATAATAAATAAACGGCCTAGAACTATGACATGTTCAAATACAAATTTGGATGAGACAAGATACGTGTATCTTAAGTGGTACGTGGCGTTGTATCCCGAGTGCAGACCATACTACCGTCCATTCGAAATTGGCTATGGAATTTACGTCCGGGTTTCCATCCGATATACCACAAAAGGGAACACATATCCCGCTCATCCAACAATCACATCATGCCTCAAACGACTCTCATGCGATAATATTCATATTAAATAAAATAAATGAAAGATAATGAATAAAAGGGTGCCCTCAGGTCTAACCTCTTTTATCGTCTCACGAAAGGGCGTTACACGGCCGTTGGAAGGGTGAATGATCTGCAACTCTTTCGGTCCACTAACTCAACGACTTTCCTCGCTGTTTCGCTGTCTTGGGGCTGCTGTTTTCACTCCTTTTCGCTGCTATTTTTGTTGTATTTTCGGGTCACCATTTTTGGTAATTAGGGGACTGTTTTGAGGGTTATTTGGACTGGTTTGGGTTGCAGTTTTGGATGGGTTCTAGGGGCAGTTTTTGTTATTGTTTTGGGCAGTTTTTGGGGACTGTTTTGGGCAGTTTTGTGGGTGTGTGAAGGTGGCAAGCGTGAGGTCAAAGGGGCTGTGAGGCTGTGTGCAGTAATTAGGGGGACTTGTGGTTTGCTAGGTGGCCAGGCGTGAAGGGCTAACGTGAGGCTGTGTTATTGCATTTATAGATTGTGGCGTGAAGTACGGATGAATGGTCCAGGGGCTATGTAGCGTGGAGTGTTTAGCTTGATATGTTATGCTTAGCGTGGGCGTTGATGCAGATTTATGCGTGAAGGATGGGCGTGAAGCTGCTTGGGTGTTTGTTGCGTGAATTTATGGGCAGTTTAATGGTGTGTGGCTGTTATGGAGCAGGTGTGAATTTGTTGGCTTGCGTGAGGTGAAGGAGGGCTGTGAGGGCTTGTGGCTTTTAGGTGAAGCGGTGAGCGTGTTGTGGGCTTTGAGATGGGCGCAAACATGAGGGCTAGGCGTGTGCTGGGTGAAGCGGCAAGGCAGGTGGGCTGATTTTGAGGCAATGGCTGCGCTTTGAGGAGGGCATGAACGTTGGCAGTTTGTGAAGGCAGTTTAGGGTTATTATTTTTGTATTTTTTGTGTGAATCTGCCAGTCAGCCAGGGTTTGGTTTGTGTGGAGAAGGGTTATTTTTATAGGCCAAGGGAAGAGGTTTACCTTGTTGGAGAAGGAATATGATTTGTGTATTAATTGGGGATATCTTTTAATTTAGTATATGAAAAGGAAATCTTTTAATTAGGGGAATTGATTTGATTTGTTCTTTTTAATTAAGGATTATGATTTATTTAAATTGTTAGGTGATTTAATTAAATTAGGAATGTGATTTATTTTAATTAGGAATGTTATTTATGGAATTTAATTTGAATATTTTAATTTGGGAAATGAATTTTAATTTGTGACATGTGTTTTATTTAATTTAATTGGATTTATTTAGTTTGTGACATGTATTTTAAATGTTTTAATTATTTAATTTGTGAGATGTGTTTTAATGGGTTTGGTGTGTTTTAAAACAGAGGTCCAACAACCCTGGGTACGCATCTCGACCCCGAACTACAACCGACAACGGGGGCACCTCGACCCTGGGCACGCATCTCGACCCAATACCGCTGACAATAGGGACCTCGCCCTGAGTATGATGATGTAGTGGGCACCTCGACCCTGGGTACGCATCTCGACCCGGAACTACAAACGACAACGGGGGCACGCATCTCGACCCTGGGCACGCATCTCGACCCAATACCGCTGACAATAGGGACTTCGCCCTGAATATGATGATGTAGTGGGCACCTCGACCCTGGGTACGCATCTCGACCCGGAACTACAACCGACAACGGGGGCACGCATCTCGACCCTGGGCACGCATCTCGACCCAATACCGCTGACAATAGGGACCTCGCCCTGAATATGATGATGTAGTGGGCACCTCGACCCTGGGTACACATCTCGACCCGGAACTACAAACGACAACGGGGGCACGCATCTCGACCCTGGGCACGCATCTCGACCCAATACCGCTGATAATAGGGACTTCGCCCTGAATATGATGATGTAGTGGGCACTTCGACCCTGGGTACGCATCTCGACCCGAAAATACAACCGACAACGGGGGCACGCATCTCGACCCTGGGCATGCATCTCGACCCAATACCGCTGACAATAGGGACCTCTCCCTGAATATGATGATGTAGTGGGCACCTCGACCTTGGGTACGCATCTCGACCCGGAACTACAAACGACAACGGGGGCACGCATCTCGACCCTGGGCACGCATCTCGACCCAATACCGCTGGTGAAGTGGGCCTCAGCCCTGGGATTCATTCCCTGGATTAAATTCTAACGATGTGGGCCTCGGCCCTGGGATTCATTCCAAAATTCTTACGATGTGTGCCTCGGCCCTGGGATTCATTCCCTGGATTCATTCCAAAACTCTGCTGATGTGGGCCTCGGCTTTGGGATTCGTTCCCTGGATTTATTCCAAAATTCTGCTGATATGGGCCTCGACCCTGGGATTCATTCCCTGGATTCATTCCAAATTATAATGATGTGTCTCTATACCCGAAGTGTCATACCTGGAAAACTGATCTGATGTAATATGGGCCTCGCCCCCAGAATGCCATACCCGGCAGAACTGATCTGATGTAATGTGGGTCTCGCCCCCAGAATTCCATACCCGGCAGAACTGATCTGATGTAATATGGGCCTCGCCCCCAGGATGCCATATCCGGTAGAAACTGATACTGATGCCAATGATGTGGACCTCGCCCTCAGATGATGCTGATGTGGGCCTCGACCCTGGGACGCATCCCCAAAACTGATATTGATGATGTGTGGGCCTCAACCCTGAACTGATACTGATAATGATGTGGGCCTCGCCCCCAGACTGGTACTGATGTGGGCCTTGCCCCAAACTGACATGGGCTTTGCCCCAAACTGATACTAATGTATGGACCTCGGCCCTGAGACTCATCCCTACTGATACTGATGTGATGGTTCATTCCTGAACCGTGTTGTGAGGTGGTCCATTCCTGAACCCTGCTGAATGTGGGATTTATTCCATGGGCTTCATTCCTGAAACTGGTGATAATGTGGGCCTCGACCCTGAGTTGATACTGATGTGGGCCTCAACCCCGGGACTCATCCCCAAACGAATACTGATATGGGCCTCGACCCCAAACTGATACTGTTATGGGCCTCAGCCCTGGGACTCATCCCCAAAACTACTACTCGTATGTTGCTGATTCTGGTTAGCTTGTCTTTGCCGCTTTCTCTTTTTCTTCTTTGAAACCTGTGAAAAACAAAACAAACACAAAAAAGAATGCAAAATATGTTACGTGTATGCATGCATGCATGAATGATTTTCCTATCCCGCTGGGTTAGGTTTTCCGCCAGTTCTCCAGGTGATTGCTCGGCCTTCTCTATAGTCTCATGACCCAATATCTTGTTATGTCCCTGATTCACGATGTAGTAGACTGGTCGCCCCCAGTCTTGATTTAGCTTTATGTTCTCTGCTATTTTGTACTTGATCAAGATGAACCACATGGTGGGACCTTCCATATCATCATGCTATATCACATTCTACGAAATAGTCCCAATAGTTATACATATCATTTTCCTCAAAGAATGCTCAGTAATGCAACCAGAGAACCTTCAAAACACTCAATGCAACTCAAATCCAAGTCTTTGAATAAATGATCTATGTCAGACTCAAAGTGTGTGTGTACTAAGGTTCCTTCGCAGATTCATCCCCAGGTAAGCTAACTCAATGATTTCGTCAATAATCGGGATCGATGGGTCAAACCAACCTAGATGTCTCAATTATGCCTGCAATTGCTTTTTTTTTGTGCTCAATGTGGTATGATTTTCTTTCTCTTTTATCTCTTTCTTTTTTCTTTTCATTTTGAACTTCTTTTTCTTTTTTTTTTCTTTTTCTCTTTTTTTTTCAACACACCTACCCTTTAAGGTAGCATTTCTCCTCATGGTGGTCCTAATACTCGCCCATGGGTAGCTTCACGCTTATTGGTTATAGGTGGTTCAATTATTTTCTTTAGAGACTTTTCTTTATTTTCAACCATACCACACATCATAGCACAAGCAAATTAGGATAGACATTTAGGCGAACGGTCATTCACCGACCTACAATTTCTTCAACTAGTCATTTTGCTAACTACTCAGGTTTTCACCGCTAAAAACCTATAATCAAGTGCTTATGAGTCTAACATAGATCAATTACTCAAATTATCAGATAAAAGCACGTCAATGGTTTATCGTTTCTAAGGTTTCTCCCTAAAGCAATCAATTTCATCATCAGACTTATGTCTAACTATCAAAGACTAAAAACAAACAACAATTTTTTTCTTTTTTCTTTTTTTTCTTTTTTTTTTTCTCTTTTTCTTTTTTTCTTTTTTTTTTCTTTCCTTTTTTTTTTCTCTTTTTTTTTCTTTCCTTTTTTTTTTCTCTTTTTTTTAAAGGCCCCCAATGGTCTTTCTATCATTGCAGTAAAGTTCTCCGTTCCTCGATTTCCTTTTCCACGATAACCATGTTTGCTAAAGTCTTCTTTGACAAGTCTTCTTTTTCCTAACCCAACGGATATCTATGATGGATTTTAAGACACGAGGTTTAACATAATGCATGTATGCATGAGATGCATGGGATGTATGAGACATAATATGCATAGGGTTATCAAAAGCATAAAGGGTGGCCCCAATAGGTTATACAACTATGGTTCACATGTGGGTTTACGGGAGTGTGGACAAAGGCTTTCATTTGACGAAGGATTACCCACAACTAGGACTCCCCACTCAAGGGTTCGAGCGACCAAGTGAGTGCACCTTTTTTATACCTTACGGTACGTGCCAACGAGTTATGGTGTGTGACTAACTGTCGAATGGATTTTCTCGTTGTAGATTCCCCAGAGGGAGGGTGGAGCGAGGGTCTCTTAAGTACCCAAGCCCCTTAGGCTCTTATCGCTTGGTGTCAGAATAAACAACGAGTCCTCTAAACTAGTTTGTCACAACGAGCTACAAGTAATGATTATCTCGTGTGTCTTCACAGCTTTTCCTTATGAAAAGGTAGTGAGTGAAGGAAGACACCCAACCATCACCTAGCTCCAACAAAACCTTCGATTAACCCCTTTCAACCTACCATAGAAACGATTAACTGAAGCACAAATCATAAATCACAAGACATGATTTCGGGGCTGATTCAAAATATCCCAAGTGGAGTCGCCAGACTGTAGACAACAGAACTTGGGCGACGCTTTTCTAGGCTCGCGGCCTAGTTGGGAAGTACGAAATAACATGGAGTCGCCACCCGGTGTGAACCGGGACAAAGATTTAAGGCCGCACTCACCCCTCGCAAGGGAAGACCTCAAACCGTTGGTTCGGAATGGTCCCTTACTTATGTCACTTGTAATGATATAATTTGTGCAATAAACTAACCGAATCTATTCATCATTCATGCTCAAGGGGTTCTTAGATCTAACATGCTTTCATCCAAATAATTTCACGCAATGTAACACAACAAGCCTATTGAACCATTAAACCAACATGTATAAATCATTACCCAACGCATCATAAACTAATAACATGCATAATGAACAACCTAAACATGCTTTAACAAATAAATAAGAAACTAAATTAAACCATGCTTAAAATAATAAATAAACGGCCTAGAACTATGACATGCTCAAATAAAAATTTGGATGAGACAAGATACGTGTATCTTAAGTGGTACGTGGCGTTGTATCCCGAGTGCAGACCATACTACCGTCCATTCGAAATCGGCTATGGAATTTATGTACGGGTTTCCATCCGATATACCACAAAAGGGAACACATATCCCGCTCATCCAACAATCACATCATGCCTCAAACGACTCTCATGCGATAATATTCATATTAAATAAAATAAACGAAAGATAATGAATAAAAGGGTGCCCTCAGGTCTAAACTCTTTTATCGTCTCACGAAAGGGCGTTACACGGCCGTTGGAAGGGTGAATGATCCGCAACTCTTTCGGTCCACTAACTCAACGACTTTCCTCGCTGTTTCGCTGTCTTGGGGTTGCTGGTTTCACTCCTTTTCGCTGCTGTTTTTGTTGTATTTTTGGGTCACCGTTTTTGGTAATTAGGGGACTGTTTTGAGGGTTATTTGGACTGGTTTGGGTTGCAGTTTTGGATGGGTTCCAGGGGTAGTTTTTGTTATTGTTTTGGGCAGTTTTTGGGGACTGTTTTGTGCAGTTTTGTGGGTGTGTGAAGGTGGCAAGCGTGAGGTCAAAGGGGCTGTGAGGCTGTGTGCAGTAATTAGGGGGGCGTGTGGTTTGCTAGGTGGCCAGGCGTGAAGGGCTAACGTGAGGCTGTGTTATTGGATTTATAGATTGTGGCGTGAAGTACGGATGAATGGTCGGGGCTATGTAGCGTGGAGTGTTTGGCTTGATATGTTATGCTTAGCGTGGGCGTTGATGCAGATTTATGCGTGAAGGATGGGCGTGAAGCTGCTTGGGTGTTTGTTGCGTGAATTTATGGGCAGTTTAATGGTGTGTGGCTGTTATGGAGCAGGTGTGAATTTGTTGGCTTGCGTGAGGTGAAGGAGGGCTGTGAGGGCTTGTGGCTTTTAGGTGAAGCGGTGAGCGTGTTGTGGGCTATGAGATGGGCGAAAACGTGAGGGCTAGGCGTGTGCTGGGTGAAGTGGCAAGGCATGTGGGCTGATTTTGAGGCAATGGCTGCGCTTTGAGGAGGGCGTGAACGTTGGCAGTTTGTGAAGGCAGGTTTAGGGTTATTATTTTTGTATTTTTTGTGTGAATCTGCCAGTCAGGCAGGGTTTGGTTTGGTGTGAGAAGGGTTATTTTTATAGGCCAAGGGAAGAGGTTTACCTTGTTGGAGAAGGAATATGATTTGTGTATTAATTGGGGATATCTTTTAATTTAGTATATGATAAGGAAATCTTTTAATTAGGGGAATTGATTTGATTTGTTCTTTTTAATTAAGGATTATGATTTATTTAAATTGTTAGGTGATTTAATTAAATTAGGAATGTGATTTATTTTAATTAGGAATGTTATTTATGGAATTTAATTTGAATATTTTAATTTGGGAATGAATTTTAATTTGTGACATGTGTTTTATTTAATTTAATTGGATTTATTTAGTTTGTGACATGTATTTTAAATGTTTTAATTATTTAATTTGTGAGATGTGTTTTAATGGGTTTGGTGTGTTTTAAAACGAGGTCCAACAAGCAACCCGAAGGCAAACAACGAGGCTAAATCCAACGAAATTCCATTTTCCAACTTTACCCTTCCAACGTCCGTTTCCCGCGACTTTCATGACTAAAGAGGTAGTTGCCTCCATACGAGACTCATCATTGGGCTAATGTGTAAAAATGCAATGCCTACAATATGGAAGCCATCAGGACTACTTGAGAGATTACGTCTGGCTGAAGACGTTAAACTTAGTGCTAGCAGAGAGGTAACCCTTGCATCTGTATTTATTTTATTTATATTTTATTTTGTCATTTTCTTTACTTTCATTTTATTTTATTGTGTGCTAATTGCCTATTTATTATTTGCATAAGTATTCACACAGGTGTTAGCGCAACCCACGCAGCTCACACAACCAAAGTCACACTGTATGGGCCAAATTTGGGCCAAGGGCATTTTTGACTTTTCGCTTCAGACCCTACACCAGTGGTGGCCCAATCCCTCTAAATAGTACCCATAATAGACTTGGGCCAAGGACCCAGTTACCTTATCAAGCCCGCACACAAAGTGAGGCCTACCAAGCAAACCTTTGACCGATCAGTTACCAAAATCCAAAACGCCTCAATCAAGGCTTGTAACTCCCCCAAATAGTTAGCCGTTTCGGACACCCAACTGATAAGAAATTAATAGAGGAATTAAAGCTGACCTCGAAGGAGTCTATAAAAGAGAGAGATGATTCATTGTTCAATGTAGGTCTTAACTCTTATACTTGAGCTCTCTAAGCTTCTTACTCTCTAAACACCGGCCACCGCCCTCACGGTAGTCAGCAGAAGTCAAGGTAACATCAAGCCTTGCTCTTCCATTATTTACAGCTCGTCTTCACTACTAACTTGAGCGTCGGAGTGCCTACGGCACCCACCACACCGTTGGGCAGTACTTCTCGCTCATACTACCCTTATTTTGCAGGATCACCAGTGCTTCATACTACAGATTCTCGATTGTGCGTCTCGGGTGAAAACTTGCATCCACAATTTGGCGCCCACCGTGGGGCCTTAGCGATTCATAGCAGACAAAGATCTCACAGTCTACGATTCCTAAAACACAGCCAACCATGGCTTCTAGCAGTAAGCATACACCAGATCCTATGACCACGGAGCTGGCCATACTTTAAGAACGATTACACACTTTAGAAGAAGAGAGTCAAGACATGCGAAGCTCAAATATAACCCTACAGAAGCAACTGGAGCAAATCTCATCAACTTCCCAACAACGTGATACTCCGAACAATCCCAACAATCATACAATCTCATCCAATCTCTTGGGGGCATTCAACGATGTGCCAAATGATGATCCACCGCCATACGACCACCCCCAGATTGATCAAAGAAATGAACCAATTTACCTAGTCGACCAAGCGCAACAAGTTATTTCCAACATGCGCAAAGAAATTTTAGAATTCAAGGAAGCAATTTTGTCCAACCTCCCCAGTGTTAGGCTACCAATAAATAAAAGTCGGGCCGTAACAATTTTTGATACTCCATTTTGGAGACCATCACTTCCATCGAACTACCAAGGAAGCTCAGTCCTCCCGGCATGAAGATGTATGATGGATCAACTGACCCAGATGACCATGTTGTCCATTACAAATTCAAGATGATGTCAACGGGTCTGGCCCCTCACTAATGAGAGGTTGGAATGTGCAGAGGATATGAAGATGTATGATGGATCAACAAGCCCTGCTCTCTCTCGGAAAAGACACCACGCAGCCACTAAGAAAGACACACTCCTCCCTTTCCATCAAACAAGCCCATTGTTAGTGTTCCTAGAACATGCCAAGGATCTAATAAGCAAGAAAAGGTGTTCATAAATTCATTATAAGTTGCGGAATTACTTACATTGAATGGATTTGAGCTTTTAAATTTTTGAGAAGAAGATCTCCAAGATCTTTCCTTTGTTGATTCCAAGCTTTGAGTTGGTTTCCAAGATCATTCATTTGATGATTCCAAGCTTTGAGTTGGTTTCCCTATCACCTTAGTTGATTCCATGAAGTGCTAGCTTTGTTGATTTTGCAACAAAATCAAAGAGATGAGAGGCTCAAGTTCACGCCCATGGAGGAGAGTATTAGGGTTTCATTTTGTTTCAAGTGTTGTGTTACACAAGTGAAGAGAGAGAGAAGGCTTTTGGTAAAATCCCTTTTACCCTTTTCACCTAAACTAGGTGGTTGGGTAAATGGTTTTACCAAAACCATTACAAGGTGGTTGGATGGTTGGTGGCTTGGCATAAATGCCAACTACCCTCCCAACTACCACATGTGAAGTGGGCCCCACATTTGAATTCAAAATTCAAATGGATTCTACGAATGTTTGCCGCGGCTCGGATTCGTTTAATCCGATTAAACGAATTTCCGTCGCCAAATAATTAAATCTAATTTAATTAAATGACGACGCCTCGTAAATATATTACGAATGCCGTTTACGAATTAATTCTAAATTAATTCGTTCGCTCGTATTAAAGTCCAACTTCAATTTCGTAATGAAATCCAATTCATATTAATATATCCGATATATTAATTTTAGCCCATACGAATAAATTAAATAGAAAAATCAAATTTTAACTATTAAATTTATTCTACCGATTAATTCCAAATTAATCGTGTTCTCTCTCTTCCGAACACATTTAATCCCAGATTAAATAATACCTCAATTAATCCCAGATTAATTTTCTCCATCTCAATTAATCCCAGATTAATTCTCTCTCTTAATTAATCCCAGATTAATTCTAATTCGAGTCAACTGTCATTGGTGAATCTTTGGGAAGCGACCCAAGAGATCCCTGGATATATTGGCAGTAAATACGGTCATCGGATTATCCGAATATGTGCGTACCTCGTACCACGTGCTTACCGATTTACAAGACATAGTTGGCTTCTAGCAAAGCACCGTGCCTACCCAATTCTCCAGAAATATTCTTACTGGAATATATAATTTATGTCAAGCGTAGTATACGTAGTATTGCGTATTGCGATCCAGTATGTAATGTCATGTGCTAGGCCTGAGGCTGGAATGTGTCTACCCCGTACGAAGCACATGTCGGATGTTTGGTAACTAGTCTCTATAATCGGATATACATGACCTAGTCATAATATCCCGATGACTGCAATACTTAAGAGCACTAGTACCGTATCCTACGTGACATCATCCACTATGACTGGAGTGATACTTCCGTCTTGACGTCACACCCAATACACTACGATTCTCAATATACCCAGCAGAGGCGTACACAGAACCGGTTAAAGCCCTGGACGACCAAAACTAAAGCATACCGATTGTCGCAAGTATTAGCGATGCAAGTCTCAGGTTAAGACCAAATACACCTACCCTGATATCGGACTTCCATAGACACATAGTCATACTACCAATGGAATTCAGAGGGGTCTATCCAGAGTGAAGCTGTTTCCGCACCATCGATAAACACAACCTCCTATCACACTTGCATAAGTATCCAATACTTAAATATATGAGAACTATGCCGTTGTGCTCCCACAACGCGCACAAGAGCAATACTAGTATATTCCGCATTATCGATGTCCAGTCTCGATAATACTACGACTAGGATATTTAATGATTAATCCTTCAAGGACTAATATTGTCTCATATCATCTCAATCCAGGAACTAATCATAGGGACCTCCTATCATTTATACATCTAGGTGATCTAATCACAAATGATAAGAGCGCAATCTCTTTGTCACATAGTTAATTTGTACAACAACACCATGATCTGTACAAATAGTGACGCTATGGGTCATAACTGTCCAACACCCTTCACTGCCGCACCTTCATCACGCCCTAACTACCTTCAAATAGCTACCAATACAGCATTCACACGTAAATCTTCAACAAACTCTCCAACGCGACCAAGCTCTCCACCATAAACTGCTCTGACTGAATAAACAAATTAACGAATAACAGCAACGAACCTTAAGCCACCATCAGCGTGAAGAGCCACGTAGAGCCAAAGGGACCATAACGTGAAGATATATGCAGCCTTGACCCAAAGACACGTAAATAAAGACACAGCCCACCCCACAAACACATGCAAGCCGCCACCTAGCAACCCCAATAACCATCTCAAAATAGCCCCAAAATCAGCCCCTAAACCATCGCAAAATATTCACCAAATCAACCTCTAAACCACCACACAAACAGTCCCCAAACTGCACCATAAATACCGCAAACAGTAACCAAAAGCAACAACTAGAAAACACAGCAAAATTAGAGGAAACATCAGCCCAAAACTGTGAGGCGACGAAGGATAAACAACGAACCAGTAAATCGAAAAAGTTGCGGAGCATTAACCCTTCCGAAAACCGCATAGCGCACTTCCAATAGACGACTTAAGAGGTTAGACCTGAGGGCACCCTTTTTATTTATTCTCCTTTATTTTTTTATTTATCTTCTTATTTTACTTCGCATAAGTATTGTTGATTGGTGTATGCTATGACCATAGGATGAACGAAATATGTGTTATCTCTCGTGTATATCGGATGGAAACCCAGACGTAAATTCTGTGGCCGAATCCGAATGGACGGTAGTGCGGTTTGTACTTGGGAAACAACTCCATATACCACTTGAGAGACACACATATTTTGTTTCATCCAATCTAATGTTTATGCATGATTTAGTCGTTTAGGATGTTATTTATTTTTCTAAGCATGATTTAGTCGTTTAGTATGTTATTTATTTTTATGCATGATTTAGTTGGTTATTTCCAAGCATGATTAGTTATTTCTTTCGCATTAGGGATTTAATTTATGTTTATGTTTAGGTTGTTATTTACTTTTCGCTTTAATAATTCAATATGTTCATGAGATTGCGTGCTTGCCGTTATTTCGACTTACTTTTATGCATGCAAACTTAAATATAGGTTATATGCAAACTTAGATGTAGGTTATTGTTGTGTAGACTCAGTTAAATTATTGCACAAATCTTTTCATTACAAGTGGCATAAGTAAGGGACCATTCCGAACCCAACAGCTTGAGGTCTTCCCTTGCGAGGGGTGAGTGCGGCCTTAAATAATTTTCCCAGTTCACACTGGGTGGCGACTCCATTTTATTTCTCCGGTTTAGCTCCCCTGTGGGCTATTCCTTACTCCTGACTAGGCCGCGAGCCTAGAATAGCGTTGTCAAGTTCTGTGTCCTACAGTCTGGAGAATCCACTGGGACAGAGATTTGGCCCCGAAATAATGTCTTGTATTGTTTGTGATTTATACTTTAGTTAACCGTGTCTATAGTGGGTCGAAAGGGTTTAATCAAAGGCATTATTAGAGCTAAATAATGGTTTGGTGTCCTCCTTCATTCACTACCTTTCTATGGCTAAAGGGAAAAGTTGTGAAGGCACCTAGATAATCATTTACTTGAAGCTTACTGTGATGGACTAATTTGGAGGACTCATTGTTTATTCCTGTCACCAAGGCGATAAGAGCCTAAGAGGATTGGGTATTTAAGAGAGTTCGCTCCACCCTCCCTCTGGGGAATCTTTAATAGGAAATCCATTTGACAGTCAGTCATGCACCATAACTCGTTGGCACGTACCTTAAAGTATAAAAAAAAGGTGCGCTCACTTGGTTGCTCGAACCATTGAGTAGAGAGTCCTAGTTGTGGGCAATCCTTCGCCAGCGGGAGCCTTTGTCTATACCCTCATAAACCCACATGTGAACTGTAGTTGTAGGATCGATAGAAAACACCCATTTATGTTTATGTTTGGGACCATCGTCATTTGGATTCAGTTAGACCTTTTTTCATGAGGTATGGGCTTGTTGGGCCATTTAAACTGGGACGAGTTCGTTCCTTATGAAAATTGGGCCAAAAGCTTCTAAAATGCCAATGGGCCATTCGGTGTTTAGGCCCCTCATCATTTGAAGTTATTTAGCCATGTTATAGTAAAAGTGTAAACCTGTTGGGCCTTTTCAACTAGGACAAGTTTTCACCTCGCAATAGTATGATTAAATGTTTTAAAATGGTAATTGGCCGATTTATACATTCCATGCATCGCACGCATACATGCTGACTCGCAGTTTTAAAAGACATCATAGATATCTGTTGGGTTAGGGAAGAGGGAAGACTCATCAAAAAGTCGTTAGTGAACATGATCGAATCAGTTAATAAGGGATCTCGTATGGATCAATTGGAAGCTAATCTCACTAAGGTTACTGAGCAACTGCAAGCTTTGACCACTGCTATGACTAATATGGTTGTGCCCCGTGTTGCGGGAGGCTATAAGAATGAGAGGTGCGAGGGCCCTCCGGGTGGGTTGAATGATGATATCCTTATCTTTGATGATGACACGGCTGAGTATGCCGCAGGGAGGATAGCCGGGTCTCAGGCCGAATTGTAGAAACTCCGCGATCAGGTGGAATCAGTTACACGCAAGCTGAAGGGTAAGCATGAGGATTTGTTAGACTATGAGGCAATGACTTTTGAGGAACAGCTGCTGGCTCAGTTCAAAATGTCGGACATAGCCAAGTTCAATGGAAACGGGGATCCGAGGGTCCATCTCCGACAATATGTTTCTGTGATGAGTTTAGTGGGCATGTCGCAGCGCCAGGTTCAGAAGATGTTTGGGATGTCGCTTGAGGAGCCACCCGTAGTGTGGTACCATGGCCTTGAAAGGAAGTTAAGGAAGATTGGAGGGAACTGGCAGAAGCCTTTCTAAAACAATATGTCACGGATTTGGAGATCGACTTGTCGCTTCGCGACTTGGAGAATACCAAGCAGAATCCAGATGAGAGTTTCAAGAATTATGTGGACCGCTGGAGAAGCCAGTTTCTGAAAATGCATACTCGGCCCTCGAAGAAGGACCAGATCAAAGTGATCATCAACGGCACCAAGCCCTCTATCTATGGAAAGTTGAGGATGATAACCTCCATGATTACAGATTTTTGACAGTTGAAGGAGACTGTCATGGATATCGAGGAAGAGGAAGCTGAGAATAGGAAGTTCTATGGCCTAAACAAGAGGATTGTCGGGGGACCATCAGGCGCCAAGCCTGTTTCTGCTGAGATTACTGCCATCAAGAACCGGCATTTCTCCAACCTGGGTATACCTTTGTCTAAGGTGCTTGAGAAGTTAGCAAGGCAAGGACTCCTAAAACCCTTAGAGGCTAAACCACTTCCAAATCCCCCACCACTACACCTCAACATGAACCGTTATTGTCACTTCCACCAGCAAAATGGCCACGACACTAACAATTGTGCCCGCCTCCGACATGAAATCCAGGACCTCATAGACTCCCACAAAATACCCGACCCTGAGAAAGAACAGCCTAACACACACCGAAACCCCTACCAAATTATCACTCTATCCCACCACCTACCTATATGATAAGCTCTGGCCTACCCGAAAGCTTTGTCCTCAAGTCCTTTGACCACCAAGCCTTTTGCCTTGGGATTTGGGATAGCAATAGTGAGGATGAAACATAGCAGGGGAAGAATTTCTGGGAAAACTTCTCCAGTAGTGATGAAGAGGATGTGACAGAAATGACAAGCAATGGGCGTTTCTATAGTGATACTGCAGAGAAGGGTAAAGAAGTGTTGGCAGAAGGTAGAGAAGTGACGGAGAACGAGGTTAATGATGAGGGAGATGTAGTACTGCGTCAGTTGAAGAAGACACGAGCACATCTAAGTATTTAGTGTTGGATAATTATGACCCATAGCTTCACTATTTGTACAGATCATGGTGTTGTTATACAAATTAACTATGTGACAAATGAGATTGCACTCTTATCATTTGTGATTAGATAACTTAGATGTATAAATGATGAAAGGTCCCTATGATTTGTTCCTGGACGGAGAATGATATGAGACAGTATCAGTCCACGTAGGATAAATCATTAAATATCCCTAGTCAGAGTATTATCGAGATTGGACATCGACAATACGTAAAAGACTAGTATTGCACTTGTGCGCGTTGTGAGGGCACAACGGCATAGTTCTCATATATTTGGGTATTGGATACTCATGCAAGTGTAATGGGAGGTTGTGTTTCACCGATGGTACGGGAAACAGCTTCGCTCTGGATAGACCCCCTCGGAATCCCATTGGTAGTACGACTATGTGTCTATGGGAGTCCGACATCAGGGTAGGTGTATTTCGTCTTAACTTGAGACTTGCACCGCTAATGCTTACGACAATCAATATACTTTAGTTGAGGTCGTCCAGGGCTGTAACAGGTTCTCTGTACGCCAATGCTGGGTATATTGAGAATCGTAGAGTATTGGGTGTGATGTCAAGACGGAAGTATCACTCCAGTCATAGTGGAGATGATGTCACGCAGGATACGGTATTAGTGCTCTTAAGTGCTGCGTGGCCAATCGCGATATTATGATTAGGTCATGTATATCTGATTATAGAGACTAGTTACCAGACATCCGACAAGTGCTTCGTACGGGGCAAACACAACTCCACCCCAGGCCTAGCACGTGATAGTCCGATACTGGATCGACATGCACTATATGATGTCTATTACGCCTAATATAGATCTTTTATTCCTGTAAGGATATTTTCGGAGAATTGGGTAGGCATGGCACTTTGCTAGAAGCCAACCTTGTCTTCTAAATCGGTAAAATGTAGTACTTGGTACTTACGTATTCGGATAGTCCGACCCAGATTTAATGCCAACATATCTGGGGATCTCATGGGTCGCTTCCCAAAGATTCACCGATGACGTATAACTCGCACTCTAAATTAATCTGGGATTAATTCGATGAGATAGAAAATTAATCTGGGATTAATTACGGAGATATTTTATCTGGGATAAAATATCGTCTATAGAGAGAAAATGATTAGTTTGGAATTAATCGGTAAAGTTAATATATTCGATATATTAAACGAAATTGGATTTCGATGCGGAATTAAAATTAGATTTTAATTCGGGCGAACGAATTAATTTAAAATTAATTCGTTAGCGACGTGAATAGTGAAATCGCTAGGCGTAATCATTTAATTACGACGCAACGGAAAATTCGCTAATTAGGAATTAGCGAACCCGAGCCCGAGAGTGATTGCGAGCGCATTCGCATTTCGAATTCGAGTGCGGCACGCAAGTCACATCAAGCGTCAAATCATTAGTCGCATCAAGCGTCAAATCGCTAGTCGTTTCAAGCGTCAAATCACTTGTCACTTTGAGTGATGTGACTTGACAACTTGATTGATTGAGTGACTTGACCACTTGATGGATGTTGATGTTGAGTGTGGAACACTCAAGGTTGTTGGATTCAATTTATTTGACTTTTGAAAGCCAAATATTTGGTAAATCATTTGTTTTATTTTTGGAAAATATATAAGAAAATGAATTACACTTTTTCAACAACTAATACACAATTTCTCTCTTCCTCCTCTCTCTCAATGTCACGCCCAAGGGACATAACAGCTCACTGTTTTCTGTCAAGAAAACCGAGCAAAAGGAAGCATAGAGTTAGGTTTTTGTGGCAAAAACCGCAAGTGCTAGCACACTACGAGATATGCGAAGGTGATAGGGAAGTTTACCCATTAGCCGGGAATCGTTTGACGAAGATTCGAAGCTCAAATGATGAAGCAAAATCTGAAAACTTGAACCAGTGGACTGCTCACTGCCAAGGACGAATTCCAATGGGAAAAAATGATTTTGTTCGTCGTTTCGTCGCACAACCGATCGATGTGAGTATTCCGAAACTCCTTTGATATGTATTTCACACTTTTTCATGCTTGTTTGATGATCTTGGGACCTAGAATAAAACCAACAATGGCATCAAGAGCCTAGGTTCAATCATGAAACTTTTAGGGTTAAAATTTGGGTAAACTTGTTTTTGAGCATGTTTGATGAAATTGGATGATTTGATTTGCTTAATATATGTTTAATTGAAGTTTGATTGGATCAATTTCATAAAATTGGTTCGGAAAATTTTTTCCCCAAATATGTTACCTTGGCCGAAAGTTTAGGGCATTTGGAATTCATGGAATTTTTTGATTTTGATTCATTGGATGAGTTAGAATCATGTAGGATGATGTTAATTTAAGATTAATTGGATTGAATTTTGAATTGAACAAAATCCCCAAATTCCTTCAAGTGGCCGAATGTAACAAGCCCTATTTAGTCTTGGATTTTGATTTTTTGGACATTGGATGTGTTGGAAATCATTCGGGATATTAATTCGATGTCGATTGTGGAATTAATTGGATTGAATTCAAATCGAACAAAATTATCTCCCTTGGCCGAGACTTTAAGCATGGTTAATGGGTTTGATTTTTCATTAATATGTTGGACATGTGATGATGATGATGACATGATTAATTGGACTAATTTGATGTTTTGGAAATATTGATTTAGGTGATTAATCATGATATACACTTTAGGTAATTAAATTGGAAATTTGGAACTTGATAATTTAATTATTTGGGCCTTAAAATTGGATTTGGGCTTTTAATGTTGTAAATGGGCTTAATGGGCTTTGTTATACAAAGTTGCGTTTAGGCAAGTTAGATTGGATCCAATTGGGCCTAAAACCGCTTCCATAAAGCCCAATTGCGACTTAATGAACCTTTAAAGTTTAATTGGGCCTAATGGGCCTAAATTGATTTATGGGCTTATGGGGTAATTCCCGGATTGGATTTTGGTTATTCGGTTTGATCCGAGTTGACCAAAAGTCCACGCCTTAAGAAATAAATTAAAAGCCCATTGGACTTTAATTGAATTGACGTTGGACGTTAATCGGTCTTTGAGACGCGTTACGATTAAATTTGGAATTTAAGTCGTAAAAGGTTTATTAATAAAGTGTAATATTTAATTTGGAGTTAAATAGTGAATTAGAATTAAATACATATTAAAATGGATTTAATGTTGTAGTTTAATTTAATTCGAGAATTCATACTTTGAGTACTTATTCGCAAAAACGAGTTTGACTCGCGCAAAATCAAATCGTTGTTTTAACATTGGATGATCACTAATTATCAGATTAATTAATTTGATTAGATTGATTGATAACATGTGTGTGAATACATGGTTGTGATGAATGAATAATGTATATCGGATGGATATTAGTCGGGTGGGGGCAATTTTGGAAATTTTGTAATAAATTCGATTTATTAAATTGGACCTGCGCGTCCAGCCTTATCACCTCTATTCTCTTTGTATTCTCTTCTCACCTATTCCCCTCAATGTAAATGAGGTTTCTTTAGAAGTGTAGTGTAACGGGTAGAAGTAATACAAGTGCTAGCTTAAGAGAAAAAGGGAGAGATTTGATCTAGGATCAATGTGTTAAGTATCCATCCGCATATCATTATTATTTTATTATATGCGCTTTATTATGTGTTTAGAATGCATGTTTAAGGGTCTATGATGATGAGACCTTAACAAAGATAATAAATTGGTAGCCAATTTGCACACGAAAAACCCTCGCTCAATATTAAGCGTCTTTCCTTCCATTGAGTGATTCTCACTCAAGATCCGAGATGGCATTGGTTTGTTGGCCAAAGTCAAGGCCTTTGTCCGTCGAAGATGTGTTTGAATCACGAAAGTTTTGTTCCATATCGGTGTCTTGTCCAAGTTGTGGTTTGTTGGCCAAAGTCAAGACCACTTCTTGTCACTCGACATTGATTACGAAGCTTTCCATGGTCAATGGGTCGCGCTTGACTAGAATCATTAAGTTTGTTGTGCCAAAGCCAAAGCTTAATGGTTTAGAGGAAAAAGGTTAGGTAATACATTGGATGTATTGGCATATATATAAGATATATGTTTAGGATTTGGATATCCGCCTACTGGATCTAGGAATTGGATTGGATCCAATTGATCTTAGAGATCTACCTAGTTAATTATCATACAATTTGTTGTCCAAAGTCAAGATTGTGTAATATTTAACGGGATCCTAGCCCACTGGGAAACACGGTTTCCCGAGTACTCGACAGAGGGTTAGAGGCTCGCCGAAAAATAGTGGGAGGCAAGAATTGAATTTTCAATATTCGTTCAATTACTCGTCATACGCGCTCAAACAAATATCACTCGTCAAATAATTAAAAGTATTAGTTGGACTAATATTTAATGTTGTTTTAATTTAAGCAGTTGGACTGTATTATATTTGATTATATAATTGGATTATAGTAATCAATATATTTGAAATAATTAATTTCAATTACAGTTGATTTTATAATTGGATTATAGTAATCAATTTAATTGAGGTTAATTAATTTAAATTATATTTGATTGTATAGTTGGACTTTAATAATCATTATAATAAATAGTACCTGAAATAATTGATTAAATAGTTGGACTATTGAAATCAAGAAACATTGAAAAATTGGACATTTAAATATAATCATGGATTAAAATATTTAAATGGTTTAATTTTCAAATTGGGAATTAAATTTCAGGATGGTCCTGGAAATAAATAATAAGTTACTTTATTTGATAAAATAACCTATTATGCCTAAGCCCAGAATTAAGCAAATAGTAGAGCATAATCTTTGGAAGATTTATGTGATGATGACTTTAATGCTTAATCTGATATACTTATCTTAAATCTATGTTTAGATTTAAGAAGTATTAAAATTGCAATTAATAACTCTTGGAGAGTTATTGACAAATCTCAAGGAGATAAAGTCGAACTTTACAATTAGGTAAGTAGCGCAAGGCGCACTTTACTTCAATATTCTAGAAACCTAAGGCTTGGCCAAAGGCTTCTGAAATATTGGAAAGGGTAAAGGCAAAATCATTATTATCTTCTGGGAAGATAAATGACATATCCTAAAGTGACTGCCGTTTTGGATATGGCAGACACGAAGGAATTAAAGAAAGGGCAAGGCTCTGACTTTAAATATATTTGTCAAAATTATGTCCATTACTAGTATCGAAATTGGATTTTAAATACTTAGTGTGGTACATAAAATATATGTATTGATGTTCAGAATCTGCTGTGAGTAGGATACTGACTTCGAGCTCAGATTCATTTGTGAATCGGAAACAGGACGAAAGTCGTTGTTTCGACCGTAGATACCTAAGTTTAGGAACTACCCTTCGGGTGTGTACCTATATTAGGAAACTGTTATATAGTAACTAGTTTGACTAGGATCATTATCTCTATATCAGTGTTTAATCCGTTGCGGATAAACCTTTATATTCTAGAACACTAAAGTGTTTCATTATATAAAGATGACATTGAGATAAACACATTAGATGTGAATAACAGTATTTATATTTTGAATATAAGCAAAATCTCAAACATATAATATGACAAACTAATAGCTCATACTGATTTGATCAGAAGAGACTTATTTGTGGCATTGTTGTCTGGGACACAATTAACAAGAGTCATATATCCACACTTTTGAAGAGTGGGTACTAGGACTGATTTGACTATTCAAATAAAGTCTACGAATCTAGTTTATTAGGTAAAGTACCTAAAATACTATTTACTTGGTAATAGTGATAGTGCCACCAATCTGTTAGCCCTATTTATAGTGAAGTAAGTGGGCCCATATCTAGCAATGCTAGATGTGAATTTGAATATTTCGTGACCTTAATGGATGTGGCATCACGTTATGGTTATGTGTTTCTTTTGAAGAACACAAATCGGAAACTTTTAAAGTTTCGACATGAAATAGACAAACAGATCGGCTATAGTATTATATCGTCACGGTAAGACCGTAATGGAAAATACTTAAGCAATATGTTTCACATATACTTGAAAGAGTATAGTATTCTTTCAAATGAGGACTCCTCCCGGAACACGTCAATTGACGGTGTGTCCGAACGGAGAAACCGAATTTTGTTGGACATGATAAGGTTTATCATGAGTCGCTTTGAGCTGCCACTTTCCTTCAACGGATATGCATTAACAGTGAAAAACTTATTTAGAATAAGGTTCCATAAAAATCTGTTTGACAGAATTCATATTGGATATGAACGGGAAAGAAACAGGGTTTCACACTCCTGAAGATTTGGGAATGCAAGGCATACGTTTGGATGATACCAAACCAGAACTCAAATTGGATAAGTGCCAAATTATAGGTTATCCAAGGGGAAAACAATAAGTATAGTACTTATACATCTCACTAGAGAATAATTGTAATTAATGCTCGCCATGCGGTCTTCCTTAGAGGATTACCGATATGCAGTGGTAAGTGGGAGGATGGTATAACTCGATGAAAATCGGAGTGATACTGTTCAAGGCACGAAGTATTTAATGGAACACAAACAGTTCATCAAGGATGAAACTGTACCATTAATCTCGGATACACAAGAACCACGTAGATAGGAGAGAATCAGAAAACAACCTGAGTTTGGGTTTCTGATCTCACCTCATAAAGATGTCAATCTTGTTGAGGTATACCAACCGAATACGTTTGAGAAAGTGATACAAGGTATCGACTCCATTTATGGCAAAGTGCCATGAGTCCGAAATGGATTCCATGTATAAAAACTATGTTTGGATAATAGTTGATGTACCGTAAGGCATTGTGCCTATTGGTACTGTATAAGTCTTCAAGGAAGACATACATGGAAGGCAACATACCAACGTACAAAGCTAGGCTTGTGACGAAAAGGTATCATTATCAACATTGTGTTGATTATGGTTCAACCTTTTACTTGTTGCCACGGCAAATCCATTTGGATAATGCTTACTGAAGTTGCACGTTTCATTTATGAAATGTGTCGGTTAAAGGTCAAAATCGCTTTCCTTAAACGGAAACCTTTTGGAGGATGTTTATAACATCTTGACGATTTTGTCATACTAAAACCAGCAAACAAGGTTTGCGGGTTATACGATCCATGTTTGGATTGAAGCAAACATTAGGTTCTTGGAACTGACGTTTTGATGTAATCATAATAGTGTATGATTTGATTCAAAACGGAAATAATTCTTGTGTATATAAGGAGGTTAGTGGGAGCACTGACAATGAATGTCCTAAAATAATGATAATGTTTGTCATTTCTTGGAAATGATATTCCCATATAAAATAATCGGCGAAAGCTTGGCTTTCGAGAAAATTCTCCGTAGAATTCTCAGGAGTAACAACCTTTATTCTTGGAATAAAGATCTACTGGGATAGATTAAGTTGTTAAAACTCTGCAAGAACTCGTACAATGAAAAATGTACGTGACCTGGTGTCTCATACGCTTTGAGCATATAGATTCACAAACAGGCCAATCCGAGTGATATAGTCACTGGATTGAAGTTAAGAACAACCGTTAGTATCTTAGAGAACTAAGGATGCTGTCTTAATCTGTGGAGATGGAGAACTTGAAGTGACTGGGATCACTGTAGCAAGTTTCCAAACCGATAAAGACGACTATAAGTCGCAAATGGTATTATAAAGTTTGAATAACGGAACAGTGAGCTGGAAATCTTCCAAGCAAGATATTGTTGCAGAATAAACAACAAATGCGGATTATTGCTGCAGCTGAAGCAGCAATAGAAGCCATTTGGGTCGATAGTAAATCTAATTAGATTAGATATAGTTCTGTTAGCGGCTGAGCTAGGCGTCAGCACAGGCTAAAGAATTAATGGTCTTATCAACAATCCAGATATATACTTCGATACTCATCTGATTCGTTCGGATCATACATCGTGGCTATGTGATGATCGAATAAATTGCATCAGACGATAATCATGCAAATCCGCTGACGAAAGCTTTTCTCAGCAGTTTGAGCCAACCGTACATAGTTCGGGTGTAAGACACTCGAGTGACTGGCTATAGGCCAAGTGGGAGATTGTTGGATAATTATGACCCATAGCATCACTATTTGTACAGATCATGGTGTTGTTGTACAAATTAACTATGTGACAAAGGAGATTGCACTCTTATCATTTGTTATTAGATCACTTAGATGTATAAATATGAGAGGTCCCTATGATTTGTTCCTGGAGGGAGAATGATATGAAACAGTATCAGTCCACATTGGATAAATCATTAAATATCCCTAGTTAGAGTATTATCGAGATTGGACATCGACAAATACGTAAAAGACTAGTATTGCACTTGTGCGCGTTGTGAGGGCACAACGGCATAGTTCTCATATATTTGGGTATTGGATACTCATGCAAGTGTAATGGGAGGTTGTGTTTCACCGATGGTACGGGAAACAGCTTCGCTCTGGATAGACCCCCTCGGAATCCCATTGGTAGTACGACTATGTGTCTATGGGAGTCCGACATCAGGGTAGGTGTATTTGGTCTTAACCTGAGACTTGCACCTCTAATGCTTACGAAAATCAATATACTTTAGTTGAGATCGTCCAGGGCTGTAATAGGTTCTGTGTATGCCAATGCTGGGTATATTGAGAATCGTAGAGTATTGGGTGTGATGTCAAGACAGAAGTATCACTCCAGTCATATTGGAGATGATGTCAAGCAGGATACGGTATTAGTGCTCTTAAGTGCTGCGCGGCCAATCGCGATATTATGATTAGGTCATGTATATCCGATTATAGAGACTAGTTACCAGACATCCGACAAGTGCTTCGTACGGGGCAGACACAACTCCAGCCACAGGCCTAGCACGTGATAGTCCGATACTGGATCGACATGCACTATATGATGTATACTATGCCTGATATAGATCCTTTATTCCTGTAAGGATATTTCCGGAGAATTGGGTAGGCATGGCACTTTGCTAGAAGCCAACCTTGTCTTGTAAATCGGTAAAACGTAGTACTTGGTACTTATGTATTCGGATAGTCCGACGACCCGATTTACTGCCAACATATCTGGGGATCTCATGGGTCGCTTCCCAAAGATTCACCGATGACGTATAACTCGCACTCTAAATTAATCTGGGATTAATTCGATGAGAGAGAAAATTAATCTGGGATTAATTACGGAGATATTTTATCTGGGATAAAATATCGTCTATAGAGAAATGATTTTAATTCAGGCGAACGAATTAATTTAGAATTAATTCGTTAGCGATGTGAATAGTGAAATCGCTAGGTGTAATCATTTAATTACGACGCAACGGAAAATTCGCTAATTAGGAATTAGCGAACCCGAGCCCGAGAGTGATTGCGAGCGCATTCGCATTTCGAATTCGAGTGCGGCACGCAAGTCACATCAAGCGTCAAATCATTAGTCGCATCAAGCGTCAAATCGCTAGTCGTTTCAAGCGTGAAATCACTTGTCACTTTGAGTGATGTGACTTGACAACTTGATTGATTGAGTGACTTGACCACTTGATGGATGTTGATGTTAGAGTGTGGAACACTCAAGGTTGTTGGATTCAATTTATTTGACTTTTTGAAAGCCAAATATTTGGTAAATCATTTGTTTTATTTTTGGAAAATATATAAGAAAATGAATTACACTTTTTCAACAACTAATACACAATTTCTCTATTCCTCTCATCTCTCTCAATGTCACGCCCAATGGGCATAACAGCTCACTGTTTTCTGTCAAGAAAACCGAGCAAATGGAAGCATAGAGTTGGGTTTTTGTGGCAAAAACCGCAAGTGCTAGCACACTATGAGATATGCGAAGGTGATAGGGAAGTTTACCCATGAGCCGGGAATCGTTTGACGAAGATTCGAAGCTCAAATGATGAAGCAAAATCTGAAAACTTGAACCAGTGGACTGCTCACTGCCAAGGACGAATTCCAATGGGAAAAAATGATTTTGTTCGTCGTTTCGTCGCACAACCGATCGATGTGAGTATTCCGCAACTCCTTTGATATGTATTTCACACTTTTTCATGCTTGTTTGATGATCTTGGGACTTAGAATAAAACCAACATTTAGGAGTTGTTATGTGCATTACAGGAGCACAGGCGTGCCATGGTTGAGGCCTTGAGCAAGATAACAGTACCAGAAGATGCCAACCCTACGATGTTTGTGGGATCGGTGCAGAAGGAAGCTTCACAGTTGATAACCTTTTCTGAGGAGGAACTCTCAGCAGAGGGAAGGAATCATAATAGGCATTTATTCATAAGAGTTGAAGTGAGGGGTAAGAAGACGTCTTGTGTAATGGTGGATGACGGGTCATCTATCAATGTGTGTCCTTTGAAGATCTTGTCAATGCTGGGTATGAAGAAAACAGATCTGAGTCCCTCCACTATAACTATTAAGGCTTATGATGATAGCAAGTGAGAAGTTGAGGGTACTTTTGTCGCAGTGGTCAAAGTGGGCCCAATAGAAGACGAGGTTGAGTTCACAGTACTGGATATCCCAGCCACTTTCGCTTTGTTATTGGGAAGGCCATGGTTTCATAAGCTTGGGGCGTGCCCTCCACTCTGCATCAGGTCATCAAGTTTCCATACGGGGAAGAGATTGTCACTATCAGAGCTGAAGTAGACAATGTCGTGGACGCTTTGGAAATACGACCTTTCACGAGATTCCAAGTGTCAGAAACCTTTGAGGAGTGGGTAGAGAAGTTAATACATAAAGAGATTGAAGTATATGTGGATGACATGATGGTGAAGTCAGAGACAAGAAGTGCACACATAGGGGCATTAGAGAAGTTCCTTGAACGAGTCGACAAATACAACTTGCGGTTAAACCCCAAGAAGTGCGTGTTTGGAGTAACTTCGGGAAAGTTACTAGGACATACAGTTGGAATGAGAGGAATAGAAGTAGACCCTGAGAAGATCAAGGCAATTATAGAAATGCCTGCACTGAAGACAGAGAAATAAGTTAGAGCATTCCTCGGGAAGATTCAGTATATCAGTCGGTTCATCGCCAAGTTGACGTCGGTATGTGAGCCTATCTTCAAATTGCTAAGAAATGACCAGCCAGTGAAATGGAATGAGCAATGCTAAGAAGCCTTCGACAAGATCAGAGAATATTTGGTGAAACCTTCTGTTTTGAAACCTCCAAGACTGGGAAAACCTTTGGTATTATATTTGCCATTGAACCCGAAGCGCTGAGGGCAATGATGGTACAAGCAGATGAGACAGGGGTAAAGCATATAGTCTATTACCTCAATAAGAAGATGCTTCCATACGAAGCTCCCTATCAAGAAGTAGAGAAGATTTGTTTGGAAGTAGTGTGGGCGTCCAGAAAGTTGCGTCATTATTTCCAATCTTACAAGATCCAAGTGGTAGCAAAGGAGAATCCTTTGAAGTATCTGCATTTAGTACCTTCGCTAGTTAGGAAGTTAGGCAGATGGTTGGTGTTCCTGACAGAGTTTGATATTGAGTACCCCACTTCCAAAGTAATCAAAGGGCGAGTCGTAGCAGAATTCCTGGCATTACAACCGATAGAAGGAAAACAATACAAGTTTGAGTTCCCAGACGAGGAAATCCATGCTATAACAGTCCAAAGATGGAAGATGTACTTCGACGGAGCATTGAACTACAAAGGAGCCGGAATCGGAATTGTGATAGTAACCCCTGAAGGAGAAACCATGCCTATGGCCAAGAGGTTGACGTTCAGAGTAACCAACAATATGGCTGAGTATGAAGCATGCGCCTTCGAATTGACAACATTGATAGCCTTGAAAGCTAAGAGCGTGGAAGTCTATGGAGACTCGATGTTAGTAGTCCGAAAACTGCAAGGAGAATGGGAATTGAAGGAAGAACGGTTGAAACCCTACTTGTTCCACCTCAAGAGTCTAACACAGGCCCTCCCCGATTGTAAATTCCAGCACTTGCCGCGAGAAGAGAACCAAATGGCAGACGCATTGGCTACACTTGCCGTAACTTGGGAAAATCCGGAGAAGTTAGTGATGAGACCTCTGGTGTTGACAACGGCAAGCAAACCAGTTTATGAGATAGAAAGAATCTTGGAAGTAGAAGTCGATGATGGGAAACCTTGGTACTATGACATTCAATGGTATTTAGAATGCGGAGAACTCCCAGAATAAGCAAGCAGAAAAGACATGATAGCCATCCAGAAGTTGGATTCTCAGTATATGAGTTTGAAAGGAGAACTGTACAAGAGGCAAGCGAATGGCATTCAGTTGAAGTGCTTAAGAAAAGAAGAGGCTCAGAAGGCAATGGAAGAAGTACACTCCGGAGTATGTGGACCGCACATGAATGGATTGAACTTGTCCTGCAAGATAGTCAGACAAGGTTTCTACTGGTCGACCATAGAAGCTGACTGCGCAAAGTTAGTAAAGCATTGTCACAATTATCAAGCGCACGGTAACTTAAACCATTTTCCGCACACAGATTTGCATGGGCTATCAGAGCCGTGGCCTTTCTCAGCATGGGGAATTGACATGATCAGAGAGATTCGACCACACGCATCGAACGAACATCGCTTCATAGTAGTGGCAGTAGACTATTTCTCGAAATAGGTGGAAGCCGAATCATTTCACAACATTACAGCAAAGACGATGGCAACGTTCATAGTCCAAAATCTCATATGTCGATATGGAATGCCGTATCATGTAGTAACAGACAACGGAGTACAGTTTCAAGGAGAAACGAAAGCAATGCAACAGAAGTATGGAATAAGACATCACAGGTCGTCACCCTACAAGCCGCAGGCAAATGGGGCTGTCGAGGCAGCCAATAAGACAATAAAGAAGATGTTAGCCAAGATGACAGAGAACTATAAAGATTGGGCCGATAAGCTACTACGTACACCTTGTAGGGGTACAGAACATCTGTGAGAACAGCAACGGGAGCCACGTCTTACTCCATAGTCTATGGAATGGAAGTAGTACTGCCAGTGGAAGTTCAGATACAATCCATGTGAGTTTTAGCAGAAGCAGAGCTACCTGAACAAGAGTGGATCTCGCAGAGATTTGAACAGTTGGAATTACTGGATGAAAAGAGAATGAAGTCCTTGCATCACATGCAGATATACCAGAAGAGGTTGGCTCGAGCATTCAATAAGAAGGTGCGTCCTACGAAGATCAGAAATGGTGATCTGGTGCTGAAGCAGTCAAAGCCGTCGATGACAGACCCGAGAGGAAAGTTCAGACCTAACTGGGAAGGACCCTACATAGTCTAGAAAGTAATAGGAAATGGGGCAGTGAGACTGTCAGATATGGAAGGGAATGAGTTCACCGAGCCGATCAACATAGACATGTTGAAGCAGTATTTTGCCTGAGGAAGAGAAGACTGAGCGATCACCAAAGGAATTGGTGGAAGACCTAACCCAACGGAATAGGAAATTCATGCATGCATGCATACACATAACGTATTTGCATTCTTTTTTGTGTTTGTTCTGTTTTGTAATCACAGGTTTCAAAGAAGAAAAAGAGAAAGCGACAAAGGCAAGCCAATCAAAAGTAGCAACAATATAGTATTAGTATCTGTTTCGCGGATGAGTCCCAGGGTTGAGGCCTACATCGGTATCAGTTTCAGGGATGAGTCCCAGAGTTGAGGCCCGCATCAGTATTAGTTTCGGGGATGAGTCCCAGTTTTGAGGCCCACACCAGTATCAGTTTCAGGAAGGAATCCCAGGGGGCGAAACCCACATTATCAGCAGTCGAAAGGAAGAATTCCAGTGGAGTGAGTGAAAAAAAAGGAGAGAGAGAGAGAGAGAGAATTCCTTGATGGATAAGCATATGTCCAGTGATGACATTGTTTTTTGTAGGGTGAACCTTATAAACAATAGTGAGAGACGTGCTCTCATCCGGTATTCTGAGTAGTTGATCTCGGCTAGACTCGCGAGCACTTGATTACGGGATCTTAGCGGTAGAAGCCTGAATAGTCGATGAGATGACTAGTTGAAGAGATGGTGGATCAGTGAATGACCGTTTGCCTAGATGTCCATCATGTTTTACTTATGCTATGATATATGATATGGTTGGAAACAAAGAAAAAGTCTCTGAAAAGAAAAGGAAAAAATAGACCACCTATAACCGATAAGCGTGAAGCTACCCTGGGCGAGTATTAGGACCACCATGAGGAGAAATGCTACCTTAAAGAGTAGGTGTGTCAAAAAAAAGAGAAAGAAAGAAAAGAGAAAAAAAAAATGAAAAAGAAAGGTCAAAATGAAAAGAAAGAGAAAAGAAAAAAAAAACATATCACGTTGAGTACGAGGAAGTAATCACAGAGTATGATCAAGACATGTCGGTTGGTTAGACCCACTGATCCAATTCTCTAAGACAAGATCATCGAATTAGCTTACTTAAGGACTAAGCTGCGAAAGAAACTTGGCACACACACACTGAGAGTCTAGTTCAGATCACTCGCTCAGACGATTAGATTTGAGTGTATCAAGTACTTTGAAGGTTCTCTGGTTTCGACACGAAGCATCCTTTGAGGACAAAAATATGTTTGACTATCGGGATTATCTCGTGAGAGGCAATACACCATATTGATATGCAACATCAACATCAGTATCACTGTACAGGCGAAGCCCATATTAGTATCAGTTTGGGGCGAGGCCCACATCAGTATCAGCTGCGGGTGAGGCCCACATCAATATCAATTTGGGGGCGAGGCCCACATCAGCATCAGCTTGGGGGCGAGGCCCACATCAGTAGTTTTTGGGATGAGTCTCAAGGTCGATGACCCACTACATCATTAGTTTTGGGATGCGTCCCAAGGTCGAGGGCCTATATTGTTAGCGGTATTGCGATGCGTCCCGGGGTCGAGGCCCCCGTTGTCAGTTGCAGTCTCGGGATGAGTCCCAGGGTCGATGACCCCTACATCATCAGTTTTGGGATACGTCCCAGGGTCGAGGGCCCACATTGTCAGCGGTATTGGGATGCGTCCCAGGGTCGAGGCCCCACAACATCAGTTGCAGTTCCGGGATGCGTCCCAGGGTCGAGGCACACTGCATCATCAACTCAGTTTGAAGCAGCAGGCAAGTCAGGTGGCAGCTGGCGAGCCAGGTAAGTAAAAATGCATTGCATAACTTTGATAGGATTGTCATTGTCACACACTGCACAAGTTCCATCAAAGTGGGGGCGACTGTAGGCACTGCATTTTGGCATATAAGCCCCGATGATGAGTCTCATATGGAGGCACTACCATTTAAGTTGTAGAAGTCGCGGATACGGACGTCGGAAGGGAAGAGTTAGAAATTGACAGCTTGTTGGATTTAATTTGTTTGCTTATCTTCGGGTTCGCTCGTTAGGCCTCTGTTTTAAACTTATCCTTAGCCTAAAACCCCTGCAAGTCACACACCAAGCCCATACATCACCAAACCACACACCAAGCGCACCAAAACAAACCAACCACACGCCCAAATTACCTTAAGCCACGCCCACCTCCTTCCAAAATAACAAAATCACACATTAAACACATGCTAAAATCAAGACAAATCACCTTCCCAAATTAAAGAAATCAAATCAAATCAAATTAAATCATATTCCTAATTAAAAGAGATCAAATCAAATCAAACCAAATCACATCCCTAATTAAATAGATTTTTCCTTATGGCACACTAATTAAAATATCCCCTCATAATTACACAATATTCTTTCCCTATTCACATAAGGTAAACCCCAACCCTTGCCTGTAAAAAGAAGCCTAAACCAAACCTTAGAGGCCCTAGCTCATTCTCACGTCCCCTTACAACTCTAAACCCTAAAAACAACATCAAAATCTGCACGGCATCACAGCCCTCATTCTTCACGCACAAACACACAGGCCCTGCTCTCTCTCGGCAAAGACACCACGCAGCCACTAAGAAAGACACACTCCTCACTTTCCATCAAACAAGCCCCTCATAGCCGCACCTTTATCACGCCCTAACTACCTTCAAACAGCAACCAACACAGCCTTCACGCGCAAATCTTCAACAAACTTTCCAACGTGACCAAGCTCTCCACCATAACTGCTCTGACCGAATAAACAAATTAACGAATAACAGCAACGAACCTTAAGCCACCATCAGCGTTAAGAGAAACGTAGAGCCAAAGGGACCATAACGTGAATATACATGTAGCCTTGACCCAAAGACACGTAAACAAAGACATAGCCCACCCCACAAACACATGCAAGCCGCCACCTAGCAACCCCAATAACCATCACCAAACAGTCCCCAAATCAGCCCCTAAACCGCCGCAAAATAGCTAAAATCAGCCCCTAAACCACCGCACAAAAAGTCCCTAAACTGCACCCCAAATACCGTAAACAGTAACCAAAAGCAACAACCAGAAAACACAGCAAAAAAAAAGGAAACAACAGCCCAAAATAGCGAGGCGACGAATCAGAAACAACGAACCAGTAAATCGGAAAATTTGCGGAGCATTAACCCTTCCGACAACCGCGTGGCGCACTTCTAAGAGACGACTTAAGAGGTTAGACCTGAGGGCACCCTTTTTATTTATTCTCCTTTATTTTTTTATTAATCTTCTTATTTTACTTCGCATTAGTATTGTTGATTGGTGTATGCTATGACTATGGGATGAATGAAATATGTGTTATCTCTCGTGGTATATCGGATGGAAACCCATAAGTAAATTCCGTAGCCGAATCCGAATGGACGGTAGTGTGGTTTGTACTTGGGAAACAACTCCACGTACCACTTGAGAGACACATATTTTGTTTCATCCAATCTAATGTTTATGCATGATTTAGTCGTTTAGGATGTTATTTATTTTTCTAAGCATGATTTAGTCGTTTAGTATGTTATTTATTTTTATGCATGATTTAGTTGGTTATTTCCAAGCAAGATTAGTAATTTTTTTCGCATTAGGGATTTAATTTATGTTTATGTTTTGGTTGTTATTTACTTTTTGCTTTAATAATTCAATATGTTCATGAGATTACGTGCTTGCCGTTATTTTGACTTACTTTTATGCATGCAAACTTAGATATAGGTTATATGCAAACTTAGATGTAGGTTGTTGTTGTGTAGACTCTGTTAAATTATAAACAAATCTTTTCATCACAAGTGGCATAAGTAAGGGACCATTCTGAACCCAACGGTTTGAGGTCTTCCCTTGCGAGGGGTGAGTACGACATTAAATCATTTTCCCAATTCACACTGGGTGGCGACTCCATTTTATTTCTCCGGTTTAGCTCCTCCGTGGGCTATTTCGTACTCCCGACTAGGCCGCGAGCCTAGAACAGCTTCGTCAAGTTCTGTGTCCTACCTACATCGACCATAGTCTCATGGACCTTCATCAAGTCCATTTGTCCCAACCGACATGCTCTCCAAACAACAAGATCAAGGCGCGTCCCTCAGTAGAACACAATTCCTACCATTCACCCCATACGACGATGCAAAGAAGACTTGGCATGAAGAGGATGTCCTAGTCGATATCACACAAATAAAGACTTGGAAAGGACATCCCACTCGACACTACATTACGACTTGGACTGATGATATTCCAGTCAACATGCATGTATGAAGACTTTGCTGGGACATTCCCGTCGACACTACCTTAATGGGGACTTGGTGTGAAGACATTCTATTAGACACTATATGGAGATTTGGTGTTAGGACATTCCAATCGACACTACACACTTGTAGCTTGAGCATGATGTGGATCTCATTCAACACTATACGCTTGTTGCTTGAGACTTGTTAAGGATGTTCCAGTCGACACTACAGTCTGAAGCTTGGCACTTGACGAGGATCCCAGTCGACACTACAAGTATAAAGCTTGGTACATGTTTAAGGTCTCATTCGACACTACATATATGGTGATTGTTGAATGGGATCCATCATTTTGTTCTATTTTTTTCATAAACACTTACAATATCTTATCATACGAACCCATTCTAATGTTATAATCCTCATACGACATGTATGACTCCCTGGGTCTTTTGACCCGTAGTATGGGGATGATCCTGACCTTCATAAGATCTAGTCGATCATAGTCTCATGTACATTAATTGGTATAATGGAGTAAAGACTCTCTTGGACCTTCATCAGGTCTAATGAAGTGTAGTCTCCCATGGACTTTCATCAAGTCCAGTAGAATGAAGACTCCATTAGACCTCCATAAGGTCCATTCGAACATAGACCCACACTAACCTATGTCAGATTTTGTAGAATGAGGATTGTAGAGTAAGGAATGGAAATCCTCCTAACATTTGTCATGTCTTGTAGAGTGAAGAGTGAAGGCACCCCATGGACATTCATCAGGTCCATTCGACTATAGTCTCATAGGTATAGGTTCATTCGACTGTAGTCTCATGGACCTCCATTAGGTCCATTCAACCGTAGTCTCATAGACCTTCATAGGGTCTTGTAGAGTGAATACCATTATAGACCTTCATTAGGTCTAGTAGAATGGGAAGTGAAGACCATTATAGACCTTCATCAGGTCTAGTGGAATGAGAAGTGAAGACCCTCATGGATCTTCATCATGTCTGGTGGAGTGAAAACTATCTTGGAACTCCATTGGTTCTAGTAGAGTAAAGATTCTCTTGGACCTTCATCTGGTTCATTAGATTGGGAACATTCCTCATGGCTCATGTAGAGTCAAGTTGAAGACCTGGCCTTCATCTGGTCCAGAAGACATTGAAGACTCCCCTGGTCATTTGACCCGTATTATGGGAATTATCCTGACCTTCATCTGGTTCAGTCGACTGGGGACATTCCTCATGGCTCATGTAGAGGACTTCTCTCACTCCAGACGATAATGTCGTATGAATTAACTCATGAACCTTCATCTGGTTCAGTCGACCGGGGACATTCCCCAAGGCTCATGTAGAGTCAAGTTGAAGACTTGGACTTCCCTCAGTCCAGACGACAATGTCGTATAAATTGACTCCTGAACCTTCATCTGGTTCATTCGATAGGGGACATTCCCCAGAAACTCATGTAGAGTCAAGTTGAAGATTTGGACTTCTCTCAGTCCAGATGACAATGTCGTATGAATTTACTCCTGAACCTTCATCTGGTTCAGTCGACCGGTGACATTCCCCATGGCTCATGTAGAGTCAAGTTGAAGACTTGGACTTCTCTCAGTCCAGACGACAATGTCGTATGAATTTACTCATAAACCTTTATCTGGTTCAGTCGACCGGGGACATCCCCCATGGACTCATGTCGATTCAATTGATGACTTGGACTTCCCTCAGTCCAGAAGACAATGTCGTATGAATTGACTTCTGAACCTTCATCTGGTTCAGTCAACCGGGGACATTCCCTTGAAACTCTTGTTGAGTCAAGTTGAAGACTTGCACTTCTCTCAGTCCAGATGACAATGTCGTATGAATTGACTCCTGAACCTTCATCCGGTTCAGTCGACTGAGGATATTCCCCATGGCTCATGTATAGTGAAGTTGAAGAGTTGGACTTTTCTCAGTCCATACGACAATGTCGTATGAATTTACTCTTGAACCTTAATCTGGTTCAGTCGACCGGGGACATCCCCCATGGACTCATGTCGAGTCAATTGAAGACTTGGACTTCTCTCAGTCCAGACGATAATGTCGTATGTGTTGGAATTCTCTAAGGTCCCAAGGATCATTATCAAGCAAGAAACATGTATAAATACATCAAAGGAAGTTGCGGAATACTTACATCGATCGGTTGAGGCGATGCGGCGAAGAACAAAACTTTTTATGCCCTTTGAAACTCCTCCAAGGCTCACGGCATTTACTGGTTTGGCTCCTTCATTTTCGGTCCAAACTCCAAGCTTTTGGGTGGTGATTCCAAGCTCACAAGTGGGTTTCCCTATCACCTTTGTACGTCTCCAAATATGTGCTAGCACTTAGGAATTTGTGCCACAAAAATCCCTTATTTTCTCACTGCCATTCACGGTAAAACCAGAAGGTTTTGGAGAAGAAATTCAGCCCCTTGGGCGTGAAGATTGAGAGAAGAAAGAGAAGAGAGAAAGTGTTGGTTGGTAGTTACCAATTGTGTATCTAATCCACTAAAATGAATTACAAAATTCATTTACCAAATTTTTTGGCTTTCCAAAAGTCAAAGGCTTTAAGCCATCCAACAACTATTCACATAAATCAAGTGACAAGTTGTCACATCAATTGATTGACTAGTGATTTGACGCTTGATGTGACTTGCGGGCCGCACTTGAATTCGAAATGCGAGTGCGCTCGCAAACACTCCCCGGGTTCGGGTTCGCTAATTCCAAATTAATGAATTTTCCGTTGCGAGACGTAATTAATTAATTATGCCTAGCAAAATCACTATTCATGTCACTAACGAATTAATTCTAAATTAACTCATTCGCCCGAATTAAAATCTAATTTCAATTCCGCGTCGAAATCCAATTTCGTAAAATATATCGAATATATTATTTATCGATTAATTCCAAATTAATCGTTTTCTCTCTTTAATTAATATTTTATCCTAGATAAAATATCTCTGTAATTAATCCCAGATTAATTTTCTCTCTCATCTAATTAATCCCAGATTAATAAAGTGCAAGTCATACGTCATCGGTGAATCTTCGGGAAGCGACCCATGAGATCCCCGGATATGTTGGCAGTAAATCCGGTCGTCGGACTATCCGAACACGTAAGTACCTAGTACTACGTTTATACCGATTTACAAGACAAGGTTGGCTTCTACCAAAGCGCCATGCCTACCCAATTCTCCAGAAATATCCTTACAGGAATATGTGATCTATATCAGGCGCAGTATACGTAGTATTGCGCATTTCGATCCAGTATCGGATGTCACGTGCAAGGCCTGGGGCTGGAAATGTGTCTTCCTCTTACGTAGCACATATCGGATCTCTGGTAACTCTCTAGTCTCTATAATCGGATAAACATGACCTAGTCATTTTATCACGATGACTGTAGTAAATAAGAGAACTAGTTACGTATCCTACGTGACCATCATCTCCACTATGACTGGAGTGATACTTCCATCTCAACATCACACCCAATACACTATGATTCTCAATATACCCAGAAGAGGCGTACACAGAACCTGTTAAAGCCCTGGACGACCAAAACCAAAGTATATTGATTGTCGCAAGTATTAGCGGTGCAAGTCTCAGGTTAAGACAAAATACATCTACCCTGATTCGGACTTCCATAGACACATAGTCATACTACCAATGGAATTCCAAGGGGTCTATCCAGAGCGAAGCTATTTCCCGTACCATCGGTAAAACACAACCTCCTACTACACTTACATGAGTATCCTATACCTAAATATATGAGAACTATGTCGTTATGCCCTCACAATGCGCACAAGTGTAATACTAGTCTTTTACGCATTATCGATATCCAATCTCGATAATACTCTGACTATGGATATTTAATGATTAAACCTTCGTGGATTGATATTGTCTCATATAATCTCAATCCAGGAACTAATCATAATTAGATTTATTATCGACCATTAATTCTTTAGCCTGCGCTGAAGCCTAGCTCAGCTGCTAACAGAACTATATCTAATCTAATTAGATTTATTATCGACCCAAATGGCTTCTATTGCTGCCTCAGCTGCAGCAATAACCCGCGTTTGTTGTTTATTCGGTAACAGTATCTTGCTTGGATGATTTCCAGCTCACTGTTCCGTTATTCAAACTATATAGTACCATTGTTATGACTTATAGTCATTTTGTCGGTTAGGAAACTTGCAACGGTGAACCCAGTCACTTCAAGTTCTCCTTCTCCATAGTATAAGACAGCATCCTTAGATCTTCTAAGATACTAAAGGATTTTCTTAACATCAATCCAATGACTATCACTTGGATTGGCCCGATTGTGACTCTATATGCTCAAAGCGTATGAGACACCAGGTCGCGTACATTTATTCAATGTACTAGTTCTCGGAGAGTGCTAACAACTTTAAATCTATCCCAGTAGATCTTTATTCCTAGAATAAAGCTTGTTTCTCCCAAGAATTCTATGGAGAATTTTTCATGAAAGCCAAGTTTTCACCAATTGTTTTATGGGAATAACATTTCCAAGAAATGATTTATCATTATTATTTAGGACTTCACTGTCAGTGCGCTCCCACTAATCTCCTTATATACACAAGAATCATTTCCGTTTTGAATTAAATCATATACCGTTATGATTACATCAAAGCGATAATTCCAAGAACTTAATGCTTGCTTCAATCCATCCATGGATCGAATAACCTGCAAACCTTGTTTGCTAGTTATGGTACGAAAAAAACCGTCAGGATGTTGTAAACATCCTCCAAAATGTTTCTGTTAAGGAAAGCGGTTTTGGCATTCAGCTGTCATATTCCATGAATGAAACATGCAGCTTCAGCAAGCATTATCCAAATGGATGTAACCATGGCAACATGTAATATGTTTCGTCGTAATCGAAATAATATTGATAACGATACCTTTTCGCTATAAGCCCAACTTAGTACGTTGGTATGTTGCCTTCCATGTATGTCTTCCTTGAAGACTTATATAGTACCAATAGGCACAACGCCTTGCGGTACATCAACTAGTATCCAAACTTAGTTGATATACATGGAATCCATTTCGGACATCATGGCACTTTGCCATAATAGGGAGTCGATACATTGTATCACTTCCTCATACGTAGTCGGTTCATATTTCTCAATAAGATTGACATCTTAATGAGGTGAGATCAGAAACCCATACCCCAGGTTATTTTCTGACTCTCTCCGACTTACGTGGTTCTTGTGTATTCGAAGATTATTGGTATAGTTTCATCCTTGATGAACTATTTGTGTTCCATTAAAGAATCGGTGCCTGGAATAGTATTACTCCAATTTTTCATCGAGTTTTACTTTCCTCCCACCTACCACTGCATATAGTTATTCCTCTTAGGAAAATCGTATGGTGAGGAACAATTACATTGTTCTCAAGTGAGTTGTGTAAGTACTATACTTTGGTATCCCTAGGATAACCTACAACTTAGGCAGTTATCCGATTTGGTTCTGGTTTGGTATCATCCAAACATATGCCTAGCATTCCCAAATCTTCAGGAATGAGAAATCCCAGTTTCTTTCCTGTTCATATCTAATATGAATTCTTTCTAACAGATTTTCATGGAACCTTATTCAAAATAAGTTATAAACTATTTAGGCGTATCCGTTGAAGGAAATGGTAGCTCAGAGCGACTCATGATCAACCTTATCATGCCCAACAAAATTCGGTTTCTCAGTTCGGACACACCATCAAATTTACGTGTTCCGGGAGGAGTCTTCATTGAAAGAATACTATACTCTTTCAAGTATATGAGAAACTTATTGCTTAAGTATTTTCATCATGGTCTAACCATGATGGCTTAAAACTTTAGCCGATCTGTTTGTCTACTTCGTGTCGAAACTGTAAAAGTTTCTGATTCGTGTTTCTAAAGAAACACATAACCATAATGCGATGCCACATCCGTAAAGGTCACGAAATATTCATATCCACCTCTAGCCTAGCTAGACATGGGCCCACTTACTTCACTATGAATAAGGGCTAACAGATCGGTGGCATTTGCACTTTTACCAAGTAAAGGTGTTTAAGGCATTTTGCCCAATAAACTAAATTCGTAGAGATTATTTGAATAGAATCAAATCAGTCCTAGTATCCACTCTTCAAAAGTGTGGATATACGAGTCTTGTTTATTGTGTCCGAGACAACAATTCCACAAATAAGTCTCTTATGATCAAATCAGTTTAAGCTATTTGTTTGTCATGTTATATGTTTGAGATTTATTTATATTCAAAATATAAATATTGTTATTCACATCTAATGTGTTTATCTCAATATCATCTTTATAAAATGAAACACTTTAGTGTTCTAGAATATAAAGGTATACTCGCAATGAGTTGTACTCGATATAGAGATAATATCTCTAGTCAAACTAGTTACATTTTAACAGTTTCCTAATTTAAGTACATACCCGAATGGTAGTTACTAAAATTAGGTATCTACGGTTAAAACAACGACTTTCGTCTCGTTTCCGATTCGTAGATTAATCTCAACTGAAGTCAGTATCCTGCTCTCAGCAGATTCTGCACACCAGTACATATTTATGTACCACATCCAGTATCAGAAATCCAATTTTAATACTAGTAGCGAACATATTTTATGAAAAACATATTTGAAGTCAGAGCCTTGCCCGTTCTTCAATTCCTTCATGTCTGCCTTGTCCATACGGCAGTCACGCTTCCGAGTCCCCGTTTTCCACAATTTAGGCAGACATCTTGGGATTTGTCATTTGTCTTCCCAGAAGATTATAATGATTTTGCATTTGCCCCTTTTCCACATCCAGAAGCTTTTGGCCAAGCCTTGGCCTTCTAGAATATCGAAGTAAGATGCGCCTTGCGGTACTTGCCTATTGCAAACTTTGGCTTTGTCTCCTTGAGAATAGCCATTAACTCTCCAAGAGTTTACTATTGCAATTTAGTACTTCTAAGATCTAAGAATAGATCTATGAAGATCCTTCAATTTCATTATCATACTTTAAGGATCTAATCCTTAGTTCTGATTAAGAAATTAAGGAGTTTATTTGGCAAGTTTAATGGATTAAGCACTAAAGTTATTATCACATAAATCTTCCAAAGATTATGTTATACTATTTGCTTAACTCCGGGCTTAGGCCTAAGATGTTATTTTATCAAATAAAGTAACTTCTTAATTTTCAGGACCATCCTGAAGCATTATTCCCAATTTGAAAATTAAAGTCGTTTAAATACATTTTCACCAGGATTATGTTTTAAACACTAATCTTTCAATTATCTTGATTCTAATAGTCCAACTATTTAATCAACGATTTTAGGTACTATTTATTATAATGATTACTATAGTCCAACTATATAATCAACTATAATTTAAATTAGTTAACTTCAATTATATTGATTACTATAATCCAATTATAAAATCAACTTAGTAATTGAAATTAGTTAATTCAAATATATTGATTACTATAATCCAATTATATAATCAACTATAAATGAAATAGTTTGAATACAGTCCAACTGTTTTATTTAAAACAACATTAAATATTAGTCCAACTAATAAATAATTTATTTGACGAAATATTTGAAATGAGCGCGTATGGCAAGTTACTAAACGAATATTGAAAATTTAATACTTGTCTCCCACTATTTTTCGGCGAGCCTCTAACCCTCTGTGGAGTACTCGGGAAATCTTGTTTCCTAGTGGGCTAGGATCCCGTTAAATAACACACAATCTTGACTTTGGCCAACAAATTGTATGATAATTAACTAGGTAGATCTCTAAGATCAATTGGATCCCATCCAATTCCTAGATCCAGTAGGTGGACATCCAAGTCCGAAACATATATCTTATATATGCCAATATATCCAATATATTGCCTAACCTTTTTCCTCTAAATCAACTAAGCCTTGCTTTGGCACAACAAACTTAGTGATCCCAGTTAAGCGGAACCCATTGACCATGGAAAGCTTCGTAATCAATGTCGATGGACAAGAAGTGATCTTGACTTTGGCCAACAAATCACAACTTGGACAAGACACCAATATGGAACAAAGCCTTCGTGATTCAAACACATCCTCGACAGACAAAGGTCTTGACTTTGGCCAACAAACTAATGTCAGTCTTGGATCTTGAGTAATAATCACTCAATGGAAGGAAAAACGCTTAATATGATGTTGAGGGTTTTTCGCGTGCAATTGGCAACCAAATTATTATCTTCGTTAAGGTCTCATCATCATACACCCTTAAACATGCATTCTAAACACATAATAGGCACATAGAAATAAATAATAATGATATGCGGATGGATACTTAACACATTGTTCCTAGAACAAATCTCTCCATTTCCTCTCTCCCGCTAGCACAAGTATTGCTTCTACCCGTTACATAACACTTCTAAAGAAACTTCATTTACATTGAGGGGAATAAGTGAGAAGAGAAATACAAAGAGTAAGGAGGTAATAGGCTGGACACGAAGGTCCAATTAATAAATTCTAAATTTATTACAACAATTTCCAAAATTGCCCCACCCATCTAATATCCATCTGATATACATTATTCATGCATCGCAACCATGTATTCACACAAGCATGTTATCAATCAATCTAATCAAATTAATTAATCTGATAATTAATGACCATCCAATGTTCAAACAACGATTTGATTTTGCGCGAGTCCAACTCATTTTACGAAAATGTACTCAAAGTACGAATTCTTGAATTAAATTAAACTACAACATTAAGTCCAATTTAATATGTATTTAATACTAATTCACTATTTAATTCCAAATTAAATATTACACTTTATTAACGAACCTTTACGACTTAAATTCCAAATTTAATCGTTACGGGTCTCAAAGCCCGATTAACATCCAATGTTAATTTAATTAAAGTTCAATGGGCTTTTAATTAATTTCTTAAGGCGTGGACTTTTGGTCAATATGGGTCAAACCCAAATACCAAAGCCCATTTAAGGAATCACCTTATTTGCCAAGAAACCAATTTAGGCCCATTAGGCCCAATTAAAGTTAAAGGTCCATTAGTAATAATTGGACTTTATGGAAATGGTTTTGGGCCCAATTGGATCCAACCAATTTGCCTAAACCAATCTTGGTACAACCAAGCCCAATTAGCCCAATTACAACTTTACAAGCCCAAATCCAATTTAAGCCCAACATAATGAAATTCCAAAATTCCAATTTCACAATTTAATTACTCAAAGTGTAAGCCATAAGTAATCAACCAAATCAATATTTTCAAAACACCAATTAGCCTAATTAATTGGTGTTTTAATCAAAAATCAAACCCATTTCATGCTAGTGTAGCTCTCGGCAATGGGGATAATTTTAAATCAATTTTGATTTCAATCCAATTAAACACAAATTAATATATCACATGCATTTCAAACATATCCAATTGTCCAAAATCAAAAATCACCAAGAGCCACAATTAGGGTACCATTCGGCCAAGCCTCATAAATTGGGGAAAAATTGATCCAATCAAATTTTATGAAATTGATCATGCAGAACTTCAATTAAACAACATTTAAGCAAACTCAATCAAACAATTTCATTAAATCATGCTCAAATTGATTTTACCCAATTTTAACCCTAAAAAGTTTCAAGCTCAATATTGGCTCTGATACCATTGTTGGAATTCTCTAAGGTCCCAAGGATCATTATCAAGCAAGAAACATGTATGAATACATCAAAGGAAGTTGCAGAATACTTACATCGATCGGTTGAGGCGATGCAACGAAGAACAAAACTTTTTATGCCCTTTGAAACTCCTCCAAGGCTCACGACATTTATTGGTTTGGCTCCTTCATTTTCGGTCCAAGCTCCAAGCTTTTGGGTGGTGATTCCAAGCTCACAAGTGGATTTCCCTATCACCTTTGTATGTCTCCAAATGTGTGCTAGCACTTAGGAATTTTTGCCACAAAAATCCCTTATTTTCTCACTGCCATTCACGGTAAAACCAGAAGGTTTTGGAGAAGAAATTCAGCCCCTTGGGCATGAAGATGGAGAGAAGAAAGAGAAGAGAGAAAGTGTTGGTTGGTAGTTACCAATTGTGTATCTAATCCACTAAAATGAATTACAAAATTCATTTACCAAAATTTTTGGCTTTCCAAAAGTCAAACGCTTTAAGCCATCCAACAACTCCTCAACTATTCACATCAATCAAGTGACAAGTTGTCACATCAATTGATTGACTAGTGATTTGACGCTTGATGTGACTTGCGGGCCGCACTTGAATTCGAAATGCGAGTGCGCTCGCAAACACTCTCGGGTTCGGGTTCGCTAATTCCAAATTAACGAATTTTCCGTTGCGACGTAATTAATTATTATGCCTAGCAAAATCACTATTCAAGTCGCTAACGAATTAATTCTAAATTAACTCGTTCGTCCGAATTAAAATCTAATTTCAATTCCACGTCGAAATCCAATTTCGTATAATATATCGAATATATTATTTTATCGATTAATTCCAAATTAATCGTTTTCTCTCTTTAATTAATATTTTATCCCAGATAAAATATCTCCGTAATTAATCTCATATTAATTTTCTCTCTCATCTAATTAATCCCAGATTAATAAAGTGCGAGTCATACGTCATCGGTGAATCTTCGGGAAGAGACCCATGAGATCCCCGGATATGTTGGCAGTAAATCCGGTCGTCGGACTATCCGAACACGTAAGTACCTAGTACTACGTTTATACCGATTTACAAGACAAGGTTGGCTTCTAGCAAAGCGCCATGCCTAACCAATTCTCCAGAAATATCCTTACAGGAATATGTGATCTATATCAGGCTTAGTATACGTAGTATTGCGCATTTCGATCCAGTATCGGATGTTACGTGCAAGGCCTGGGGCTGGAAATGTGTCTACCCTGTATGAAGCACATATCGGATCTCTGGTAACTAGTCTCTATAATCGGATAAACATGACCTAGTCATTTTATCTCGATGACTGCAGTATATAAGAGAACCAGTTCCGTATCCTACGTGACCATCATCTCCACTATGACTGGAGTGATGCTTCCATCTCGACATCACACCCAATACATTACGATTCTCAATATACCCAGAAGAGGCGTACACAGAACCTGTTAAAGCCCTGGACGACTAAAACCAAAATATATTGATTGTCGCAAGTATTAGCGGTGCAAGTCTCAGGTTAAGACCAAATACACCTACCCTGATTCGGACTTCCATAAACACATAGTCATACTACCAATAGAATTCCGAGGGGTCTATCCAGAGCGAAGCTGTTTCCCGTACCATCGGTAAAACACAACCTCCTACTACATTTGCATGAGTATCTTATACCCAAATATATGAGAACTATGTCGCTATGCCCTCACAAGGCGCACAAGTGTAATACTATTCTTTTACGCATTATCGATGTCCAATCTCAATAATACTCTGATTAGGGATATTTAATGATTAAACCTTCGTGGATTGATACTGTCTCATATCATCTCAATCCAGGAACTAATCATATGGACCTTTCATCTTTTATACATCTTGGTGATCTAATCACAAATGATAAAAGAGCAATTTCCTTTGTCACATAGTTAATTTGTACAACAACACCATGATCTGTACAAATAGTGACGTTATGGGTCATAACTATCCAACAGTATGAATATACTCATGAACCTTCATATGGTTCAGTCGACCGGGGACATTCCCCATGGACTCACGTCGAGTCAATTAAGGACTTGGACTTCCCTCAGTCCAGACGACAATGTCGTATGAAATGACTCATGAACCTTCATTTGGTTCAGGCGACCGGGGACATCCCTCATGGACTCATGTCGAGTGAATTGAAGACTTTGACTTCCCTCAGTCCAAACGACAATGTCGTATGAATTGACTCATGAACCTTCTTCTGGTTCATTCGACCGGGGACATTCCCCAAAAACCCATGTCGAGTCAAGTCGAAGACTTGGATTGCTTAAAAATGATTCATGTCCTATGAACTACATCCTAAATCTTCGCCTCGTTCAATTGGCTTGGGACATTCCCCATGGCTCATGTCGAGTCTAGTTCATAAACACGGACTGCATTATAACCAGAATGAACACTAAAAATTACACAGCTCTTCTGTTCTAGAGTATGAACGATCCATTAACCCAAACGACGAAGGATTGTGCTTAGAGTTATACATTCTTGACAGGTACTCTTACATCCTGTTTCATACGACATGCACTGAAATACTCTCCAAGTCAAGGACTTATTGACTTAGAGAGTATGGGACAAACTGTATGGGCCAAATTTGGGCCAAGGGTATTTTTGACTTTTCGCTTCAGGCCCTGCACCAGTGGTGGCCCAATCCCTCTAAATAGTACCCAAAATAGACTTGGTCCAAGGACCCAGTTACCTTCTCAGGCCCGCACACAAAGAGAGGCCTACCAAGCAAACCTTTGACCGATCAGTTACCAAAATCCAAAACGCCTAAATCAAGGCTTGTAACTCCCTCACGTAGTTAGCCGTTTCAGACACCCAACTAACAAGAAATTAATAGAGGAATTAAAGCTGACCTTGAAGGAGTCTATAAAAGGGAGAGGTGATTCACTATTCAAGGCAGGTCTTAACTCTCATACTTGATCTCTCTAAGCTTCTTACTCTCTAAACACCAGCCACCGCCCTCACGGTAGTCAATAGAAGTCAAGGTAACATCAAGCATTGCTCTTCCATTATTTACAGCTCGTCTTCACTACTGACTTGAGCGTCGGAGTGCCTATGGCACCCACCACACCGGTGGGCAGTACTTCTCGCTCATACTACCCTTATTTTACAGGATCGCTAGTGTCTCATACTACAGATTCTCGATTGTGGGTCTCGGGTGAAAACTTGCATCCACACTCACCAGTAGGAGCCTAATCAACTTCATGCCTTGTAGTGTTGTTTCTCACTTCTTTTTCTTTATATTTATCTTACATTGAGGACAATGCAAGTTTTAAGTGTGGGAGTGTATGCATGTAGTGATAATACCCTTTTTTTAAACAAAAAAATTAATTTTTTTTTTGTTTTTTAGTCTTTAATAGTAAAACATAAGTCCAATGATGAATATTATTTGCTTTAGGATGAAAACTTAGAAACGATAAGTTCTTTAATGTACTTTTATCTAATGCATTGAGTAGTTGATCTAGGTTAGACTCGTAAGCACTTAACTATAGGTTTTTAGCAGTATGAACCTAGATAGTTGGCGAAGTGACTAGTTGAAGAAATTACATGTCGATGAATGACCGTTTACTTTGATGTTTATCCTGATTTGCTAGTGTTATGATGTACGGTATGATTAAAAATAAAAAAGAAATAAATTAAACCACTTATAACTGATAAGCGTGAAGGTAATCATGGGCGAGTGTTAAGACCACCATGAGGAGAAATGCTACCTTAAAGGGTATGTATGTTAAAAAAAGAAAGAAAAAGTCGAAAAAAGAGAGAGAATAAAAAGAAAAAAATCAATAATATAATCATACCATACTGAGCACAAAAAGACAATTATATAGCACATTTGAGATATCTAGGTTGGTTTGACCCATCAGATCCTAATTTTTAAACGAAATCAATGAGTTGGCTTACCTAGGAGTCGAGTTATGAATAAACCTTTACACACACACACACACTGTGAGTCTAACTTAGATGACTTATTCAAGAACTTAAATTTGAGCTGTATTGAGTACTTTGAAGGTTCTCTGATTTCATTACTAGGCATTCTTTGAGGACAATAATATGTATAACTATTGGGACTATTTCATTTTGTTATTTTGTTTTTGCATGATTGTATATGTTTTGAATGACGTTTGTGGGTGTCATCCATGTAAGCCTTCATGAGACTATAACTCATCTACTAGGGCTACCTAGGGGTTTAAAGACTTATTGCATATGCTAAATGCAATCGTAATCCCTACGAAAGTGGTTTAGATAGTATTTATTTATTTATTTATTTAGTTCTTATTTTCTTTTTGCACTTGAATGGCTAGGGACTAGCAATAAGCTGGTTGGGGGTTGTGATACGTGCATGAAAGTGTACTTTGAACAGCGCTAACTCAGCTTGATTATCATGTGTTTTAATCTTAATTATAGTCTATTTTGTCTCTTGTTATTAGGAAGCAATAGAACATGAATATTTGAGCAATTACGAATGTTTCGGGACCTTACGGACACATAGGAAGCACGCAGGAAGAGCAGAGACGTAGAACGCACAGCATCATAAATTGGTACTTGAATTACGGTGCCCACTTCCTAGCACCGCGACGCCTCTACAGGATCTTCCAATAAAACATGCCCGAGATTTTGGCGTCACAGCCCCTAATTTTTGGCGCCATGGCGCCCCGGTAATGTCCCAGAAACTTAATTCAGACATGTTTCATGCATATATGGATTCCAGGACTTCCTTATATAAACCTAAGTTCATCCAAAACCCTAAGAGAGGAGAAAAACAGAGAGAAAACACACAACAAGGAGTTGAAGTCTCATATTTGAGAGAGAAGAATGAGGATGCTCCTCCGATCTATCAAGGTTATGTCTCTCTTTTCTAGGGAGAACTACTCTCCTAGGCAAAGCTAAATATGAACTCTTGTAATTAGGTTTTTATATTCATATTTTTTATTCATAAATACTCTTCACCTTTTAATATAATTGATGATTCATTGTTCTTTATTATCTTTCGATTTATAATCCAAAGATTGTGTTTTACCAACTTGCATATAGTGTTGGGGTTTTTGGCGCGGGCGCTGCGGAAGCTCGCGGTTCAGGCAAAATCATAACTTTAAAATTACCAAATAAGTTATTCAATATCCAATATGAATAATTCATTCATATTTCACCTAAAAATATTTATTCGATATCAAATAACTGTTAGGGTTGATGCTCAGAGTGCCAATCCGGATCGTATTTATGTCCGATTCATAAATACGAGAAATTCTATTTTCCATAATATTACTAATTTATTGGTAGCACCCTTATCTTTTATACACTTATTCGATCTAATTACGATTAGATATCTGATTATGATTAAATCGAAACTAAATCTGGTTTGGTGATACATGTATATTAGACAAAGGCCCTAGGATTTACAATATAGTGCGTAGTTACAACTTAGTTTGTAATTGACATTGGGAAGCGCACTATAAGATGTATATCCTTAAATATAGTTCCTGGTCAAGATTTACTAACATGGGTCGGTCAGTAAAATCTGTTGAGACTAGTACATGTCTATATCGTGACTTGGTCCGATGGTTTATCCCAGTGAACCATGAGTCTCGGGAGACTCGTATAGACATGTAGGTGTTTATTTGATAAGACACTGAACGACTTACTAAACATTTCCTAATAGATGGTACACCAACGTCAATAGGAATCTTCTCGAGTTGAGCGAGCATAATGGTCATTTGACTTGAGATACCACAGTGGGATATATGAGTTATCCTCCACACTTTGATTATAGTCACGTCAACGATATATTCATGATCAGACCTCCGCCTTTTCGTTTGGTGTGGACATCTCATGATATCCAGTGCGTATCAAGATAGGATCTGTTAGTCCCGTGTACATGGCATATACATCCTCATGTGTTTACGATCTAGTAAATCCATTGCCGTGGTATAACTTCAGAAATCAGTTCTGAGTGTTATTTAGAGATCGTAAATTGAAAGTCAACTATATTATACCGAACGGATTTGACGTTCTCATCTATATCCCAAGTATAATATGGATAGCCTGTGACGGATGGATTATACGTATGCAATGACCTCGGCTTGTATAGTTTAGCGAGATTATCTGTGGTTGTCATAATCCATGAGTGGGTGGATTGTGGACACGAAATTGGATTTCATGACGGATAAACCTAAGGAATTGGAAAATTCAAGAATAAAGCTAAGGAATTGGAGTATTTAAAGGAAAATTCAAGAATAAAGCTAAGGATTTGGAGGATTAAAGGTGATCTACCATAACCCTAAGCTTAGAAATTTATTTTCTTGTTTCTTGAGTTGTTATAAGGGTTTTAGGGTTCCTTTGATTCTGAATTTTTGGGGCTTTTGGTTGTGGATGATGGATTGGAAGATATATTGCATGTGTGAAGTAGTTTTGGAAGTAATTAGTGTAATTAGTGTAATTATTGTCCAAATTGTTCATTTGATGACATGTTGCTATTCTAGAGTGTTATGACCACTTTTATAATGCCTAGAATTGTTCTTGGGTGGTTCATATGTCGTGACTTTAGTTGGTGTATTGATTAATTAGATTAATCTTGAAAATTTTGGATTAAAGCATGAAAATATGTAATTTTTGGTTTTGGATCAGTTATGATTAAAATGGAAATTTTGTGATAAATTTGATGTCATATGAATGTAATGGATGTTTTTTGGGTGTTGGAAAAATTTCCGGAAATTGTTTCGGAGTTGAAATAAGCGAAAACGGCAAAAAACGGTGTTACCGGGTGACTTTTGAGTCAACCTGGTCACGGTTGTCCAAACAATGAGTTCATCACTGTTTGAGTAGCCCATGAACTGCCCTGAAACTATTGGGGCTGACCTAGGCATTCCCCATAAGTTTCAAGTGGTCGGTTCGGTCAAAAACACATTTTAGGCCATTTTGCGGAAAAATATTTTTTGTAAAAGTTTCGTGAAGTTTCTATTGAATTTATGTCGCTATTTGATATCGAATAAATAGGTTTAGGTGAAATATTAATAAATTATTCATATTAGATATTGAATAATTTATTCGGTAATTTGAAAAAGTTTAAAATTATGATTTCGCCCGAACCGCGTTTCCGCTGTGCCCTTCGCCCAAAACCCCAACAAAAATGGTATCAGAGCGAGTCTGATGCTCCATCCATTACATTATTCATGCTTGATATTTGATATTTAATCCAATTTTAATGTTCACACATGCTTGTAATCAATATATGTTTCTTGACTTTTCGGCTCTACGTTAACGGAAAATATAAGGGAAATTTAATGGTTAAATTGTGTTATGTTTTCTAAGGTAGAATTGAATTGTTTAGAAAATGATTTAGATTAAAATTTTTCCTTTGATGTAGAGTATAGCTTCCTTAGGAAAATCCCCGCTTAGAAATAAGGTTTTTAAAGTAACGTGTATTGGATACATGTTTCTTGGTCCGTCCTTTCAGTACGGTTTAGGGGTATCTTTCTATAAATGCATCCGAGATCGTGCAAAAGCTGTGAGGGTGTAGGTTATGGGATTTTATCCATGCCGGTTGTATATTGATACTAGATAAATTCAAGTGAAAGTGGAAATTCTGAACATGCCAAAGCTGTCAGGACTACATCGGTGGCTTGAGTTTGTAATTGACAAGTGAAGCCTTGATACGTCTCATTATGAACGTGCCAAAGATATCATAATGAGAAACAGTCAGGACCAAAACCAGGAATCCCTGGTGAGTGATTGAAAATGGGTTGTCTACCTAATGAATATACGTAGGCGAGATCGTGCCAAAGCTGTGAGTCGAAATATATTCATGGGATCCTACTCTCACTATGGAATTCGATTTAATTATTGAATTCCTGTTGTCCGTTGGGGATTACGGTATTACGTAAAGTAGTGGGAGACACTGCTTTGTTTAAAATCCATAACTAAAGCAATGTGTAATTTTATGAAATTTACTACTTTTGTTTTTCATTTTATTCTATATTGCTTATAGAATTATACTCATAATCCACTGCATGCGTATTACTTGAATAAGTTTTCTGACTTTACTTATGGTTGCGTTTTTCTAGAAAAGGTTCTAGAAAGACAGTAGACTTAGATATTGTTAGATTAGTTTAAACCATCGATAACTATTGTTCTGATTTCTTTGTAAATTAAGATGGTCAGTGACTTAGTTACTAAGTCACGATTAGTAATCTAAATAGATATCTTTTAAGGATATAATAGACTTGAAAGAATTGTTTCTTATGCAATAAGAATTGACTTGAATTAGTTCATGTCTCGAGATGATTGACTAGCATTAAGAAAACCCCTTTAGTATTTGTTTATCTTATAATGATGTTTCTTGGCTTTAGTGACTTTTAGAAGTCACGTGTCTAACACGTTTTGTTAATCAATCATTAGCAATTGTTGTGAATAATTGAACGTAAATTATAAAGCTTAAGAAAAGAGATGCATATAGCTGTGTATAGAGACTATTGATTCTCATAATACGACAACTGTAGGTATTGGATACCATATCTCCCATCTAGTTATTTAAAATAATGTTTAATAACTGTTTTGATATTTGATATCAGAACTTGTGACTATTGGATAGTTACTTGTTCTGTATAAACAGTTGTTACATATTTTAAAGTGACTAATAGTGTCATGAATGAAAAGATAAACATTAAGAAAATATTTGGTTGACTAAATAACTTATAACAGTGATTTTATGAGGTTTATCATATAAGCATTATTTCGAATTGTAAAGGATGGTCTCATATGAGTTCACACCACATATCCTTATCCATTTATTGAATATTGTATTCATGATGTGATTAAATCTCATTTAATCGATGATCGTCATTGGACCACATATTTATTAGACTAATACATTGGATGTATGTAGTGTAATGAATTGGAAATTGCCTAAGATAGTTTTCCTTACTCCATAACTTAGTTAATGAATTGTCATTACTTAGTTATGTGTTTCTAATAGAGAACATGTTGAACGTCTTGAATTGTTCGAGAACTTTCAATATGTTTCTGATGAAACACGAATAGAATATTTAAATGGTTCAAAGATATTCTATTTGAAGTGTTGAAAACTATAAAATTCATCGTGAGTCTTTGAATTGTTCAAAGATGTTTGATATGATCAAACATGTGAATTTATGGGAATTTGTTCTAAAGTTATTTAATGAATGTGATTCTTACTCAATATTAAACTTCCATGATTCCATTTTGATGGAACTGGTCAGTGGGAATAATTGAATCTTATATGATTTGATTCAATGATATTGAGTGTTACCGAATTAGCTTTTAATACTCTTGGGGTTATGCTCCAGTAACACTAATTCATCTCTTTAATTAAGGTTTCATTTGTTTCTACGGTTACATATATGATATGTATAGTAGAAAATTCGAATCTTGAAAAGTTTGAGATTTGAAACTTTCTTTCGTATAATTGTTATATAATTGAAAGTACTTGCGCCTCGAAGGTACAAGTAAGGTTTATCATTTATTCTATTTAATAGAATAATGTATTCTATTTGATAGAATATCTTTTCTATGATCCAGAGTAATAAAATTGTTTTATTACTTGGTGTGTAACATCGGATGTTGACGATTGTAGAAAATACTTGATTTAGTGAAGTCAAATGTGAGAATGATAAACTATAAGTGGAATCACATAATTAATAAGATGAAAAGACCCTTAGACATCTTCCGTTTAAGTTTAATAGGATGTCAGAATCATTTACAAAGTATTTGATACTTATTGGTTCTGTTGTTTTCTTATCGAAGAAAAATATCCTATAACTTATAGTGGGTGCAATATTTGATATCGATTTCAGAATTTAACATTGAACCATAGATCTAAAATTGTTCATAGCTTACTACGATCAAGTTTTGAACTTGATTGAGCTTTTGTTATGAATAGTTCATAAAATGTGCAAACGGTTTGCGCAGCAAAAGCAAAGTGACATTGGTAAAGGTTTGACCTTTATAGTATGACAATGAGAAAGGTTATCCTCAGTAGTCTATTGTAGATTCTGAGAAAACTTGTCTCTAGTCGCACTAATTGAACAGTTAAAGATATGTTGGTTAATGTTGATATTAAACTATGTATTTTAGCTAAAGAATGCAAAATGGCGTTCTTGAGTGATTTCTTCGAATGAGAGATCCGTCGTGATTTCTTTGTTTGAAGAGTTCATTCTAGAATGGCCCTAGAGTTTGTGTTCTGCTAAGATCACAGTTTGATATACTAGCTTATGGAGCCTATTGTAGACTCAGCTAAGCTTTCCGGAAATCCGTGTTCTCTAATTTTGATACAGTCAGATTGTCTGATTTTATCGAAGTATAGAGAATACAAATTTGTTAGTAGGGTCAGTGGAAGCATACAAATTTCTTTCTAGTATTATATATCTTAAGTCTTCTTTTCTCCGTGGAAGCAGTGGGAGTAGTCTATGTTATATTTGATATAAAGTTTCATATATGATATAAAACTAAAAGACTTGTGAGATACTCTCATTAGTCGCATATTAGATACGATCTAATATAGGACACAGTGAGACTATCTGTATGACAGTTAGTATAACTGTTTGACAATTAACATGTCTTTTATGTATATAGTATTCATCTTTCGTAAATGATGATTCCTTTACTGAAAGCGAGATTGATTAGAATGTCTAGTCAATCTTATGCATCATAAGCTGATGGCGTAATGAATTCTATATTATGTGCGAAAGATATCAATTTAATCGTAATTGTTACGAGTTATTTTGATATGCTACATACCATATGATGGATCTTGAAACATGTTCTTTGTGATCTTTGAGATATTAAGAACGAGTTTCAAATTCATAGAGAATTTAGTCTGCAACCATAAAGTCCGATTAGTTGTGATCCTAATTATGACATTAGATGGTCTATGTCATATAAAGTCAGAAAAGATGCAGTGGGAGAGTCACCGTTGATTCTATTAAACTAGTGGAATCAGTTGCAACTTATGAATTATTGACTTATGAAGTTGCATAGTAACCCTATAGATTATAAGTTTCATGTTAGTGTAGTGCCTACGGTTGTCTCATAGTATTTGGATTTGATCTCGAAATACATAGACAACTCAGTAGCTATAACACAATACTGATAGAGCGTCTGAGTCATATTGATGTGGAATTTAGATTCTACAAAATATGAAAGACGCTAGCTAAGGAAAACGATTGAGTTTGTTGGACGGACTCAATTTATTGAAGCGGGCTTACTTGTTGTTGCCTACCTTTTGAGTGCAAGGTGAGCTCTTAGGGGCATGAGTATGCGATACACATTAAGATGTGTATAGGATATCATGGATTGGCACTAGAGCAAGTAGGAGAAATTGTTAGGGATGGTGCTCAGAGTGCCAATCCGGATTGTATTTATATCTGATTCATAAATACGAGCAATTCTATTTTCCATAATATTACTAATTTATTGGTAGCACCTTTGTCTTTTATAAACTTATTCGATGTAATTACGATTAGATATCTGATTATGATTAGATTGAAACTAAATATGGTTTAGTGATATGTGTATATTAGACAAAGACCCTATGATTTACAATATAGTGCGCAGTTACAATGTAGTTTGTAATTGGCATTGGGAAACGCACTATAAGATGTATATCCTTAAATATAGTTCCTGGTCAAGATTTACTAACACGGGTCGGTTAGTAAAATCCGCTGAGACCGGTACATGTCGTATATCTTGACTTGGTCCGATGGTTTATCCCAGTGAACTGACCGGCGTAAACACACACGTATAACGCAAGCGCACGTATCGTTCAAGTAGTATAAAAATATCGATCCCACGAGGACTTAATTCCTACTGTTGTTATTAATTGTTGAATCTATTTATTTACAAATATCTAATTAAAGGGAGAATGGAATTGATTGCTTGATTGATTTGGTTGATTGTAGATTTGCTAAATAAATAAATAAAAAGATAAAATAAAATACTAAGGAAAATAACAAAAGACACAAAGATCTAGGGTCGTGAATCATTCTAATATCATTTTAAAGATGAAGTGGTTATTTTAAAGTTGGGTAATATATTGATTTATTAACCTGGAACACTATATTATGTGTAAGCCTCTGTCGATGGTCAGACACAAATACCCAGTTTAACCTAATTGAACCATATGTCTATGTCAACCAAATTATCTGGATTCATTAAGTTTAAGTTCCAATTATGGCTACCCCCGCCCAACAGGTATATTCCTATCCTGTAAGGAAATCTATTAAAGGGTTATCTATCCTCAAGGAAGATCGTGGGCTATTAAGTCTAAGGCTGAAACATAAAATCCCTATGTCTAGTTCATTTTAGATTTACCACATCAATCTTATTGATGATCAGACAACAAGAAGCATTAAGCTTAAGACTTAATAAATAAATCTTTATAATACCCAAACTATAATTTAACCCCTTATAAACCGGTGATAGTAAAAGGCATCACAACCCCAGATAACTAACACATAACTAGGGCTAGTAAATACATAAAAGTAAAAGACATAAAGTAAAAATGCTGAAAAGTAAAATACAATAAAATAAAATGCTAAGGTAAAAGGAATTACTTTTACTACTACTAATTTAGATATCTCCCATAAAATAATATATAAACTTGTGATAATATTACCAACCGACCAATCTGGCGGATCCTGATTAAGTCAAATTAAGTCCAACCAGCCATAAAGGCGGAACCAAAATTAAATTACCAACCGACCAATATAGCGGTATCCTTGATTAGTCAGGTTTAAACCAGATTAAAATAAAATTACCAACCGGCCAATATAGCGGTATCCTTTTTAAGTCAGTATTTTAAATAGTGAATATATTATTTTTAAGGGAGATTAATCTAAATAGCAATAGTAAAAGAATTACCTTTCACCCTAGCTGGGGAAGTTACTTCAACATGGTGAATAGTAAAAACTGTAAAAAGTAAAAAGTAAAAATTAAATTACTATTATTACAAAACGTAATTAAAATTATTTACAAAACTAAAAATTAAAAAAAAAACTAAAACAAAACTAAAAGAAGAGAGAGAAACTCTCTCTTTAGAGAGAATTGAAGAGAGAGAGAGGTGTGTTGAAATCTGAAATTCGAAGCTGAATTTATAGGCGCAGATGGGCATCTGGCGTCACGACGCTGGAACAGTTCGATGTGGCACGCTGAGGAGGCGACACGTGGCAAGGCGGCTGACTGTTAAAGCGACACGTGGTAAGGCGGCTAAGACTCAATTATTGTGATGACGTCATTGATGACGTCATGCTGACGTGGCGCTAACGTGTCGATGATGTGGCGTTGCAATTGTCGGAACAATAGGATTGTGACACGTGGCGAAACGTGTCACGCTGTGATTGGCTTATGCTGACGTGGCAAGTTGACTCTGTTGACCTTGTGACGTGGCTGATGACGTGGTGTGACACATGGTAAAGTTGACTCGTTGACCGCTGACATGGCTGATGACGAGGCGACACGTGGCAAGTCTGAGTGTCGGCAGCGTAGGATGATGACACGTGGCACGGCGCACGTTAGCAGATGGGCTGTGATCGTGACACGTGGCACGGCGCATGTTAGCAAAGTCAAACTTCTCAAATTGTTGATCGTTAACCCGGCGCACGTTAGCAGATTCGGCGCATGTTAGGCGTCGCGACGCAGAAGGTCTTGCCGTCGCGACGCTGGAAATGACCAAAATGCCCTTTTTGCCAATTTTTCCTGTTTTGCCCCAAATCATCTCCAGAATGTCCTGAAACTTTATTTATCTACAAAATAACACAAAACACATCAAAACGTTCACAAGACTCAAGAAACTATACAAAATATTATGATAAATTAGTGGGAAATAGTGATAGATTTACCACTCATCACACCCCCAAACCTAACATTTTGCTTGTCCTCGAGCAATACATAGAATAAAATAACATAAACATCTTTAAAATAAAATTTAACTAGGCCACTTTCGTAGGGATCACGGTTGCATTTAGCATATGCAACAAGCCTTTAAACCCCTAGGTGTCCCTAGTGGACGAGTTGTAGTCTCGTGAGGGTTTTCAGCAATGATACCCACAAACATTTTACAAAAGTAAAAAGGTAGTAAAACTAATGCACACAAAAGCAAAAAGACAAGCGAAAATAGAATAAAGAAGTTAGTGACTAATCAGGTGAAACTTCTACTCCAAGTTACTAATTGTTTTCTTTCTTTCTAAATTACTAAATAAGTAAATTCTCCGATTATTTTTACCATTCTCCATATACACAGCTAACAAAATATTAAACAACTCATTTTTGCCCACAACAGTCATAAGTGCAGTTGATAAGAGAGTAATATTTTTGTCCTAAAGTTCTATCAGATTTCACACCTTTTTGTAGCAATGGAATAATTTTTCTGATTTTTCTGATTTTTTTTTTTTTATTTTTCTCTATTTTTTATTTATATACAATACCTTCCGTCTATATAGCGAGCTTTGAATCGGTGGCTCCCAAACCAGTTGGCTTTAGGGCACCAGGTGTTACGACACCCCTACAGACTTAATTACTCAGACTTCAGAGATATATGTTTTGCAGCATCTTTGATCCATGTAGCGAGCTTTGGGCCAATGACTCCCAAACCAGTTGGTTTTAGGGCACTAGGTGTTAAGACACCCTTACAACTTAATAACTCGGATCTTGGATTTTTTTTTTTTTTTTACTCCATCACTTTTTAGAGATGCTTCCTCCAATTAAACTAGAGCACTGAATATTACAAACTTTTCAATTTTAGCTCATGTCCGTATGTTACTATGTATGTTGATAATACCTGCCAACAGAGCATATGAAGATTCATTTTAGTCAGTGTTAAGGAGAATTTACAAATTAAATAATTCAAAAGGAAACAAACAAAAATTAACTTGTTTCGAAAATAGATTTGAGATACGTCTCAGGAGTGGAAACTCCTTACTTAGCTATCTTGTACCAATTTCACCTTTTTAGTCAAAAATAAAAACACAAAAACGCAAAATATTTTTGTAATTTTTGAAAATTTTTCAATTTTTTTTGTATTTTTCGAAAAAATTTGGACTAAAAATAAAAATAACACACAAACTAAAAACAAGGTACTGATCAACTAATTCCCTCCCCCAAACTTAAATGAGACATTGTCCCCAATGTCTTAAACAGTAGAAGAAGAGTTTAGAAGGTCGTAACTGGTTAGCTGAAATTTTACAGGAAAAATTACCGATTAAGATTTATGTCCAAATTACGATTCTTACCACGATTGCTATTTGACCATTTTTCATTAAAAATTTTGGCAGAATCACCTCTAAAAACTCAAAATTCCCAAAAATTCACCCTAAAAAATTATCACCAATCAAATCCCAACTTTAGTATTTTTCAGAAAAACCTGGCAGAGTCTCCCCTGAATTTCTGATTATCCAACACAACCTAAATCTATCAAATGCCACAAACACCCCAATTCAACTCTTCGCCCCCACAATCTACGAATCAAATTAATCCACAATCCAACATTTCGCAATTCAAAATTCCCAAATCAAACACACCACAATTCAATTCTAATTACCAAATCAATTTACCATTTACCAAATCAAATTTTTATCAAATCATTACCGTAATTTCAGTTTTGATTTTGGCAGTGGTGGTACTCTCGGTTTGGACTTGGGTTTGATTTGTTGCTTCTCGGTTTTGGTTATGGGTTGGGTCTCGGCAGTGGGTTGGCAGTGGTGGAGAGACACGGCAGTGGCATGGTGTATTCGGTGAGTGGTGACTGTGATGATTCTTGGTAATGTTGGTGCGGTTGGTGGGTCGTAGTTGGCTTGGCAGTGGCGGGTTCGTGGCTAGTGGTGTCTCGGCTGGTGGATCTCTCGGTGACGATGGTACTCGATTTCGGCGATGGCTCTCGGCTGTGGTGGAGGTTGGTGGCTCGGTGAAGGTGGAAATTCTGGTTGTGGTTTGGTGTGGCTGGATCTAAGTGAGGGTTGCTGGATCTCGGTGGTTGTTGGTGGGCTCGGCGATTGGGTTGTTGTGGTAGTTCTCGGCTTTTGCGGTTTCGGTGATGGTGGAGATTTGAGAGAAAATGGTGAGTCTCGGTGGTTTCGGCTTGTGGCGAAGGTGATGGTCAACAATGGAGGTTCACGATGGGGGTTCGGCTAGGGTCGTTGGTGGCTCGTACAGGTGCGGCGAATGGTGGTGTTTGAGGAAGAAGAAGAAGTAGAAGTAGAAGTATAAATGAGATCTGCAGCGCGTCTTCTTATATCTCTGATTTCGAGGCAGCGTCGCGACGCTGAAAATTGCCTAGCGTCGCGACACTCGGTTCTTTAGGGTTAGGATTTTGATGTTTTTTTTTTTTTGGCAAAACCATGTCTTGCGACGGATAAATCCATAGGGACGCGTCCCAAGAGCAGACTTCTTACTTGGTCGTCTCTTCTGGATTGACTTTGTATCTTCGTGATTTTGTCAAATGTTTATTTTGAAAATCCCGCTTGTACTGGCCTGCTTTGTTATGAAAAATTCCGTTTTTATTTTTCCTGCAAAACTAACACACAAAATTAAAAAGTTCACACAAAAAAATGAAAACAAATTGCAACAAATTGCATGGGTTGCCTCCCTGATAGCGCTAAATTTTTCGTCTTCAGCCAGACGTGACTGAAATTCATTTGTCAAGGAGGTTTCAACGTCGTTTTGGATGTCCGATTAAAGACAATCCCGTGAGCGTTGCTTTTGAACGGTCTCTTCCAACGGTAAAGTGGCAAAAAATATTTTGTCTCATTCAGTGCTCGTGCCACCTTTTTAATCTTTGTTGCTCCAGTGGTTCCTGAAAAGAAAGAAAGAAAATTAGGAGGTCTCGTATGGTGTTTCACTTGGAATGGAAGTTCTATTCTGTCAAGCTTCTGGGCGATATCTTTGATTTGTACTCCCCAAAACAGCGATGTTTCTCCTGAATGCTCTGGATCTTTATTAAGGTCAGACATTTGCTCCTCCATTTGCTCTGTTTCTTGCTCCACCTGAGGATGAAAAGATGTGTCTGACATTAGGTCTTCATCCTCTGATCTGAGTGAAATGATTGGCTTAAGTAGATCTTCTTCAAACATTTGTGCAAAGCATTCTCCAAGATCTTCATTTTGAGGCTTGAAAGTTTGATCCTCCGTTGTTGGTGCAGTTGGTACAAATATTTCAGCTTCATCGTCGTCAGAATCTGAATAATAAAAATCAAATCGAGACTTTACCGGTTCAGGCTCCTGAACTGATACCTCTGGTTGTTGATACTGCTCAGCCCCCTCCTCTGTTGAAGTGTCATTGTGAACTGATTGGTATTCGAAGGCTTCATCAGTGTCATTTGAAACAGGTTCTTGAGGTATATAGTTCTGGTTTTCTGTGAATTGTCTGATCTGATCTGTCATTCTTTGTATGGATTCTGTTTGACTCTGAATTTGTGCATCTAATTGAGCTTCTCGTTCCTCGAACCACTCTTTGAGCATGTGAATCAACTGATCTTCATCTGATGGTTCTGGTTGTTGATGAAAATCGCATATGGATGGTGGATAAGATGGAAAATGTGGTTCTGTGAAATGTGATGGCTCGTCATACCATGAAGGATCTTGATAGTTCTGCCACCCTGGATGGTAGTTGTATTCGCAATAATCTCTAGGGTGGTTACCATTACATATGTCACATCTCCCCATTGCGTTCTGTTGAGCAAATGTAGTATTGCTTGGTTCTGGAATCCAATGGTAATTGTTGGGCTGGACAACAGGCCTCAGAAAACTGGACTGTTGCTCCCAAATGTGGGGTGTATCTACTTGTAAAGAACGTAATCTTTCAATCTCCCAGTAGTGTTCCATTTTTCAATCACCTGAAAACACAAGAAAGAAATAAAAATTAAAGATAAAAATAAAGAAAATTAGATTCAAGTAAATTAGATAGCTTCAAAATTAACAACTCAAGAAATATAAGTCCCCGGTAACGGCGCCAAAAACTTGACCAGCGTAAACACACACGTATAACGCAAGCGCACGTATCGTTCAAGTAGTATAAAAATATCGATCCCACGAGGACTTAATTCCTACTGTTGTTATTAATTGTTGAATCTATTTATTTACAAATATCTAATTAAAGGGAGAATGGAATTGATTGCTTGATTGATTTGGTTGATTGTAGATTTGCTAAATAAATAAATAAAAAGATAAAATAAAATACTAAGGAAAATAACAAAAGACACAAAGATCTAGGGTCGTGAATCATTCTAATATCATTTTAAAGATGAAGTGGTTATTTTAAAGTTGGGTAATATATTGATTTATTAACCTGGAACACTATATTATGTGTAAGCCTCTGTCGATGGTCAGACACAAATACCCAGTTTAACCTAATTGAACCATATGTCTATGTCAACCAAATTATCTGGATTCATTAAGTTTAAGTTCCAATTATGGCTACCCCCGCCCAACAGGTATATTCCTATCCTGTAAGGAAATCTATTAAAGGGTTATCTATCCTCAAGGAAGATCGTGGGCTATTAAGTCTAAGGCTGAAACATAAAATCCCTATGTCTAGTTCATTTTAGATTTACCACATCAATCTTATTGATGATCAGACAACAAGAAGCATTAAGCTTAAGACTTAATAAATAAATCTTTATAATACCCAAACTATAATTTAACCCCTTATAAACCAGTGATAGTAAAAGGCATCACAACCCCAGATAACTAACACATAACTAGGGCTAGTAAATACATAAAAGTAAAAGACATAAAGTAAAAATGCTGAAAAGTAAAATACAATAAAATAAAATGCTAAGGTAAAAGGAATTACTTTTACTACTACTAATTTAGATATCTCCCATAAAATAATATATAAACTTGTGATAATATTACCAACCGACCAATCTGGCGGTATCCTGATTAAGTCAAATTAAGTCCAACCAGCCATAAAGGCGGAACCAAAATTAAATTACCAACCGACCAATATAGCGGTATCATTGATTAGTCAGGTTTAAACCAGATTAAAATAAAATTACCAACCGGCCAATATAGCGGTATCCTTTTTAAGTCAGTATTTTAAATAGTGAATATATTATTTTTAAGGGAGATTAATCTAAATAGCAATAGTAAAAGAATTACCTTTCACCCTAGCTGGGGAAGTTACTTCAACATGGTGAATAGTAAAAACTGTAAAAAGTAAAAATTAAATTACTATTATTACAAAACGTAATTAAAATTATTTACAAAACTAAAAATTAAAAAAAAAACTAAAAAAAAACTAAAAGAAGAGAGAGAAACTCTCTCTTTAGAGAGAATTGAAGAGAGAGAGAGGTGTGTTGAAATCTGAAATTCGAAGCTGAAATTATAGGCGCAGATGGGCATCTGGCGTCGCGACGCCAAGCCAGCGTCGCGACGCTGGAACAGTTCGACGTGGCACGCTGAGGAGGCGACACGTGGCAAGGCGGCTGACTGTTAAAGCGACACGTGGTAAGGCGGCTAAGACTCAACTATTGTGATGACGTCATTGATGACGTCATGCTGACGTGGCGCTGACGTGTCGATGATGTGGCGTTGCAATTGTCGGCACAATAGGATTGTGACACGTGGCGACACGTGTCACGCTGTGATTGGCTGATGCTGACGTGGCAAGTTGACTCTGTTGACGTTGTGACGTGGCTGATGACGTGGTGTGACACATGGCAAAGTTGACTCGTTGACCGCTGACATGGCTGATGACGAGGCGACACGTGGAAAGTCTGAGTGTCGGCAGCGTAGGATGATGACACGTGGCACGGTGCACGTTAGCAGATGGGCTGTGATGGTGACACGTGGCACGGCGCATGTTAGCAAAGTCAAACTTCTCAAATTGTTGACCGTTAACCCGTCACATGTTAGCAGATCCGGCGTATGTTAGGCGTTGCGACGCGGAAGGTCTTGCCGTCGCGACGCTGGAAATGACCAAAATGCCCTTTTTGCCAATTTTTCCAGTTTTGCCCCAAATCATCTCCAGAATGTCCTCAAACTTTATTTATCTATAAAATAACACAAAACACATCAAAACGTTCACAAGACTCAAGAAACTATACAAAATATTAGGATAAATTAGTGGGAAATAGTGATAGATTTACCACTCATCATGAACCATGAGTCTCGGGAGACTCGTATAGACATGTAGGTATTTATTTGATAAGACACTAAACGACTCACTGAAGATTTCCTAATAGATGGTACACCAACGTCAATAGGAATCTTCTCGAGTTGAGCGAGCATAATGGTCCTTTGACTTGAGATACCAAAGTGGAATTTATGAGTTATCCTCCACACTTTGATGGCAGTCACGTCAATGATTTATTCATGATCAGAGCTCCGCTAGTTCGTTGGGTGTGGATTGATGCTCATGATATCCAATATGTATCAAGATAAGATCTGTCAGTCCTTTGTACAGGGCATAGGCAGTGTTTACGATCTAATAAATCCATGACCGTGGTATAACTTTGGAAATCAGTTCCGAGTATTATTTAGAGATCATAAATTGAAAGTCGACCATATTATACCGAACGGATTTGACGTTCTCATCTATATCCCAGGTATAATATGGATAGCCTGTGACGAAGAAATTATATGTATGCAATGACCCCGGCTTGCATAGTTTAGCGAGATTATCCGTGGTCGTCATAATCCATGAGTGGGTGGATTATAGACACGAAATTGGATTTCTTGACGGATAAACCTAAACTTAGAGAGTCCCACAATATGAAGTGTACTCGTTGAGCACTTGGGCAACGCGATATGAATAATACAGATTATTCATAATACTTCACCGGATTAAGTGAGTTAATTCGGATCGTTTAATCGGTTAAACGATAACACATGTATTATGGTATTTTGTCCGATCGTAATTATTGTGTATTTGTATTTGATACATAATACGATTAGATACACATTTATTACTAGTAAAATGAGATTTTGACACATGCCATAAATATATGTATTTGTTATTTATTGTAAATAAAATACATATATAATAATAATTATATTAATTGATTATTTAAATATTTAATTGTTAAATATTTAAATGATTAATTAATTAAATTTTTTCATAATTATTATGAAATTTGTCCAATTATCATTGGTCAACATGGCATGTTTTAATTGCACTTTATTTGTCCAAATTTGATTTTTTATTATAAAGTGTAAATTGATTTAATTGGATTAAATTTTGAAATAGACAATTTTGGCCCTCTAGAGTCGGTCACCTCTTGTTTTTATTTGAAATTGTTTTTCATTTCCATCAACTTATCACCATGGCCGAGAGGCCCCAAAAATAAATGGGTTTCAACTTTGCTTGAAGAATCCATGAAGAATCATAGGAAAAATCAAGAATAAAGCTAAGGATTTAGAGGATTAAAGGTAATCTACCATAATCCTAAGCTTAGAAATTTAGTTTCTTGTTTCTTGAGTTTTTAGAAGGGTTCTAGGGTTCCTTTGATTCTTAATTTTTGGGGCTTTTGGCTGTGGATGATGGATTGGAAGATATATTGCATGTGTGAAGTAGTTTTGTAAGTAATTAATGCAATTATTGTCCAAATTATTCATTTGATGACATGTTGCCATTCTAGAGTGTTATGACCACTCTTGTAATGCCTAGAATTGTTTTGGGTGGTTAATATGTGGTGAATTTAGTTGGTGTCTTGATTAATTAGATTAATCTTGAAAATTTTGGATTAAAGCATGAAAATATATAATTTTCGGTTCAGGATCAATTATGATTAAACTAGAAATTTCGGGATAAATTTGATGTCATATGAATGTAATGGATGTTTTTTGGGTGTTGGAACAATTTTCGTAAAGTGTTTCAGAGTTGAAATAAGCGAAAACGGCAAAAAACGGCGTTACCGGGTGACTTTTGAGCCAACCGAGTGACGGTTGTCCAAACAGTGAGTTCATCACTGTTCGGGCAGCCCATGAACTGCCATGACACTATTGGGGCTGACCTGGGCAGTCCCCATAAGTGTCGAGTGGTCTGTTCAGTCAAAAATATGTTTTAGGCCATTTTACGGAAAAATGTTTTTCGTAAAAGTTTCGTGAAATTTCTATTGAATTTATGTCGCTATTTGATATCGAATAAATAAGTTTAGGTGAAATATGAATAAATTATTCATATTATATATTGAATAATTTATTCGGTAATTTGAAAAAAATTTAAAATTACGATTTCGCCCGAACCGCATTTCTGTTGCGCCCTTCGCCCAAAACCCCAACAATAACGACATAAATATGTTAGAAATATCGCGAAACTTTTATGAAAATATTTTTTTCGTAAAATGGCTTAAAATATATTTTTGTCCGAACCGACCAACCTGTTGGATAATTATGACCCATAGCATCACTATTTGTATCGAACATGGTGTTGTTGTACAAATTAACTATGTGACAAATAAAATTGCTCTTTTATCATTTGTAATTGGATTACCTGGATATATAAATGATAAAATTCCTTATGATTAGTTCCGGATTAATAAGATATGAGACAGTATTAATCCACAAAGGTTTAATCATTAAATATCCATAGTCGTAGTATTATCGAGACTGGACATCGATAATGCAGAATAGGCTAGTATTACACTTGTGCATGTTATGGAAGAATAACGACATAGTTCTCATATATTTGGGTATTGAATACTCATGCAAGTGTAATAGGAGATTCTGTTTATCGATGGTACGGAAACAGCTTCGCTCTAGATAGACCCCTCGGAATCAAATTGGTAGTATGACTATGTGTCTATGGGAATCCGAATCAGGGTAGGTGTATTTGGTCTGAACCTGAGACTTGCATCGCTAATACTTGCGACAATCAATATACTTTGGTTTTGGTCGTCCATGGCTTTAACAGGTTCTGTGTACGCCTCTTCTGGGTATACTGAGAATTGTAGTGTATTGGGTGTGATGTCAAGATAGAAGTATCACTTCAGTCACATGGAGATGATGATCACGCAGGGATACAGAACTATGACTAGGTCAAGACTTTCCGATCATAAAGAGACTAGTTGCTAGTGATCCGATATATGCTTCGTATGGGGCAGACACAACTCCAGCCTCAGGCCTAGCATGTGACATCTGATATTGGATCGTAATGCGCAATACTATGTATACTACGTCTGATAAAGATCTTGTATTCTGTAGAAGAATATTTCTGGAGAATTGGGTAGGCACGGTGCTTTGCTAGAAGCCAACCATGTCTTGTAAATCGGTAAGAACTTGGTACCGGGTACGCACGTATTCGGATAGTCCGATAACCGTATTTACTGCCAACATATCCAGGGATCTCTTGGGTCGCATCACAAAGATTCACCGATGATATTTGACTCGAACAATATTAATCTGGGATTAATTAAGAGAAAATAAATTAATCTGGGATTAATTACGGCAAGAATTAATCTGGGATTAATTATCAGAGAAAGAATTAAGAATTAATCTGGGATTAATTACGTCGAGAATTTATCTGGGATTAAATTCGTCGAGAGGAGAGAACGCGATTAATTTGGAATTAATCAGTCAAATAAATTTAATAGTTAAATTAGATTTTAATATTTAATTTATTTAACTGGGCTAAGATAATATATTAGATATATTAAATGAAATCGGATTTCAACGGGGAATTAAATTGGATTTTAATTCTAGCGAACGAATTAATTTGGAATTAATTCGCGAGCGACTTCCGTAATAATTTTATTGGGTATTATTATTTAATTAAATTAGATTTAATTGCGTCGCGACGGAAAATTTGTTTAATCGGATTAAACGAACCCGGGCCCAAAAGTGTGTAGTGTAATCCAACTAGATTTGGAATTAAATGGGTGGGACCCATGACTTATATCAATTGTCAACAATTGATAGAAGTGGTTGACAATAAAATAAATTAGATTTGATACACTTCATACCTACCAAGTCAAAAATATATAACATATTTTTTAATGAATTTTTGAAATATTATTCATTTCTCTCTCCCTGGCCGAAAGCAAATTATTTGCTTTACTTTAAGAAATAGACAGAAAGTAATTGGCCAATAAAATTCTCTATTGAAATAGAAAGCAGCTTTTGCTTTTTCTTTTAGAAAGAAAAGTAAAATTGCTCACTGTCTTCTTTTGATTTGGCAAGAAGCAATTGACTTGTTTTGAATAATGAATTTGGCTTCTACTTTCGAAAATGCAAATGGCCTCTGAATGAATTTGGCTTCTCTTATGAAGCATGGCTGAATGGCCTTATTTTCACCAAGGGTCGATTGCTACCTCTCTCCAGGCCGATTTGTTGCTTCTCTTGGAGAGCAAAATCTGCCACTTTTGTTCTTGCTAGCACATAAGGGAGTCAAATGATGGTGATAGGGATACTCACCCATGAGCTTGGAAGCTTCAACATCCATGAAAAGTTTTGAACTCAACCGATCAATGTAAGTCCTCCGCAACTTATTTTTGATTTGATTCACACACGAATCACGTTTAGAGATCCCGTGGCATGTCTAGGACACTTACAATGGTATCAGAGCGAGATCTAAGATTGATTTAATTTCTAGGGTTTATGGACTTTAATTTGGGATTTTTGGCTTGGAGTTTCATTCGCCTAAATTGATGATTGGGTTATGTTTATATGATGTTCAATTAGATTTGTGCATCTTTGATTTTGTGAAAAATTGATAGGATTAATTTTCCCAAAAATATACCCTTGGCCGAAAATTAACCTTGATAGTTCATGGTGAAATTTTGGAAATTTGACAATTGGATGTGTTAAATAGCATGATAGAAATATTGAATGTTGGTTTAATTGGATTGAAATCAAATTGAATGATTTTTGTTGCTATTGCCGTGAACTTTGAAGCATGTTGTAGAATTTATTTTGCTTCAATTTGTGTTGGACATGAATTGGAAATGTTGAACATGATTAAATTGGATTAATTAATGTTTCGGAAGCATTAGATTAATTAATTAATTATGTTAATTACACTTGAATTGAATTAATATGTAATTTGGAATAATGTATTAATTTAATTGTTGTGATTGGGCTTAATGGGCTTGGTTGGGCCAAGTTTGGTTTAGGATAATTGGTTGGATCCAATTGGGCCTAAAACCATTTCCATAAAGTCCAAATATGACAATTGAGCCTTTAAAATTTTAATTGGGCCTAATGGGCTAAAATTGATTTTTGGCATATGGTGATTCCTAATTGGGCCTTGGCGTCTTGGGTTTGATCCATAATTGCCAAAACCCATGCCTAAAGAATTAATTAAAAGCCCATTGGACTTTAATTAAATAGTATTGGATACTAATTAGGCCTTTGAGACCCAATTGGATTGGATTTGGAATCCAAGTCCTTAAAGGCACTATTGAAAGTTTAATTATTTAATTTGGAATTAAATAAGAATTAGTATTGAATATAATTTAAATTGGATTTAAAATTGTAGTTCGATATAATTCAAGAATACTTACTTTGAGTATTTATTCTTAAACTAGTTGGACTCGCGCAAATCAAATCGTTGTTTGAACATTGGATGGTCATTAATTCAAAGATTAATTAATTGGATTAGATTGATTGAATAACATGCTTTGTGTGAATACTTGGATGTATGAATGAATAATGTTTATCGGATGGATATTAGAAGGGTGAGGGCAATTTTGGAAATTGTTGTAATAAATTTAGAATTTATTAAATTGGACCTGCGTGTCCAGCCTATTATCTCCTTAGCTCATTGTATTTCTCTTCTCACCAATTCCCCTCAATGTAAATGAGGTTTCTTTAGAAGTATTATGTAATTGGGTAGAAGTAAGAATAGTGCTAGTGGGAGAGAGGAAATGGAGAGATTTATTCTAGGAACAAACTTTGTTTTATATCCATCCGAATATCATTATTATTTTATTCGCGCCTTATTATGCTTTTAGAATGCATGCTTAAGGGTGTATGATGAGACCTAATTAAAGATAATAAATTGGTTGCCAACTCGCGACAAAAACCCCTCATTTTATATTAAGCGTTTTTCCTTCCATTGAGTGATTCTCTCTCAAGATCCAAGATTGGCGTTGGTTTGTTGGCCAAAGTTAAGACCTTTGTCCATCGTGGATGTGTTTGAATCACAAAAGCTTTGTTCTATATCGTACATCTTGGGCAAGTTGTGGTTTGTTGGCCAAAGTCAATGTCACTTCTTGTTCATCGACCTCGATTACGAAGCTTTCTCACTGTCAATGGGTCACGCTTAACTGGTTTCATTAAGCTTGTTGAGCCAAAGCCAAGGCTTAGTTGATTCAGAGGAAAAAGGTTAGGAAATATATTGGATATATGTTTCGGACTTGGAGGTCCACCTACTAGATCTAGGAATTGGATGGGATCCAATTGATCTTAGAGATCTACCTAGTTAAGTTTCATACAACGTATTGGCCAAAGTCAAGGTTGTGTGTTATTTAACGGGATCCTAGCCCACTAGGAAACTAGGTTTCCCGAGTACTCCACAGAGGGTTAGAGGCTCGCCAAAAAATAGTGGGAGATAAGTATTAAATTTGCAATTTCGTTTAGATACTTGCTAATACGCGCTCATTTCATTTTTCGTCATTAATTATTTATATATATTAGTTGGACTAATATTCAATTGTTGTTTTAATTTAACAGTTAGACTGTATTCAAACTACTTCATTTGTAGTTGGTTATATAATTGGATTATAGTAATCAATACATTTGAATATAACCGATCAATTGTAGTTGATTATATAGTTAGACTATAGTAATCATTATATTCGATTGTACCCGAAATCGTTGATTAGATAGTTGGACTATTACAATCAAGATGGCTGAAAGATTAGCGTTTAGAACATAATCCTGGGTGAAAATATATTTAAACGGCTCTAATTTTTAGATTGGGAATAGAACTTCAGGATAGTCCTGGGAGCTGAGAAGTTATTCTATTTGATACAGAAACCTCTTTAGCATGGCCCAGAGTTGAGAAAATAGTAGAGCATGAGCTTAGGAAGACTCATTGTGATGATAACTTTAGTGCTCAATCCGTTATGCACATCCAGAGCTTCTTAAAAGGACATATCCCAAGTTGTCTGCCTAAACTGTGGCAAACGGGGTCACTAGAAGTGTGACTGCCGTATGAACAAGGCAGACGTGGAGGAAGTGAAGGCGGGACAAGGTTTCGGCTTCAAGTATGTTTGTTATAAACATGTTCACTACTGGTTTTAAAATTGGATTTTTGATACTAGATGTGGTACATGAATATATGTATTGATGTGCAGGATCTGCTGATGAGCAGGATACTGGCTTCAGATGAGATCGACCTATGAGTTGGAAACAGGACATGAGTCGTTGTTTTGGCCATAGAAACCTAAGTTTTAGAACTGCCCTTTGGGCATGTACTTAAATTATGAGACCGTTATAATGTATCTAGTTTGACTAGGAACATTATCTATGTATCTAGTTTAACCCGTTGCGGGTATACCTTTATATTTCGAAACACATGGTGTTTTTGTTTATAAAGATGATATCGAGATATCTAAATTAGATGTAAATAATGGTCTTTATATTTTGAATATAAATGAATCTCAAACATATAACATGACAAACAAATAGCTCAAATTGAGTAATTCTAATGAGACTTATTTGTGGCATTGTCGTCTGGAACGCATTAACAAGACTCGTATATCCACACTTTCGAGGAGTGGATACTAGGATGGATTTGATTCTAATTCAAATGATGTCTACAAATCTAGTTTATTAGGCAAAGTGCCTAAAACACCGTTCACTTGGTAAAAGTGCAAGTACCACCGATCTGTTAGCCTTTGTTCATAGTGACGTAAGTGGGCCCATGTCTAGCTAGGCTAGAGGTGGATATGAATACTTCGTAACCTTTACGGATGTGGCATCGCGTTACGGTTATGTGTATCTTATGAAACACAAGTCAAAAACTTTTGAGTAATTCAAAGAGTTTCGACATAAAGTAAGAAAACAGACTGGTAAAAGTATTAAAAACATTATGATCGGACCATAGTGTAAAATACTTAGACATATAAGTTTCAAGATTACTTGTAAGAGTATGGTATTCTTTCACAGTGGACTCCTCTCGAGACACCTCAATTTGACGGTGTGTCCGAACAGAGAAACTGAACTTTGTTGGACATGGTAAGGTTGATGATAAGTCGCTCTGAGCTACCAATTTCCTTCTGAGGATACACATTAAACAGTGCAATACTTATTTTGAAAAAGGTTCCATGAAAATCTGTTAGACAGACTTCATATTAGATATGAACAGGAAAGAAACCGAGTTTCTCATTCCTGAAGATTTGAGAATGCTGGGCATATGTTTGGATGATACCAAACTAGAACCCAAATCGGATAAGTGCCTATTTATAGGTTTTCCTAGGGAAACCAAAGTATAGTACTAATACAACTCACAAGAGAACAATGTAATTGTTGCTCTCCATGTGGTTTTCCTAAGAGGAATTCCTATATGCAGTGGTAAGTGGGAGGAAAGTAAAACTCGATGAAAATCAGAGTAATACTGTTCCTGGCACCAAGTCCTTACGGAACACAAACAGTTCATCAGGGATGAAACTGTACCACAATCTTCGAATACATAAGAACCGCGTAGGTCAGAGAGAGTCAGAAAACAACCTGAGAGGTATAGGTTTCTGATCTCACCTCATGAAGATGTCAATCTTATTGAGAAAGACGAACCGACTACGTATGAGGAAGTGATACAAGGTATCGACTCCTTTTATGGCAAAGTGCCATGAAGTCCGAAATGGATTCCATGTATACAACCAAGTTTGGACATTGGTTGATGTACCAGAAGGCATTGTGCCTATTGGTACTATATAAGTCTTCAAGGAAGACATACATGGATGGCAACATGAAATGTACACAGCTAGGCTTGTACATAAAGGGTATCGTCAACATGAAACTTTTTCACCTGTTGCCATGATTAAATCCATTCGGATAATGCTTGTTATTGCTGCATATTTCATTTATGAAATATGACAGCTGAATGCCAAAACCGCTTTTCTTAACGGAAACCTGTTGGAGGATGTTTATATACAACATCCTGATGGTTTTGTCATGCCAAAACATGCAAACAAGTTTTGCAAGTTAAATCGATCCATTTATGGATTGAAGCAAGCATAGCGTTCTTGGAACCAATGTTTTGATGAGATCATAATGGTATATGAATTTATTCAAAATTAAGATGATTATTGTGTATATAAGAAGGTTAGTGGGAGCGCACTGAAAATGATTGTCCTATAAGTTGATGATGTATTGCTACTTAGCAATAACATTCCCATAATATAATCGGTGAAAGCTTGGATTTCATTAAAAATCTCCATGGAATACCTGGGAGAAGCAGGCTTTATTCTAGGAATAAAGATCTATTGGGATAGATCTAGAAAGCTGTTGACACTCTCTCAGTGTTCATACGTTTTGATATGTACGTGACCTGATGTCTCATATGTTTTGAGCATATGTAGACGCTATAAAGCCAATCCAGGTGATGGTCACTGGATTTATATAAGAACACCCTTAGTATCTTAGACGAACTAAGGATGCTTTCTTGAGCTATGGAGTATGAGAACTTGGGGTAACTGAGTTCACCATTGCAAGTTTCCAAACCGATAAAAATGACTGTAAGTCGCAATAAGGGTACATATATAGTTTGAATAACGGAACAGTGAGCTGGAAATCTTCCAAGCAAAATACATTTTCCGAATAAACAACAAGAGTGAAACATTACTGCAGCTAAGGCATCAAAAGAAGCATTTTGGATCTATATAATCCTAATTGGATTAGGAGTAGTTCTATTATCAGCTGACCCAGGCTACAGCACAGGCTAAGGAACCACGGTCTCATCAATGATATAAGTATGTACTTTAACTAATTCATTTGATTCGTTCGATCATACGTCGTGGCGATGTGATGTACGAATAAATCGGATCAGATGATAATCTTGCAAATCCGCTGACGAAAGCTGTTTCCCAGCAGAAGTTTGAGCGACCCGTATATAGTTCAGGTGTTAGACATTTGAGTGATTGGCTATCGGCCAAGTGGGAGATTGTTGGATAATTATGACCCATATCATCACTATTTGTACAGAACATGGTGTTGTTGTACAAATTAACTATGTGACAAAGGAAATTGCTCTTTTATCATTTGTAATTGGATTACCTGGATATATAAATGATAAAAGTCCTTATGATTAGTTCCGGATTAATAAGATATGAGACAGTATTAATCCACAAAGGTTTAATCATTAAATATCCCTAGTTGTAGTATTATCGAGACTGGACATCGATAATGCGGAATAGGCTAGTATTACACTTGTGCATGTTATGGAAGCGTAACGGCATAGTTCTCATATATTTGGGTATTGGATACTCATGCAAGTGTAATAGGAGATTCTGTTTACCGATGGTACGAAAACAGCTTCGCTTTGGATAGACCCCTCGGAATCCCATTGGTAGTATGACTATGTGTCTATGGGAATCCGAATCAAGGTAGGTGTATTTGGTCTTAACCTGAGACTTGCATCGCTAATACTTACGACAATCAATATACTTTGGTTTTGGTCGTCCAGGGCTTTAACAGGTTCTGTGTACGCCTCTTCTGGGTATACTGAGAATTGTAGTGTATTGGGTATGATGTCAAGATGGAAGTATCACTTCAGTCATATGGAGATGATGATCACAGAGGGATACAAAACTAGTACTCTAAGTGCTATAGCCATCGGGGAAGTATGACTAGGTCATGACTTTCCGATCATAAAGAGACTAGTTGTTAGTGATCTGATATATGCTTCGTACGGGGCAGACACAACCCCAACCCGATGCCTAGCATGTAACATCCGATACTGGATCGTAATGCGCAATACTACGTATACTACGTGTGACAAAGATCTTGTATTATGTAGAAGAATATTTCTGGAGAATTAGGTAGGCACGGTGCTTTACAAGAAGCCAACCATGTCTTGTAAATCGGTAAGAACTTGGTACCGGGTACGCACGTATTCGGATAGTCCGATAACCATATTTACTGCCAACATATCCAGGGATCTCTTGGGTCGCATCCCAAAGATTCACCGATGATATTTGACTCGAACAATATTAATCTGGGATTAATTAAGAGAGAGAAAATTAATCCGGGATTAATTACGGCAAGAATTAATCTGGGATTAATTATCAGAGAAAGAATTAAGAATTAATCTGGGATTAATTATTAGAGAAAGAATTAATCTGTGATTAATTGCGTCAAAAATTTATCATGATGATGAAATTAAAGGATCTTCATAGATCTAACCTTAGATCTTAAAAGAAGCTCTTTCGCTCGCGTATGTCAGATGGTACATCTGTCGAGCACTAGGGGTCGCAGATGATTGCTGACATCGAAAAGCTAGGTTAACTGGGCATTACCTACGAGGCCGAGACTTCTATAGATTTGATCTTATAGTTTATGCCCGAATGCTGGGGCGGGTTCATCATGAACAAAGAGAAAACTCTTGGAGAGTTAATGGCTATGCTCAAGGAGGCAGAGCCAGAACTTCCAAAAGGGGAAGAAGTGCAAGGGGCATCTTACTTCGACATCCCAGAAGGCCGAAGGCTTCTAAGGGTGTGGAGAAAATGGGCAAAGGCAAAATCATCACAGTCTTCTAAGAAGACAAATGACATATCCCAAGATGTCTACCTAAACTGTGGTAAATGGGGTCACTGGAAGCGTGACAGCCGTATGTACAAGGCAGACATGAAGAAAGTGAAGGCGGACAAGGCTCCGACATCAGGCATATTTATTATAAACATGTCCACTACTAGTTTTAAAGAATTGGATTTTTGATACTGGATGTGGTACATACATATGTACTGATGTGCGGGATCTGCTGATTAGTAGGAAACTGGCTTCAGATGAGATTGACCTAGAGTCAGAAACGAGACGAAAGTCGCTATTTTGGTTGTGGGAACCTAAGTTTTGGAACTACCCTTTGGGCATGTACTTAAATTAGGAAACTGTTATAATGTACCTAGTTTGACTAGAAATATTATCTCTATATCTAGTTTAACCCGTTAAGGGTGTACCTTTATGTTCCAGAACACTGGGTGTTTTTTTCATAAAGATGATATTGAGATATACACATTAGATGTAATTAACAGTATTTATATTTTGAATATAAACTAATTTCAAACATGAAATATGACAAACAAAAGCTCAAACTGAGTAAATCAGATGAGACTTATTTGTGGCATTATCGTCTGGGACACATTAACAAGACTCGTATATAAGAATGGATACTTGGACAGATTTGATCTTAAATCATATGACGTCTACGAATCTTGTTTATTAGGTAAAGTGCCTAAAACGCCTTTTAGTGGTAAAGGATGTACGTGCCACTGAGCTGTTAGCCCTCGTTCATTGTGACGCAAGTGGGCCCATATCTAGCTAGGCTAGAAGTGGATATAAATACTTCGTAACCTTTACGGATGTTGCATCGCATTATGGTTATGTGTATCTTCTGAAACACAAGTCGGAAACTTTTGATATAATCAATGAGTTTCGACACGAAGTAGAAAAATAGACCGGCAAAAGTATTAATACATTGCGGTTGGACCGTGGTGGAAAATACTTAAGCAATAAGTTTCTCAATTACTTGAAAGTGTATGGAATTCTTTCACAGTGCACTCCTCCCGGAACACCTCAAATGAGCCATGTGTCCGAACGGAGAAACCAAACCTTGTTGGACATAGTAAGGTCAAGGATGAGTCGGTCTGAGCTACCAATTTCCATCTAGGGATACACATTGAACAGTGCAATACTTATTTTGAATAAGGTTCCGTTAAATTTTGTTGGACATACTCCATATGAAATATGGACATGAAAGAAACTGGATTTCTCATTCCTGAAGATTTGGGAATGCTGGGCATATGTTTGGATGATACCAAACTACAACCTAAATCGGATAAATGCCCATTATGTAATTGGTTATCCTAAGGAAACTAATTCCACAACTCACAAGAGAACAAAGAAATTTGTTGCTCTCCATGCGGTTTTCCTAAGAGGAATACCTAAATGTCGTGGCAAGTGGGAGGAAAGTAAAATCGATGAAAATCAGAGTAATATTGTTCCTAGCACCGATCCCTTAACGGACACGAACAGTTCACTAGGGATGAATCTATACCATAATCTTCTAGTACACAAGAACCGCGTAGATCGGAAAGAGTCAGAAAACAACCTGAGAGGTATGGGTTTCTGATCTCACCTCATGTAAATGCCAATATTATTGAGGAAGACGAATGGAGTACGTATAAGGAAACGATACAAGGTATCGATTCTGGTTTATGACAAAGTGTCATGAAGGCCGAAATGGATTCCATATATACCAACCATGTTTGGACACTGGTTGATATACCACAAGGCATTGTGCTTATTGGTAACAGATGGGTCTTCATGGTGAAGACAAACGTGGATGGAAACATACAAACGTACAAAGCTAGACTTGTAGCGAAAGGGTATCGTCATCAACATGGTGTCGATTACGATGACACCTTTTACCCGTTGCCATGATTAAATCCATTCAGATAATGCTTACAAGTGCTGCATATTTTGTTTATGAAATATGGCAGTTGAACGTCAAAACCGCTTTCCTTAACGGAAACCTTTTGGAGGATGTTTACAACATCATGACGGTTTTGTCGTGCCGAAACATGCAAACAAGGTTTACAAGTTAATTCGATCCATTTATGGATTGTAGCAAGCATTGTGTTCTTGGAACTAATATTTTGATGAGATCATAATGGTATATGGTTTCATTCAAAACAATGATGATTCTTGTGTATATATGAAGGTTAGTGAGAGCGCACTGACATTGGATGTCCTATACATTGCTGATGTATTATTTCTTGGAAATAACATTCCCATGTTAACAATCGGTGAAAGCTTGAATTTTATTAAAATTCTCCATGGAATACCTGGGAGAAGCAGACTTTATTCTAGGAATAAAGATCTTCTGGGATAGATCTAGAAAGCTGCAGAAAACCCCCCAGAGCTCGTACATTTTTGAAATGTATTTGACTTGATGTCTCATATGCTTTGAGCATATGTAGACGCTATAAAGCCAATCCAGGTGATGGTCACTGGATTGATGTACATAACATCCTTGAGTATCTTGGATGAACTAAGGATGCTTTCTGGGAATATGGGGAAATGAGAACTTGAGGTGACTAAGTTCACCGCAGCAAGTTTCCAAACCGATAAAGACGACTTTAAGTCGTAATAAGGGTACATATTTAGTTTGAATGACGGAACAGTGAGCAGGAAATCTTCCAAGCAAGATACTGTTGCCGAATAAATAACAAAAGCGGAACATTGCTGCAGCTGAGGCAGCATAAGAAGCATTTTGGATCTATATAATCCTAATTGGATTAGGTGTAGTTCTGTTAGCAACTGAGCTGGGCTACATCACAGGCTAAGGAATCGCGGTCTCATCAACGATCCAAGTATATACTTCGACTATTTCATCTGATTCGTCAGATCATACATCGAGGCGATGTGATGATCGAATAAAACTCATCAGATGATAACATTGCAAATCCGCGGACGAAAGCTGTTTCTCGGCAGAAGTTTGAGCGACCCGTATATAGTTCAGGTATAGGACACTTGAATGATTGGCTATAGGCCAAGAGGGAGATTTTTGGACAATTATGACCCATACATCACTATTTGTACAGAACATGGTGTTGTTGTACAAATTAACTATGTGACAAAGGAAATTGCTCTTTTATCCTTTGTAATTGGATTACCTAGATATATAAATGATAAAAGTCCATATGATTAGTACCAGATTAATAAGATATGAGACAATATTAATCCACGAAAGGTTTAATCATTAAATATCCATAATCATAGTATTATCGAGACTGGACATCAATAATGCGGAATAGGTTAGTATTACACTTATGCGCGTTATGGAATCTTAACGGCATAGTTCTCATATATTTAAATATAGGATACTTATGCAAGTGTAATATGAGGTTCTCGATGGTACGTGAATAGTTTCGCTCTGGATAGACCCCTCGGAATCCCATTGGTAGTATGACTATGTGTCTATGGGAATCCAAATCAGGGTAGGTGTATTTAGTCTTAACCTGAGACTTGCATCGCTAATACTTGCGACAATCAGTATACTTTGGTTTTGGTCGTCTGGGGCTTTAACATGTTCTGTGTACGCCTCTTATGGGTATACTGAGAATCATAGTGTATTGGGTGTGATGTCAAGATGAAAGTATCACTTCAGTCATATGGAGATGATGATCACGCAGGGATACGGAACTGGTACTCTTAAGTACTGCAGTCATCGGGATAATATGACTCAGTCATGATTATCCGATTATAGAGACTAGTTGCCAGTGATCCGATATATGCTTCGTACGGGGCAGACACAATTCCAACCCCAGGCCTAGCATGTGACATCCGATACTGGATCGTAATACGCAATACTACGTATATTACGCCTGACAAATATTATATATTCCTTTAAAGAATATTTCTGGAGAATTGGGTAGGCACGGTGTTTTGCTAGAAGCCAACTATATCTTGTAAATCGGTAAGAACGTGGTACCGGGTACGCATGTATTCGGATAGTCCGACGATCGTATTTACTGCCAACATATCCAGAGATCTCTTGAGTCGCTTCCCAAAGATTCACCGATGATATTTGACTCGAACAAGAATTAATCTGAGATTAATTATGAGAAAGAAAATTAATCTGGGATTGATTATGGTAATAAATTAATTTGGGATTAATTACATCAGAGAAAGAATTAATCTGTGATTAATTGCGTCGAGAATTTATCTGTGATTAAATTCTTCGAGAGGAGAGAACGCGGTTAATTTGGAATTAATCGGTAAAATAAATTTAATAGTTAAATTGGATTTTTCTATTCAATTTATTTAATTGGGCTAAAATAATATATTAGATATATTAATTGAAATTAGATTTAAAAGCGGAATTAAAATTGGATTTTAATTCAAGCGAACGAATTAATTTAGAATTAATTCATAAGCGACTTACGTAATAATATTGCGAGGCATTATTATTTAATTAAATTGGATTTAATTAAGTCGCAAAGGCAAATTTGTTTAATTCGGAATTAAATGAACCTGGGCCCAAGCGAAGTTGCGTGTTGGATTGTCCGACTTAAATTTGGAATTTAAAGTGTGGCCCACCAACTTACATCAATGTGTTTGACTAGTGATGGAATTTGGTAATTGGTTGTGTGTAAAGCTTGGATTGCTTTTAAAACACACAAACCAAATCCTACACACCAACTTCATATTTAACATGTAATTAACTTTGGAAGTTACACTTACTATTCACTCTCTCCTCCAATTTCCTCTCTTGGCCGACACTTCAAGCTCTCTCCATGGAATTTTTGTTTCAAAAATTCAAGCTTGCTAGCACATTTAGAGTCAAAAGAAGGTGATAGGGAAACTCACCCATGAGTTTGGAATTCAATTTGAAGGCTTGGAGCTTCCATTACATCCATGAAAAACTTGATTTTCTCTACCAAGCATTGTGAGTATTTCCGCAACTCCTATTGTTTATTCACACACAAATCACTCTTAGATATCCTTGGCATGTTCTAGGAACACTAACACTATTATTTTTATAAACTAGAGTCCACTCAAAATTATTCTACAAAATAGTATTTCATCAACAAAGAGATCCCAAAATCACGAGTATCTTATATACGAATAAAAATATATTAATAAAATCATGAGACTTTTATTTTTAAAAAAAAAATCAAATAAGATAGAAGCTTTCATATTTAGCTCAAGTCAAACTTAAAAATTTACATTTAGTTCTATTATAGTAAAAAAAAAAAGAGTATTAAATAAAAAAATAATAAATATAAAATAAAAATAAAACACACACCCTCGCGTGCCTTATAGATTGTGTCTTTTAAAAATAATTTTTTCACTTTTAATTTCAAACATAATATATCACAAAATATAAATTATTTCATGAAATTTTTTACATATTACTGATCTACAAATTATAAGCTTTAAAATAAGACCAATTATCGATATGTTTCAATCAAAAAATGGATAAAAAAAATTACTATTATATTTATAAGAAAATAATGATTTCAAATTAGGTGTTTTTCAATAATAATATCTACTTCCTCGACTCTAAATCACAATCTGTACATACACTTGACGTATATACTTATAACTTTCACCAACAAATCTCTCAAATTCGGATTTATATAAGGTCAAAATTAGCCCCAAATTTATTGCATCTTACATACTTCACATTGACTTTCGTCATAATCACATATTTTACTTCAGTCATATTGGTGACTAAAAGTTGTGTTATTTGTGTTTCAATCACATTGCGTACTTTCATTCACATTAGTTACCTCAGTCAATTTTCCCACAGTTATAATTATAACCTTAGTCATATTGCCGACCCTCAGTCACATTAGTTATCTCAGTCATATTGCTGACTCTCAATCATATTAAACATAACCACAATTGTGACATTAGTTATATTTGTGATGTCTGTCACATTAGTTACCTTATTCACATTGCGACTTTTGGTCACATTTAACACATTCAAAATTATGACCTTTGTCACACTGTCGATTTTCAATCACATTGAATATAGTCACAATTATGACCTTAGTTATAATGCCGACCCTTAGTTATACTTGTGACCTTGGTTATATTAGTTATCTCAGTCACATTATTGACCCTTAAGCACATTCATATTATGACTGTATTTTTTTCCTACAGTCACAAAATAACTATCAATTAAATATGTAACTGAGTGTGTATTTGTTTAAATACAATCACAATGTAATTATAAGTGGTTTTATCCGCACAAAAAAAATCAAATAAGTATTTTTAATGTGTATTTAAAATAAAAATAAGTACTTTCAAAACGTAATTACAAATGATGGATAATAGGTTAAAAGTATATTTAAACTTGTCGATCCTCCTATTAAAAAAAATTATTGTTAATGTGAATAGTGTTACTATTCACATGTATACTATTCAATAAATTATTTATTTATTGCTTTGTAGGTAAAAGAGGGAAAAAAATTAATTCAAATTTCTTATTACTTTAAAAATGATAAAATATGAAAAAAAAAATGAATTAAAGATAAAACATAAAATTTTAGGATTAAAAGGGGAAAAAGTTTAAGAGATAATGTTTAATAAAGTTTTTTTAATAAAATTTTATAAAATATGAACAGTGGGCCAATAAAGGCCCAAAATCTAAGCCCATGCCCAATTCAGTAACAGATAAAACAAATGGAGAAAGACGATGAAAAAAATCGAACTGCAAGGAGAGACAGAGAAGCAGAGTTGTAACTCATGAAGTGGAGAGTTGCAGGATAAGAGAAGATGCAAACTCTTGTTCCACCTTGTAAGTTCTCCACTTTCAATCTTCTTAACTCAATACCGCCACTTAACACTTTTAATTTTGTACAAAACGGCAACACAAAGTACCCACTTCCAAAAGCTAGGAATTTTCACTCGTTTGCTGCTAGTTTTCGGTTTTTGAAGAGTACCCAGATTGTGTTTTGTTCTAAAAAAGATGGCTTTAATGATTTTTCTAGTACCCAATTGCCTGAAAGTGTTGAGAATGATGGTGTTGAAGAGAATGAAGAGCTTGAACTTTTGAATAAGCCTGATTTAGTGCCTATTAGTAATGGGGTTGTTTCAGAAGTTGATAAAGAATCTGAAAAACCTAATGAGGAAGAGGCTTTAGCTCCTTTTTTGAAGTTCTTTAAGCCTAGAGATTCGGTGGAAGAGGTAGAAGAAGAGGAAAGTGAAGTGGGGCTTTCAAGGGAGAATATAGATGTGGATGATCAAGTAGCGGAAGGCAAGAAGGTTAGAGTGGAGTATTATGAGCCGAAACCAGGTGATTTTGTTGTTGGTGTTGTCGTTTCTGGTAATGAGAATAAGCTTGATGTGAATGTTGGGGCGGGTTTGTTGGGTACAATGTTGACCAAGGAAGTGTTGCCTTTGTATGACAAAGAGATGGAATTTTTGTTGTGTGATTTAAAGAAGGATGGTGAGGAGTTTATGGTTCGAGGGAAGATGGGGATTGTTAAGGATGATGATGCTATGAGTGGGGGCTTGGGGCCTGGAAGACCTGTTGTGGAGACTGGAACTGTTTTGTTTGCTGAGGTTCTTGGGAGGACTCTTAGTGGTCGGCCATTGCTTTCTACCAGGAGGCTGTTTCGAAAGATGGCATGGCAGCGACTGAGGCAGGTCCTTTTCTCGCTTTCTTCTTATAGTTTGGTGGATTTGTAACTTGGGTGAAGAATTTATAAGCCTGTTGCATTACTAGTTATTGCTTCTCTGATGGGTATATGTTGTTTTACTATGTTTTTTATGTTATGGGTCATTTCGAAGCATGAGCAAGAGTCAGATACTTTTGATCTGCTGTCGAAGTTGAGAATTAATGAGTGTGTGGTTGTGTGCTTATCTAGAATCTTTTATTTAATTTTGCATTTGCAACTTTTTTAACTGCAAGCATTCAACTTCCAGTCAATGGTGTGGCCTATGGTTAATGATAATTGTTTCTTAAGATGAAATTTGAGTACTTTTGATGAGTTTACCATGTTTCGGACAGATAAAACAACTCAATGAGCCTATCGAGGTTAAAATTACAGAGTGGAATACTGGTGGCCTCCTTACAAGAATTGAGGTTGGTTTGTCTTTTAGTTTGTTTGTTCTTGGCTTCATGCACATATCTCAGGTTGTTATCATTTTCAAATTTGATCTTGCAGGGTTTACGAGCGTTCCTTCCTAAAGCTGAGTTGCTGAATAAAGTGAACAACTTCACTGAGTTGAAAGAAAAAGTTAGTTGAGATTTTTTTGACTTTTGATTAATGTTGCTCTAAGCTCCTTAATGGTTATGTTGCAATATTTCTGGTCATTAACCATGAATAATGGTTACTATCATCTCAATTTAAAACATACGACATGGATATCTACTGCTGATATCTTGGGATGTCACCGATTATAGAAGGCTCAATCTAGAATAGACTTGTATTGAGTAGGCACTTTATAGAGAGGAAGCACTTGTAAGATATCAATATCATGCTTAGAATCAATTATAATGTTCGTTTCAAGAAGTACAGGATTTATTAAGCTGTTTGCAAGTTATTGTTATCATGGAACCTAGGCAGTTAAAATTTTCAAATGGAGATGATAGTGTGACTCCTTGTCAACCCACTGCTTTATTAGAGTTCAAAGTAAGAGAACTGAGAAGTTTTCCCTGTTTCTTTAAAAAAAGGTTTTTATCTTAGATTAAACTTGCAATCAAAAACTTAATGGAGAATGAGGAAGGAAGAATCTTTTCTTAACCCAATAAATGTTTTGTTATGGCAATGACATTCCTCAAACTTGTCTTGGCAATCATGCTTCTTCTGACCATCTTTACATAAGTTCTTTTTCCAGTAACTCTTGTTCTTATATACTATCCATGTACAAGGGCTAGTTCAGAAGTTTCCTTTGTTATATCTTTTGGTCCCCCCCCCCCAATTCTTGTATGCTTCTTATGTGCTGTTGGTTTCTTGATGCTGCAGGTGGGTCGCCGCATATATGTGCAAATTACTCGAATAAATGAGGCTAATAATGACTTAATACTGAGTGAGAGAGAAGCTTGGGTCAGTTCATTTTTGTTTATTTATTATACTTTGTGGTGTTTCCTCTTTGTCGTAATTCTCTAGGGAAGAAAAAGCTGCCTGATAACTTTTTTGTACATTGTGGTGGCAGGCAATATTAAACCTTGGGGAGGGAACACTTTTAGAAGGAACTGTGAAGAAAATCTTTTCTTATGGAGCTCAAATAAGAATAGGTGACACAAACAGAAGGTGAGCTCTATATCCTAGGGAATTTTAAATTATATTTTCTGTAAATTCTTTTTTCTAACCTGAAGTTTCATATCAGTGCCCTTGCTGCTCACACCAGTATAAAGAAAAGATTTACCAAGCCTTCTCTTTGTAGCTCGACCCTTTAAGTTGTTTCTTTTTATTTTTATTTTTATTTTTTGTATATGCTTATCTTTTGCATCATTTTGATCTGCAACTTTTTGCAAATATATGTGTATTAGTGGCCTGCTTCATATTTCAAATATGAGCCGCACCCGTGTTACTTCTGTTAGTGACCTACTTAAGGAGGACGAGAAGGTTAAAGTGCTTGTTGTGAAGTCGATGTTTCCTGACAAAATCTCTCTCAGGTAACTGAAGACTGGCTTGTTATATTTTTGAGTTTATTACCTGCCTGTATGATACATCAAATATCTTTCCTAAACTTTCTCTTGGAAAATATTCTTCTCTTGCTACCTTAATTCCGATTGAGTAAGACAATATTTAAATGCCAAAAACTGAGGTTTGTGCTGACTTGTACATCTAGGATTTCTCATCTTGTCAACTAAGAGAACAATCGATTTCGGCTGCTATTGACTTTTGGTTTAGTTTTTTTTTCCCCTTGAAAGAAATTATAAGCAATTTTTTATTCTCGTGATGTTTTTTTTTTTTTGGGGTTTGGTATAGTTTCTGAAAAGTTTTGCCTCCTTTTGTTGAAATCCCTTAACAGACGAAAAACAAAATGGTTTTTCAGTACGGACTTTGGCAGATTTACAAAGATAAAAATGAATACGCGAAAATATATTACTTAATTTTAAACTTTTCAATATCTTTCAAATTACATTTAAAAAGTATTTTTGCTTGAGCATGATTTGTTGGATATTTTCTTCCTGCTTAAGCAAGAGTTGACTATAAATTGTCTATAAACCAAACAAAGCATTTTCTCACTAGGTGTGGTCGTCTATATTAGAAAATTTTGCATATACCAAATTGTTGCATCTAGTATCTGCTAATGACAAATTTGCTTGTGTCGCAGTATTGCTGACCTTGAAAGTGAGCCTGGGCTATTCGTTTCTAACAAAGAGGTGCATAATTATCTTGTTTACTTTCTTTTGCATAAGCAATATAGTGTGAGATTCATAGTTCATTAATGATAACTTATCTGATATCAATTCACACTCCTCTGGAAGAGAGTATTTTCTGAAGCTGAAGATATGGCGAAAAAGTACAGGCAGAAGCTACCCGCTGTCTCAGCAAGTCCCAAGTCAGAAGCCCCTCCAGACGACGCACTACCTTTTGATAGTGAAGCAAGTATGTGCGCAAATTGGAAGTGGTTCAAATTTGAGAAGGATACATAAATCAAGCTAACTCTTAAGCGTGCACTGTCAAGTCATGCTGTCAAATTGCAAAAAACGAAAGACTCAGTCCTCGTCGCTCCTCCCAAACACAAGTGCACCACGGTATCAAAGGCGAAGAGTCTCACATTAGGTCATTTCTCTCTTTTGAGTAACAAAATATTATATTTTCGGGATCACAATCATCATATGCCATTGTTTCTCCCTTGTTTAATCCTCCACTGTTGTACATGAATCTCATATTCTTCTTTTTTATGTTACAAGTCTTTAGGTTTTATGATACAAGCGTGCGTGTATTGCAAATATTGTAACAATTTCCTTTAATATATTAATTATGCTAAAGCCAATATTCTCTAAACACACCTATTAATTTACTTTTCTTAGAATATATGATTAGAAATTATGTGGACTCCTAGTGGGACCTTAGTCACCATCACCTTGCATCAGGTTAGGAAAGAGTATCAGGAACGAGTTTCAGTTCCTTGCTTGACTGCTCGGTTGGATTAGGGATTGTAATTGATATGTCCCGTTCCGGCCTTTTATAGTTACAATTCGAGATTAAAAAAAAAAAGATTGTCTTGAATTTTGATCATGACAAAAAAACTACTGAAATTTCTTATCAAATGATTCAGATCTCAAATTTTAATAGAAATTCGAGACATTTAGATTAAAATTCAGGATTCAATATGATTTTTTCATTTTGAATTATGATCTAATTTTTCATTCAGAATGAAAAAGTCTTGAATCTTGTTTGAAATTTATATTTGGAATCATGTATCAAAGGGTATAAAAACTGATCAGGATTCAAAAATTTTTACCAACCCTAATCACAATTTAGTAAAGTTAGTCGAAGCGATTAAGGATTAGTAATAAATTTGGATTGGAGAGAATTGCATTTGCAAGCAGCTTGTAGATAATGAGGCACAGCGGCTCAATTTGAAGGAGAGAGATTTGGGTGCGCCTGGCATATTTGTTTAGCTAATGGGTCCCATAATTCTAATTTAAATTATAAAAAAAATAAAAATTTATTATTTTTTTATAAGTGTCCACCCGTTTTATCAAATAACTGAAGATGAGCTGAGCTAGTGCTAAGTGCACTTACATCCTCTATTTTAAGAAGATGTCTTTTTTTTTTGCCCCTTCAACATCTTTTCTTCTCTCAAGTAATTTTTTCCCCTTTAGTTTATATGAAATAACTAAATAATTAAAAATTACTACAATAAAATAGAATCCAGCACAACCAAGAGTGATTTGCCCAAAAGTAATTGTGTTGAGAAATTACTTAATATTTAATGTTAGGGTGATAGAAAATCTTAAATTTTGATCGAAATTTGATATCCTATTGTTAGAGAACAATCAACGAATGCAATAAGATATATTATTGAAACAAAACTTACGCATAAAACATAAACTTATAACGCAAGTAAAATATCAATAAACAAATCGAAATTGAATCTTACAATATATGTAATTCAAAACAATAAATAAACTGATTTGTATAGATTGAGGCTAGCACACAGGCTATGTCATATAGCAGAAATTCACCCCTACTCTTGTGCTTGTAGTTCGTTGGACGTCTGCCACCAAGATTCAACAATCTGCAAGTCGAAATTCTGCACTGAATAATTCGACCCCTGGAGAATTTACTTGATGTTTTTGTTTTCTCGGATCAGAAGGATTTTTGGTATTTTTTTTATATGTATCTGGAACTCTGCAATATTGTTCTATATAAAGAGACCAATCTCGAAAAAAAAAGGAAAAACAGTTGATGATCAAGTGTTGCAAACGTTAGTTTATCAGAAGAATTGTGTTGATAAGACACAACCTTCTGATTTAAACTTAATTAAAAAAAATATTTTGAAGCAAGGCAATTAATGAATCCCAAGACCCATCTTTGATTTAATTAAATATATTAATTAAATCTAATTACCAAGCTAACCAACCAAACTCATCCAAGCCCAAGATCAAGCCCAATCTCAAGCCCAAGCCCAAGCCCAAGCCGCTCTTTCCCATTTAATATAAGTGTCATTTCCTATTTATTTATAAACCTTTCATTTCCTATTTATTTTTTAGTTGTGGGACTACTTTATCTATTTGCTATACAAACTCTTACACCTATATCATTTAACACATATCATTTCGAATAAAAATTTCGGTCGAAATACGAGACGATTTTTCGTCCCGAATTAAATATCGTGTCGGGATTCTATATGATTTTCCGTTCCAAATGTCGATCGAGAGTTATGATCCCGCACCATTTGATCCGAGATTCTAGACGACTTATGTATCCAGATTTAAAAATTGATCTGGATTTGAGATAATTTTTTCGTTTAAAATCATAATCAGGATGAAACGAGATGAGACAAGACCGATATAAAACGTCACGATCGTTATCTCTATTTAATGCGGATAAAGTCTTAATATGTGATCTTTAAATCATAGTGATTTATTGTTGATTGATTAAACTATTGCTTAGTTGGGCTGTAAATCCCTTTTTCTCCATATACATTACTGGAAGAAGTAGATTTGATTTATTCTAAACTCAAATATTCCAAAAATAATTTTACAAAATTGATTTTAAAAATACAAACGTGCTATATACAAATTTGCATTTTTGTAAAATATGAACATTCACGTTGAAGAATGTGACCTTAAACTTTAAGCATAGGAAAACAATATTGTATTATTATTGTAAATAGTGGCGGAGAAAGAATTTTCATTTAGTGGAAATAAAATTTAATTTCCACAAAAGTGATAATTATTTTTTATTTTAGTGGAAATAAATTAAAATTATCCTATTAAAAAACCATACATTTAATCAATTTATTAGAAATATTTTAACAAAATTTTATCATCTTCACTAACATATATGTGGCTCAACCACTGAGTGTAAAACATGTGTGAGTTTACATCCTTAATGCTCTAAATTAGAGTGAAAGTAAAATTAGTTATGTTTGTAAGGGAAACCAAGAATTACATTGAAAACTATTACATCATAGAGATTTTTACTTGATATAAAATTTGTATTATTTTTTACTTGGACAAGTTTTTTCCCTTAGCAAAATTAACACCAGGTGAGATTAGTCAAAATTACTAATACTCAAAGTAGATACTACATTTCATCACTGTCGTAAAAAATTAAGGAAATTAAATATTACAGTATTATAGAAAGATAATTGTTATATATTACGCCTCTAAATATATTAATTACATTCCTATTTTGTGAGTTTTGTAGTGGAACTTCATTAGATCTGTGGTACAGGAGATAGTATATCATGTTTCGTGTGTATATGTCATCTCTCTCACAGCAGCTGGGTCCCACACAGTTGTGGGACCCAACTATTATGAGAGAGATGACATATACACCCGAAACATAATATAATTTTTCGTGGTACAAACTGTATTTAAAGAATACCCTCCACTACTTATGAGTGTCAGAGGTTTTCAGGTACCACCCACATTGATTTAGTTCCAAAATCACCCTCCACTACTTATGAGTGTCAGAGGTTTTCAGGTACCACCCACATTGATTTAGTTCCAAAATCATCAAGATTCTTAAAAGGATATTCATTTGTCATCCTGAAAGAGCTCTCGAGTTAATATATAGCTTCACTACAAAGCTAACAACACAAGCTCCGAAACTAGCCTCCATTATCTTTGGAGCCAACCGCCTCCTTATATTCTTAAAGGTATGATCCATTTACTCCTTTAACTTTTTTGATTGTTGGAATATATGTCCTAAAATATCAAATAATATGTAAACGGGGTTATTATTATAAATATAAACGATGTATTATTCATTTATCAATTGTTTGATTCATTCGCATATTATAAATTATCAATGATACTCTTGATTATTCACATATTTTCAGACTTAGTGTATCAGTGTCATACGCAAGATATTTAAATTTGAAATCATGCATTAATTTAAAATAGTTTGTCAAGAGCAAACAAAGATGTGTACTTCTTTTGGGTTTATCTACAGTTGTGGTCTATTTTATAAATGTATGACGACTTTGATACGGGATCGTTCATGTGGCGATATGATGTGATCATATAGGACTGGGCCCAGACAGAAATGAATCTCTTTTAATATCCATTAGACAAAGAAATTCATATCAATCTATTAGATGATCATATATAGGTTGATCTAAATCCTGAGTGTACTACGAACTCATGCATGGTATGCTATGTCATTTGATTTATACGGGTGAGATCGGTGCATAATTCGCAATCAATAACTTCATACTTTAGGGACTTGGTTTGATGTGTAGTTGGAAATATTTTACATAGATATGAAATCCACACATTCTTATAAGAAGTGGAGGAGTATCTTTCTTAAGGCTTGATTCGATACTTGAATGATTAAAGACTCAAGTCTTTCTATTACAAATAAAAAGATAAAATTCATAATAGTTATGAATAAATAATTCATTAGAGAATAAATGGTACTTGATACACAATAAATAATTAGAGGGGTATAACGGACATTATGACCCAACTCTAATTATAAGATACTCGTGAAAGATCAATTTATATGAAATGATTTTATCGATGGATGCCGACGTAACTCGATTTAAATTAAATATTGTTGGACGATTATGACCCATAGCATCACTATTTGGACAGATCATGGTGTTGTTGTACAAATTAACTATGTGACAAAGGAAATTGCTCTTTTATCATTTGTAATTAGATTACCAAGATGTATAAATGATAGAAGGTCCATATGATTAGTTCCGGATTGAGATGATATGAGACAGTATCAATCCACGAAGGTTTAATCATTAAATATCCCTAGTCGTAGTATTATCGAGATTGGACATCGATAATGCAAAATAGACTAGTGTTACATTTGTGCGCGTTGTGGGAGCATAACGGCATAGTTCTCATATATTTGGGTATAGGATACTCATGTAAGTGTAATAGGAGGTTGTGTTTACCGATGGTACAGATGCAGCTTCGTTCTGGATAGACCCCTCGGAATTCCATTGGTAGTATGACTATGTGTCTATGGAAGTCCGATTCAGGGTAGGTGTATTTGGTCTTAACCTGAGACTTACACCGCTAATACTTGCGACAATCAATAAACTTTGGTTTTGGTCGTCCAGGGCTTTAACCGGTTCTGTGTACGCCTCTTCTGGGTATATTGAGAATCGTAGTGTATTGGGTGTGATGTCGAGATGGAAGTATCACTCCAGTCATAGTGGAGATGATGATCACGTAGGATACGGAACTTGTGCTCTTATGTACTGCAGTCATCGGGATAATATGACTAGGTCATGATTATCCGATTATAGAGACTAGTTACCAGAGATCCGATATGCGCTTCGTACGGGGCAGACACAATTCCAGCGCCAGGCCTTGCATGTGACATCCGATGCTGGATCGAAATACGCAATACTACGTATACTACGCCTGATATAGATCACATATTCCAATAAGAATATTTCTGGAGAATTGGGTAGGCACGGTGCTTTGCTAGAAGCCAACCATGTCTTGTAAATCGGTAAAAACGTAGTACTAGGTACGTACGTGTTCGGATAGTCCGACGACTGAATTTACTGCCAACATATCCGGGGATCTCATGGGTCGCTTCCCGAAAATTCACCGATGACGTATGACTCGCACTTTATTAATCTGTGATTAATTATATGAGAGAGAAAATTAATCTAGGATTAATTACGGAGATATTTTATCTAGGATAAAATATTATTTAAATAGAGAGAACGATTAATTTGGAATTAATCGATAAAATAATATATTCGATATATTATACGAAATTGGATTTCGACGCGGAATTAAAATTAGATTTTAATTCAGGCAAACGAGTTAATTTAGAATTAATTCGTTAGCGATGTGAATAGTAATTTTGCTAGACATAATTATTTAATTAAATTTGATTTAATTTCGTCGCAACGGAAAATTCGTTAATTCGAAATTAGCGAACCCGAGCCCGGGAGTGTTTGCGGGTCCACTCGCATTTCGAATTCAAGTGCGGCCCACAAGTCACATCTAGCGTCAAATCACTAGTCAATCAAGTGATGGAAGTCACATCACTTTGAGTGAATTGATGCTTGTCATCATTGATTGATGTGAATAGTGATGTGATTGGTTGATAGCATTTAATGCCATTTTGGAGCTAAATTTTGTTGACTTTTTTGAAAGGCCTTTTACAAAATTTTGGTATATGTTTTTAATTGATTTTAGAAATCAATTAAGTGAATTAGATACACAATTCTCAACCAACACACTCTCTCCTTCTCTCTTTCTCTATCTCTCAGCCAAGAGGCCATTTCTCTATTTTGTTCTCCAAAAACCGTGAGCAAGGAGAATCAAAATGGAAGATTTGTGGCAAATATTTCCAATGCTAGCACATGTAGAGTCATCCTAAGGTGATAGGGAACTAACTCATGAGCATGGGATCACCACATAAAGCTTGGAGCTTGGAGATTCATCCATGGAGTTGACCGAAAATGGAGGAGCACAAATGAGCACCAAAGCCGAGAGCTTCAAGGGAGCTTGGAGAAATTTTTGTTGTTCCTCGCATCGCAAAACCGTTCAATGTAAGTATGATTCCGCCATATTTCTTTGAGTATTCGTACATGTGTTTCTTGCTTGAAATTGATCTTGGGACTTAATAGAAACCCAACAATGGTATCTTGAGCCATTTTGAGCATGAAATTTGATTAGGGTAAAATTTGGGTAAATTGAATTTTAGCATGTTTGAGTGAAATTAATTGTTTGAGCATGCTTGTATATGAATGACTTGGAGTTGTTTGTGATCAATTTTGTGAAAATTGAATTGGATTGATTTTTCCCAAATCCATTGGCTTGGCCGAATGGTTGAAGTGCCCTATAGTCATGGTATTTTTTGTTCCTTTGATCATTTGATGACTTGAAACAATTGAGAAATGTTGATTTGAAATTCAATTGGATTGAAAACGAAATCGGACATGAAAAACCCCACATTGCCGTGACTTGAAGCATGTAAAATGATGTGATTTTTTGATTCAAATGTGTTGGACATGTGTTGATGATAATGAACATAATTAATTAGGCTAATTGGTGTTTTGGAAATATTAATTTGGTTAATTAATTATGGCATACACTTTGATTAATTGAATTGGAAATTTAGAATTTTGGTAATTTAATTAATTGGGCCAAATTTGGAATTGGGCTTGTAAAGTTGTAATTGGGCTTAATGGGCTTGGTTGTGCCAAGTTTGGTTTAGGCTAATTGGTTGGATCCAATTAGGCCCAAAACCGTATCCATAAAGTCCAATTATAACTTAATGGACCTTTAATTTTAATTGAGCCTAATGGGCCTAAATTAGTTTCTTGGCAAATAAGGGTGATTCCTTAAATGGGCTTTGGTATTTGGGTTTGACCCATATTGACCAAAAGTTCATACCTTAAGAAATTAATTAAAATCCCATTGGACTTTAATTAAAATTGACATTGGATGTTAATCGGGCTTTGAGACCCGTAACGATTAAATTTAGAATCTAAGTCGTAAAGGTACATTAAAAAATGTGTAATATTTAATTTGGAATTAAATAAATGAATTAGTATTAAATGCAAATTAAATTGGATTTAATGTTGTAGTTTAATATAATTCAAGAATTCGTACTTTGAGTACTTATTCGCAAAACAAGTTTGACTCGCGCAAAATCAAATCGTTGTTTGAACATTGGATGGTCATTAATATTCAAATTAATTAATTGGATTAGATTGATTGATAACATGCTTGTGTGAATACATGGATGCGATGTATGAATAATGTATATCAGATGGATATTAGATGGGTGAGGGCAATTTTGGAAATTGTTGTAATAAATTTAGAATTTATTAAATTGGACCTGCGTGTCCAGCCTATTACCTCATTTCTCATTGTATTTCTCTTCTCACCTATTCCCCTCAATGTAAATGAGGTTTCTTTAGAAGTGTTATATAATCGGGTAGAAGTAATATTTGTGCTAGCGGGAGAGAGGAAATTGAGAGATTTGTTCTAGGAACAATGTGTTTAAGTATCCATCCGCATATCATTATTATATTTATTTACTTACGCGCCTTATTATGTGTTTAGAATGCATGTTTAAGGGTGTATGATGATGAGACCTTAACAAAGATAATTAATTGGTTGCCAATTTACGCGAAAAACCCTCACAAAATATTAAGCGTTTTTCCTTCCATTGAGTGATTCTTACTCAAGATCTAAGACTGGCACTGGTTTGTTGGCCAAAGTCAAGACCTTTGTCCGTCGCGTATATGTTTGAATCGTGAAGGCTTTGTTCCATATCGGTGTCTTGTCCAAGTTGTGATTTGTTGGCCAAAGTCAAGATCACTTCTTGTCCATCGACATTAATTACGAAGCTTTCCATAGTCAATGGGTTCCGCTTAACTGGGATCACTAAGTTTGTTGTGCCAAAGCCAAGGCTTAGTTGATTCAGAGGAAAAAGGTTAGGTAATATATTGGATATATTGGCATATATAAGATATATGTTTCTGACTTGGATGTCCACCTACTGGATCTAGGAATTGGATGAGATCCAATTGATCTTAGAGATCTACCTAGTTAATTATCATACAATTTGTTGGCCAAAGTCAAGATTGTGTGTTATTTAACGGGATCCTAGCCTACTAGGAAACAAGGTTTCCCGAGTACTCAACAGAGGGTTAGAGGCTCGTCGAAAAATAGTGGGAGGCAAGTATTAAATTTGCAATATTCATTTAGTTACTTGCCATACGCGCTCATTTCAAATATTTCGTCAAATAAATTAATATATTAGTTGGACTAATATTTAATGTTGTTTTAAATTAAACAGTTGGACTGTATTCAAACTATTTCATTTATAGTTGATTATATAATTGGATTATAGTAATCAATATATTTGAATGAACTATTTCAATTAATAGTTGATTTTATAATTGGATTATAGTAATCATTATAATTGAATTTAACCTATTAAATTATAGTTGATTATATAGCTAGACTATAGTAATCATTAAAATCAATAGTACCTAAAATCGTTGATTAAATAGTTGGACTATTAGAATCAAGATGATTGAAAGATTAGTGTTTAAAACATAATCTTGGGTGAAAATGTATTTAAACGACTTTAATTTTCAAATTGGGAATAAAACTTCAGGATAGTTCTGAAAACTGAGAAGTTATTCTATTTGATAGAGTAACATCTTGAGCCTAAGCCCGGAGTTGAGCAAATAGTAGAACATGATATTTGGAATATTAATGTGATGACAACTTTAGTGTTTAATCCATTATGCTTGCCACAAAGAATCCTTAATTTCTTATTCAGAACTAAGGATTAGATCCTTATAGTAAGATATTCAAAATTAAAGGATCTTCATAGATCTATCCTTAGATATTAGAAGTAAAAATTGCAATAGAAAACTCTTGGAGAGTTAATGGCTATACTCAAGGAGACAAAACCAAAGTTTACAATAGGGCAAGAAGCACAAGGCGCATCTTACTTCGACATCTCAGTTGGCTAAAGCTTAGCTAAAGGTTTCTGGGGTGTGGAAAAAGGCAAAGGCAAAGTCATTAGAATCTTCTGGGAAGATAAATGACATATCCCAAGATGTCTGCCTAAACATTGTGGCAAACGGGGTCACTGAAACGTGACTGTCGTATGGACAAGGCAGACGTGAATGAATTAAAGACGGTGCAAGGCTCCAAATTCAAATATGTTTGTCATAAACATGTTCACTACTAGTATTAAAATTGGATTTTAGATACTGAGTGTGGTACATAAATATGTACTGATGTGTAGAATCTGCTGGTTAGCAGGATACTGACTTCAGTTGAGATTTATCTACGAATTCGAAACGGGACGAGAGTCGCTGTTTTAACCGTAGAAACCTAAGTTTAGGAACTACCCTTCAGGTATGTACTTAAAATTAGGAAACTGTTAAAATGTAACTAGTTTGACTGGAAACATTATCTCTATATCAGGGTTTAACCCGTTGCGGGTATACCTTTATATTCTAGAACACAAAAGTGTTTTAATTTATAAAGATGATATTGAGATAAACATATTAGATGTGAATAACAGTATTTATATTTTGAATATAAATCTCAAACGTATAACATGACAAACTAATAGCTCAAACTGAATTAATCAGTTCAGACTTATATGTGGCATTGTTGTCTGGGACACAATTAACAAGACTCGTATATCCACACTTTCGAAGAGTGGGTACTAGGACGGATTTGATTCTAATCAAATAATGTCTACGAATCTAGTTTATTAGGCAAAGTGCCTATAATACCTTTTACCTGGTAAAAGTGAAAGTGTCACCGATCTGTTAGCCCTCGTTCATAGTGACGTAAGTGGGCCCATGTCTAGCTAGGCTAGATGTGGATATGAATGTTTCGTGACCTTTACGGATCGCGTTATGGTTATGTGTTTCTTTTGAAACACGAATCGGAAACATTTAGAGTTTCGACACGAAGTAGACAAACAGATCGGCTAAAGTATTAAACAACATGATTGGACCATGATGGAAAATACTTAAGCAATAAGTTTCTCGTATACTTGAAAGAGTATATTATTCTTTCATTGAGGACTCCTCCTAGAACACGTCAATTTGATGGTGTGTCCAAACGGAAAAACCGAATTTTATTGGACATGATAAGGTTAATCATGAAGTAAACTTCGGAAGTAAGTTCCGAATGTTATTTAGAGATTGCTAATAGAAACGTCGACGGGATAATACCTATAGAGATTTGACGTTTACATCTATATCCCTGGTGTTAACCGGATACCTGTGACGGAGGGATTATACGTATGCAATGACCTCGACCTGTATGATTCAGCTAGTTTATCTGTGGTCGTCATAATTTACGGGTGGGTAAATTATGGACACGAAATTGGATTTTTTGATGGATATACATGAATCTAGAGAGTCTCACTAATGAAATATACTCGTAGAGCACTAGGGAAACTTTTATGAATAATGATGATTATTTATAAATCGTTTAAACGTTAAACGAAAGATGCATGCAAACGGGCCGAACCGTCATTTCCTAAATAATGTGTATTTGTATTTAATATATGATATTATTAAATTGTCAAATAAAGGTATTTGACATATATCATTAATATATGTATTTGAGATATTTAAAGTAAATATAATACATATATTTGAGATATTTGTATTTAATTAATTATTTAATTATTTAATTGTTAAATGATTAATATAATTAAAATTTAAATATCTCACCAAATGATAAAGTTCGGAAATGATTATAAGTGTAAATTGTTGACTTTATACAAAAAGGAAAGGTTGTCAAAATGGTTTTGACTTCTTAAGATATTTGTTTTAAATTGTTTAAAATTGAAATATCAATTTCCTTTTCTTTTAACTAAATTCGGTCAACACCCTAATTTAAATATAAGTGTTATATTTTTGAGTTGCTTTTGTTGACTTATGAATTTTCATTAAATGTGTAATGATAAAATTTGCAAGTTGATTAAAGTAACTTTAATTGAAACAAAAAATATCTAGATATTTTATATACCCTAAATTTCGGCCAAGGCAATTTTTGGAGGGTATATATTATTTTGTTTCACTTTTAGGGTTTTAAGGAGTTCATAACTTACCAAATAAACATAATAGATTTGAGAGAAAAAGGCTTGGAGGCTAAAGAAGAAAGCTTGGAAAAATCATGTTTTTGTAAGTTTTTCTTTAAAGCTTTCAACATAGAAAATATTTCTAACATCCTTAGCTTCATCTTGTGTTGCTTTGATGTTGTCTCTTCACTTATAGTTTATGTTTTAATTGGTTATGAACTTGGAAGAAAGATGTATGCATGTTTAGTTTCAAAGTGAGATTGAAATGGTTTCATAAGCTTACTTTTGATTCTTTGAAAATCAAAGTTGTCATTCTAGAGTTAGTAAGCCACTCATTGGTGACCTAGAATTGTTCTAGAGTTGTTTCAAAGTGGTGAGGCTAGATTGGTGAAGTATTGAATGTATTAAAGTGTTGGATTTTAAATATTTGGTAAAATTGCTCAATTTGATGAAATTGAAAAATTATGGTTCATAACCCTCTCCAAATTTGGGGCTTTTCATATATGTGATGTATTATGGTATAAATATGATTCATGTAAAATTTTAGGTTAATTAGATTTGATCTTGGCATGTTTTGAACAAAGGGGACCAAATTGCAATTAATTGGAAATTTTGGGGTGCTCACGGCAATTGCTCAAAAATTGGGGATTTGTGTGAAATCTGATTTTGATGCATTAGATGTGTTAAAAACATTTTACAAATGATTTAGAATCATCCAAAATTATATTTGACAACTTTTGGACTAAAATGATCAATTTACAAAGTTTTGGGCCAATTCGGTAATTACCAAGAAATTTGATCTTTTGTGTAATTTTTCAGAATTTGATAATTGGATAATTAAATAAATAAGTTTATTTGATTAATCCAAGAAAAATTTTGAAATCGGAAAATTTTGATTTTCCGCGATTCCGCTGCGTTACCGATATTCCCCCTTAAAACCCCAACAAAATGGTATCAGAGCGAGTCTGATTCTGGACACCCCGATATGATTGGCCTTTTAAAATCTAATGTTTGTTCTTTTCTTTACTTGATACATACATGCTTTCTTTTAATTTGATTAAATTTAAAGTGTATGACACTTTATGGAATATCTCCGCTTAATAAGGTTTTAAAGTAACTAGTATTTGGAATACTTGTTTCTTGGTCCTTCTTGTCAATAAGGTTTATGAATATTTTTCCGTGACTACATCCGAAACCGTGCCTCTGTTGTGAGGGTGTATTCGATAGAGATTTTTTTATGCTGGATGTGTTAGACAATTATGACCCATAACGTCACTATTTGTAAAATACATTGTGGTTTTTGTACAAATTAATTATGTAGCAATGGAAATTGCATTTTATCATTTTGTAATTTGATTACTTAAATTTATAAATGATAAAAGTCCCTATGATTAGTTCCGGATTATAAGATATGAGACAGTATCAATCCATAACGGTTTAATCATTAAATATCCCTAGTCGTAGTATTATCGAAACTGGACATCGATAATGCGGAATAGACTAGTATTGCACTTGTGCGTGTTATGGAAGCGTAACATCATAGTTCTCATATATTTAAGTATTGGATACTTATGCAAGTGTGATAAGAGGTTGTGTTTACCGATGGTACGGAAATAGCTTCGTTCTGGATAGACCCCGCAGAATCCCATTGGTAGTATGACTATGTGTCTATGGGAGTCCGCATCAGAGTAGGTGTATTTGGTCTTAACCTGAGACTTGCATCGCTAGTACTTGCGACATTCAATACGCTTTGGTTTTGGTCGTCCAAGAATTTAACAGGTTCTGTGTACGCCTCTTCTGGGTTTATTGAGAATCGTAGTGTATTGGGTGTGATGTCAAGATGGAAGTATCACTTCAGTCATATGGAGATGATGATCACGCAGGGATACATAAATGGTACTCTAAATTGGTTGCAACCATCTGGATAATATGACATGGTCATGATTATCCGATTAAGGAGACTAGTTGCTTGTAATCCGATATATGCTTCGTACGGGGCAGACATTAATCCAGCCCCAGACCTTGCATGTGACATCCGATACTAGATCGCAATACGCAATACTACGTATACTACGTCTGACAAAGTTTATATATTCCATTAAGAATATTTCTGGAGAATTGGGTAGGCACGGTGCTTTGTTAGAAGCCAACCATGTCTCGTAAATCGGTAAAAATGTAGTACGAGGTACGTACGTGTTCCGATAGTCCGACGACCGGATTTATTGCCAACATATCCAGGGATCTCTTGGGTCGCTTCCCAAAGATTCACCGATAACGTATGATTCGAGCACAATTAATCTGGGATTAATTACGGAGAGATTTTATCTAGGATAAAATACTATTTGAAGAGAGAGAACGATTAATTTGGAATTAATCGATAAAATAATATATTCGATATATTAAACGAAATTAGATTTCGACGCAGAATTAAAATTGGATTTTAATTCGGGCAAACGAATTAATTTAGAATTAATTCGCGAGCGACGTGAATAGTAATTTGCTTGGCATAATTATTTAATTAAATTTGATTTAATTACGTCGCAACAGAAAATTCCTTAATTCGAAATTAGCGAACCCGAGCCCGTGATATATCGCAGGCCCACTCGGATTTTGAATCAAGTGGGGCCCACATGTCACATCACTTGTCACTTTAATTACTTTTTGGTGATGGGTTTTGGTGGAGGAATTATGATGACTTGTATTACACAGTTTGTGTGTAATCATGGGATTGACTTTTACCAAATTTTGAGATTTGGTATATGATATTTTTTTTTTTGAAAACAAGATACACAAGTCATTTTTTCATCTTGCTCTCTTCTCTTCATTACCAAAAATCCTCTCCATCTCTTTGCCTCTCATTGCCGAGAATTGCAAGGAAGATTAAGAAAATTTGTTGCAAATTTTCTAAGTTGCTAGCACATCAAGGAATCATCCAAGGTGATAAGGAAACCATCCCAAAAGCTTGGAATAAACTCAAAAGCTTGGAGCTTGGATCTCATCCCCAAAAGTTGAGCTTGGCCGAAAACTTGGAGAAGAAATTTTTGATATCAACACTTCCAAAATATGTTCTTTGTAAGTATGATTCCTCCATACTTCTTTATGTATTCACTTTATTTCATTGCTTATTATGATCTTGGATTGTCTTAGAGACCAACAATGGTAACATGAGCCTTGAATAAGCATGAAAATTGAATTTAGGGTAAAATTTGGGTAAATTTGATTTGAGCATGATTTAACCAAATTGTTTGTTTGAGCATGCTTGTATATAGATAACTTGGAGTTATATGTGATCAATTTGAAGAAAATTGAATTGGATTAATTTTTCCCAATTTTTTGCATGTTGGCTGAATGCATAGTAGCCCTAAAGTCATGGTATTTTTTGTTTTTTGATCATTGGATGAATTGAAAGACATGGATATATTGATTTAAGATTCAATCGGATTGAAATCGAAATCAAATATAAAAACCCTCAAAATGCCGTGACCTAGTGAGCATGGAAATGAAATGATTTTTTGTTTCAATAATGTTGGACATGTGTTGGACAAATTCAAGCATGATTAATTGATTAAATTAATATTTTGGAAATGTTAATTTAGATTATAAATTAATTCTATACACTTTAATTAATTAAATTATGAAATTTGGAATTTTACAATTTGATGAATTGGGCTTAATTTAGAATTGGGCTTTAAAATGTTGTATTTGGGCCTAATGGGCTTGGATGGGCCAAGTTGGTTTAGGTCAATTGGATTGGATCCAAATTGGGTATAAATCATTCCATTAAGTCCAAATATGACAAATGGGCCTTTGAGTTTGACCCATATTGACCAAAGTCCATGCCTTAAGAAATTAATTGAAAGCCCATTGGACTTTAATTAAACGACATTGGATATTAAATTGGGCTTTGAAACCCATTTAGATTAGATTTGGAATCTAAGTCGTAAAGACACATTAAAAAGTGTAGTTATTTAATTTGGAATTAAATATAGAATTAGTATTGAATACAAATTAAATTAGATTTAAATTATAGTTCGATATAATTCAAGAATTCGTACTTTGAGTACTTATTCTTAAACGAGTTGGACTCGCGCAAAATCAAATCGTTGTTTGAACATTGGATGATCACTTTATTCAATATTAATTAATTGGATTATATTGATTGAATAACATGCTTTGTGTGAATACATGGATGTTTTGAATGAATAATGTATATCGGATGGATATTAGAAGGGAAAGGGCAATTTTGAAAATTGTTGTAACTTTAGAATTTATTAATATGGACCTGCGTGTCCAACCTTATCTCTCTTGATTCTTTTTATTTCTCTTCTCACTTAATTCCCCTCAATGTTAATGAGGTTTCTTATATTGTATTATCTAATTGGGTAGAAGTAAGAATAGTGCTAGCCGGGGAGAGGAAATGGAGTGATTTGTTCTAGGAACAATCTATGAGATATCCATCTGCATATCATTATTAATTTATTTTTTGCGCCTTATTACGCTTTTAGAATGCATTCTTAAGGGTGTATGATGAGACCTAACAAAGATAATAAATTGGTTGCCAATTTACGCGAAAACCCTCAACAAATATTAAGCGTTTTCCTTCCATTGAGTGATTCTTACTCAAGATCCAAGATTGGCACTGGTTTGTTGGCCAAAGTCAAGACCTTTGTCCATCACGGATGTGTTTGAATCATGAAGGCTTTGTTCCATATCGTATGTCTTGTCCAAGTCGTGATTTGTTGGCCAAAGTCAAGATCACTTCTTGTCCATTGACATCGATTACGAAAGGCTTAGGTGATTCATAGGAAAAAGGTTAGGAAAATATATTAGATATATTGACATATATATTGTATATATGTTTCGGACTTGGAGGTCCACCTACCGAATCTAGGAATTGGATGAGATCCAATTGATCTTATAGATCTACCTAGTTAAATATCATACAGCTTGTTGGCCAAAGTCAAGGTTGTGTGTTATTTAACGGGATCCTAGCCCACTAGGAAACTAGGTTTCCCGAGTACTCAACAGAGGGTTAGAAGCTCGCCGAAAAATAATGGGAGGCTAGTATTGAATTTGTAATTTCGTTCAAATACTCAACTTTACGCGCTTTCAAAATTATTTTGTCAATTATTTTTATTAGTTGGACTAATATATTATTATTATATTTTTTGTAATAGTTAGACTGTACCCATACATCGTTAATAGAATAGTAGGACTATTGCGGTTAAGATGACAAGAAAGTTAAGCATTAGGGATATTGTCATGGGCGACAATGTCATTAATGGCACACATTTTCTGGACTGGGATATGAATCTCAGAATTGTTCTGGGATTTGAGAAGTTACTCTACACTATAGAGCAACCTCTTGGGCCTAAGCCCCGACCTGATCAGTTGCTTTAGCTAGAGCTTTGGAAGACTCATAGTGATGACAATGCGACTGCTCAATCGGTAATGCTTGCTGTTATGACTCTGCAATTCCGTTGTCAAAACAAGGGGTTGGATCCCTATGAGTTGATGGCGAAGTTGCATGATCTTCACCGATCTAACCTTAGATCGCAAAGATATAAGTTGCAGAAGAAGCTCTTCCGCGCTCGCATGTCAGAGGGTACGTCTGTTGAGCACCATGTGTCACAGATGATTGCTGACATTGAGCAACTCGAACAGATGGGCATAGTCTTCGAGGCTGAGACTTCAGTAGATTTGATCCTACAGTCTCTCCCCGACACTTGGAGACTACAACATGTTGAACCAAGACCAAACTCTTGGAGAGTTGATGTCCACTCTGCGTGAAGCAGAAAAAGAGCTCCTTAAGGGCAAGAAGCGTGAGGCGCACTTTGCTTCAACATCTCAGGCTCCGAGGGCTTAGCCCAAGGCGACTGGAGGTGTCAAGAAGAAGAAGCATAAGAAGAAAGGTAAGGCCAAATCGTCAAAACCTTCTAGGAAGGGTAAGGACAAATCCCAAGATGTATGTCTCCAGTGCGGCAAGTGGGGTCACTGAAAGCGTGACTGCCGCGAGTACAAGGCACACATGAAGGAAATTAAAGCAGGCAAGGCACCGGCTTCAGGTATGTTTGTTATAGAAATAAACATGTCTACTACTAGTTTTAAAAATTGGATTTTTTATTCTAGTTGTGGAACTCATATATGTACTGATGTGCAGGATCTGCAGATTAGCAGGAGACTGGCCTCATGAGAGATTGACCTCCGCATTGGAAATGGGACACAGGTCGTCGTTTTGGTCGTTGGCACTTTTGTTTTGGAACTGTCCTCGAGGCATGTACTTAAACTATCAGACTGTTATTATGTACCTAGTTTGACTAGGAATATTATTTCTATATCTATGTTAGCCCAATATGGGTACACTTTTGTATTTAGAAACACTGGGTGTTTTATGTATAAAAATGATATGGAAATTTGCACTGCTGATGTAAATAATGGTCTATATATTTTGAATATGAATCAATCTCAAACATATAATGTAACAAACAAAAGGCTTAAAGTAAGTAACAAAGATGAAACTTACATGTGGCATTGTCTTCTGGGACACATTAACAAGACTCGCATATCCACACTTTCGAAGAGTAGGTACTTGGACAGATTTGATCCAAATTCATATGACGTCTACGAATCTTATTTATTAGGCAAGATGCCTAAATCACCTTTTAGCGGTAATGGTGTACGTGCCACCGAACTATTAGCCCTCGTTCATAGTGACGTATGTGGGCCCATGTCTAGCCTGGCTAGACATGGGTATGAATACTTCGTAACCTTTACGGATGATGCATCGCGTTATGGTTTTGTGTATCTTATGAGACACAAGTAGGAAACCTTTGAGAAATTCAAAGAGTTTCGACACGAAGTAGAAAACCAGACCGGTAAAAGTATTAAGACATTACGGTCGGACCGTGGTGGCGAATACTTAAGCAATGAGTTTCTTGATTACTTGAAAGAATATGGTATTCTTTTGCAGTGGACTCCTCCCGGAACACCGCAATTAAATGGTGTGTCCGAACGGAGAAACCGAACTTTGTTAGACATGGTAAGGTCTATGATGAGTCGCACAGAGCTACATATTTCCTTCTAGGGATATGCATTGAACAATGCAATACTTATTTTGATTAAGGTTCTGTCAAAGTCTGTTCAACAGACTCTGTATGAAATATGGACATGAAAGAAACCGGGTTTCTCATTCCTGAAGATTTGGGGTTGCTGGGCATACGTCAAACGTTTGGAATGTACCAAACTTGAACCCAAATCGGATAAATGCCTAGTTGTAGGATATCTTAGGGAAACCAAAGGATATTACTTCTATCACCCACAAGAGAACAAAGTATTTGTTGCTCTACATGCGGTTTTCCTTGAGAAGGAATTCCTAAATGCAGTGATAAGTGGGAGGAAAGTAGAACTCGATGAAAATCAGAGTGATACTGTTCCTGGCACAGAATCCTTAACGGAACATGAATAGTCCATCAAGGATGAGACTGCATCACAATCTTCGAATACACAAGGACCGCGTAGGTCGGAGAGAGTCAGAAAACAACCTGAGAGGTATGGGTTTCTGATCTCACCTCATGTGGATATTAATCTTATTGAGGAAGACGAGCCGACTACGTATGAGGAAGCGATACAAGGTATCGAATCCAGTTTATGGCAAGATGCCATGAATTCCGAAATGGATTCCATGTACACCAACCAAGTTTGGACACTGATTGATGCACCAGAAGGCGTAAAGCCTATTGGATGCAAATGGGTCTTCAAGAAGAAGACCGACATGGATGGCAATATAAAAACATACAAAGTTAGGCTTGTAGCGAAATGGTATCGTCAACGACATGGTGTCGATTACGACGAAAATTTTTCACCCGTTGCCATGATTAAATCCATTCGGATAATTCTTGCTATTGCTGCATATTTTGATTACGAGATAGGCAGATGGACGTCAAAACCGTTTTCCTTAAAAGAAACCTTTTGGAGGATGTTTATATGCAACAACCTGACGGTTTTTTCGTACCAAGACTTGCAAACAAGGTTTGTAAGTTAAATAGATCCATTTATGGATTGAAGCAAGCATCGCATTTTTGGAACCAACGTTTTGATGAGATCATAAAAGAATATGATTTCGTTCAAAACGAGGATGATCCTTGTGTATATAAGAAGGTTAGTGGGAGTGCACTGACATTCATTGTCCTTTACGTTGATGATGTATTGCTTATTGGCAATGACATTCCCATGTTAACATCGGTGAAAGCTTGGATTTCATTAAAATTATCCATGAAGGATCTGGAAGAAGCAACCTTTATTCTGGGAATAAAGATCTACCAGGATAGATCTAGAAAGCTGCTTGGACTCTCCCAGAGCACGTACATTGACAAAGTGTTGAAGAGATTCAACATTGATCATGTATGCCATGATATGTGTCCTAAAACTCAAGATGAGAGAGACAGCATGAATCAGATAACGTTTGCCTCGGCAGTCGGATCGATCATGTATGCCATGATATGTACGTGACCTGATGTCTCGTATGCTTTGAGCATGTGTAGTCGCTATCAGGCCGATCCAGGTGATAGTCACTGGATGGCGGTTAAGAATATCTTTAAGTATCTTAGATGAACTAAGGATTCTTTCTTAATCTATGGAGATGGAGAACTTGAGGTAACTGGGTTTACCGATGCAAGTTTCCAAACCGATAAAGACGACTGCAAGTCGTAATCCGGGTACATATTTTGTTTAAATAACGGAGTAGTAAGCTCGAAATCTTCTAAGCAAGAGACTGTTGCCGATTCAACAACAGAAGCACAGTATATTGCTGCAGCTGAAGCAGCAAAAAAGGCAGTTTGGATCCGTAAATTCCTAATTGGATTAGGAGTAGTTCCGTTAGCAGTTGAGCCCATTCCATTGTATTGTGACAATAATGGGGCTATAGCGCAGGCTAAGGAACCGCGGTCTCATCAATGATCCAAGCATGTTCTTCGACGTTTCCATCTGATTCATTAGATCATACATCGTGGCGATGTGAAGATCGAGAAGGTCGCATCAGAGGACAACATTGCAGATCCGATGACGAAAGCTATTCCTCAGCAAAAGTTTGATCGACATGTACATAGTTCAGGTATTAGATGCTTGAGTGACTGGCTATAGACAGAGTGGGAGATTGTTAGACAATTATGACCCATAGCATCACTATTTGTAAAAGACAATGTGGTTTTTGTACAAATTAATTATTTAGCAATGGAAATTGCATTTTATCATTTTGTAATTTGATTACTTAAATATATAAATGATAAAAGTCTATATGATTAGTTCAGGATTATAAGATATGAGACAATATCAATCCATAACGGTTAAATCATTAAATATCCCTAGTCGTAGTATTATCGAGACTAGACATCGATAATGCGGAATAGACTAGTATTGCACTTGTGCGTGTTATGGAAGCGTAACGACATAGTTCTCATATATTTAAGTATTGGATACTTATGCAAGTGTGATAGGAGGTTGTCGATGGTACGGAAACAGCTTCGCTCTGGATAGACCCCGCAGAATCCCATTGGTAGTATGACTATGTGTCTATGGGAGTCCGCATCAGGGTAGGTGTATTTGGTCTTAACCTGAGACTTGCATCGTTAGTACTTGCGATATTCAATACGCTTTGGTTTTGGTCGTCCAGGACTTTAACAGGTTCTGTGTACGCCTCTTCTAGGATTATTGAGAATCGTAGTGTATTGGGTGTGATGTCAAGATGGAAGTATCACTTCAGTTATATGGAGATGATGATCACGCAGAGATACAGAACTGGTACTCTAAATTGGTTGCAACCATCGGGATAATATGACATGATCATGATTATCCGATTAAAGAGACTAGTTGCTTGTAATCCGATATATGCTTCGTACAAGGCATACACTAATCCAGCCACAGGCCTTGCATGTGACATCCGATACTAGATCGCAATACGCAATACTATGTATACTATGTCTGACAAAGATTATATATTCCATTAAGAATATTTCTGGAGAATTGGGTAGGCACGGTGCTTTGCTAGAAGCTAACCATGTCTCGTTAATCGGTAAAAACGTTGTACGAGGTACGTACGTGTTCGGATAGTCCGACAACCGGATTTACTGCCAACATATCAAGGGATCTCTTGGGTCGCTTCCTGAAGATTCACCGATGACATATGATTCGAGCACAATTAATCTGGGATTAATTATAGAGAGATTTTATCTAGGATAAAATACTATTTGAAGAGAGAGAACGATTAATTTGGAATTAATCGATAAAATAATATATTCGATATATTAAACGAAATTAGATTTCGACTCGGAATTAAAATTGGATTTTAATTCGGGCAAACGAATTAATTTAGAATTATTTCACGAGAGACGTGAATAGTAATTTTACTTGGCATAATTATTTAATTAAATTTGATTTAATTACGTCGCAACGGAAAATTTGTTAATTCGAAATTAGCGAACCCGAGCCCGAGATGTGTCGCGGGCCCACTCGGATTTTGAATCAAGTGGGGCCCACATGTCACATCACTTGTCACATCACTTGTCACTTTAATTACTTTTTGGTGATGGGTTTTGGAGGAAGAATTATGATGACTTGTATTACACATTTTTGTGTAATCATGAGATTGACTTTTTCCAAATTTTGAGATTTGGTATATGATATTTTTTTTTGAAAACAAGATACACAAGTCATTTTTTTCATCTCCCTCTCTTCTCTTCATTACCGAAAAACCTCTCCCTCTCTTTGCCTCTCATTGCCGAGAATTGCAAGGAAGATTAAGAAAATTTGTTGAAAATTTTCTAAGTTGCTAGCACATCAAGGAATCATCCAAGGTGATAGGGAAACCATCCCAAAATCTTGGAATCAACTCAAAAGCTTGGAGCTTGGATCTCAAAAGTTGAGCTTGGCCGAAAACTAAGAGAAGAAATTTTTGATATCAACACTTCCAAAATATGTTCTTTGTAAGTATGATTCCGCCATACTTCTTTATGCATTCACTTTATTTCATTGCTTATTTTGATCTTGGATTGTCTTAGAGACCAACATGATGTATATTAGATACTAGATAAATTCAAGCGAAAGCGGAATCCTGAACGTGCCCTAGCTGTCAGGGTTACGCAAGTAACTTGAGTTTATCATTGACGGGTTTAACCGTGGTACGTCTCCTTGTGGGCCTGCCTTAGCACCGACAACGAGAAACGACCAAGACGAAAACCCAGGAGTCACTAGTGAGTGATTGAGAATGAGTTGTCTACCTGTAAATATACGTAGGCGAGATCGTGCCTCTGTTGTGCGTCGAAATATATTCATGGGGTCCTCTTCCCATTATGTAATTCGATTTAATTATTGAATTCTCGTTTTTCCATTGGGGATTACGGTATTACGTAAAATAATGGGAGGCATTGCTAAGTTTAAAAATTACTTAACTTAGGCAGTGTGTATTATTATGGAAATAGCCGCTTGTTTGTTTTCCTCAATCTATATTAGATATAATTAAACTTTTAATTCATTGCACAAATATTTTGATATGTTTTCTGACTTGACTCTTGGTTGCAGTTATTCTAGAATAGGTTCTAGACACTATTAGACTAGGATATTATTAGATTGGTCTAAACCATCGGGAATTGTTGTTCCGATTTTCTTCAAAAATCGATATGGTTAATGACTTAGTTTTTAAGTCATGATAGATAATCTAGATAGATATCTCTTTTGGGATATAATACTTTAGAGAGAATAGTTTCTTATGCAGTAAGAATTGACTTGAATTAGTTCATGTCTCGAGATTCTTGACTGCATTAAGAAAGCCCCATTAGGTATTTGTTTATCTAGTAATGACGTTTCTTAGTTTTAATTACCTTTAGAGGCAATGTGTATAACACAATTTTCTAATCAGTTATTAGCAATTGTTGTGTATAATTGAATGCAAATGGTAAAGCTAAAGAAAAGAGATGCGTATAGTTGTGTATAGAAAATATCGATTTTCGCAATACTAAAACTATAGGTATTGGATACCAGATCTCCCGTCTAGTTATTTGAAATATTAGTTAATGATTGTTTTGATATTTGATATCGAAATTTGCGACTATTGGATAGTTACGTGTTATTTATAAACAATTATTATATATTATAAATATAACTAGTAATGTCATTGACATAGAGATAAACATTAAGAAAAATTATTCGGTAAAATAAATAATTTAGAACGGTTCTTTATGAGATTTTATCACTTAAGCATTGAATGCTTATTTCGTATGGTAAATGATGGTTTGATATGAGATCACACCACATATCCTTATCCATTTAATGAATATTGCATTCAGAAAGGTGATTAAAATCTTGTTTAACCAATGATTTGTCATTGGACCACCAGATTTATTAAACTGATACATTAGATGTATGTAGTTTAATGAATTGTAATTGCTTAAGGTAGTTTTCTTTACTTCGTAACTTAGTTTATGAATTGTCATAACTTAGTTACGTATTTCTGAAAGAACACATATTGAACGTCTTGAAATGATCAAGAACTCTCAATCTGTTCTGATGAAACATAGATTGAACATTTTTGACTTGTTCATATATATTCAATCTAAAGTTTTTAGAGAACTCTATCCTTAAAATTCATTACATGTCTTTGAACTGTTCAAAGATTTTTGATACGATCAAACGTGTGAATTTAAAGCAATTAGTTCTAAGGTTATTCATTGAACATGATTCTTATTCAATATAATTCTTCCACGATTCAATCTTGATGGAATTGGTCAGTGGGAGTAATTGAATCTTATATGATTTGATTCGTTTGATATTGAATGTTACCGAATTAGTTTCAATACTCTTGGGGTTATGCTCCAGTAACACTAATCCATCTCTTTAATTAATGTTCCATTATTTTCTACAGTTGCATATATGATATGTATAGGTAGAAAATTCGAATCTTGAAAAGTTTAAGATTTGAATATTCCTTTTATATAATAGTTATATAATGGAAATTACTTACACCTCGGGAGTATAAGTAAAAGTTTATCATTTATTCTATTTGATAGAATATAGTATTCTATTTGATAGAATATCTTTTCTACGATCCTAAGTAATAAAATTATTTTATTACTTAGTGTGTAACATCTGATGTTAATCATTTTAGAAAAAGACTTGACTTATTGAAGTCAATTATGATAATGATAAACTATAATTGGAACTACGTAATTAATAAGATAAAACAACCCTTATACATCTTCCTTACAAGTCCAATAGGATAACAGAATCATTCACGAGTATTTGATACTTAATGGTTCTGTTGTTTTCTTATTGAAGAAAAATTATCCTATAACTCATAATGGAAGCGATATTTGATATCGATTCTGGAAGTTCACCATTGAACCATAGATCTAAGATTGTTCATAGCTTACTACGATCAAGTTTTGAACTTGATTACGCTTTCATTATGAATTAGTTCATGATATGTGCTAATTGTTTGCTCAGTGAAAGCAGTGTGAGCTTATTAAAGGTTTGACCTTTATAGTATGACAGTGAGAAAAGTTATACTCAGCAATCGATTGTAGATTCTGAGAAAACTTATCTCTAGTCACACTAATTGAACAATTAGAGATATATTGGTTAATGTTGATATTAAACTGTACATTTTAACTAAAGAATGCAAAGTGGCGTTTTTTGAATGACTTATTCAGATAAGAGATCAGTTGTGATTTCTTTGTTTGAAGAGTTCATTCTGGAATGGCCCTAGAGTTTGTGTTTTGTTGAGATCGCAGTTTAGTGTGCTAGCTTATAGAGCCTATTGTAGACTCGGATAAGTCTTCCGGAAATCTGTGTTCTCTATTTTTGACATCAGTCAGATTGTCTGATCTTGTCAAAGTATAGAGAATACATATGTGCTTGAAGGGTTAGTGAGAGCGTACAAATTACTTTCTAGTGCTATATATCCTAACAACATTATCATTATCATAGTAATAATGAGATGTTTGTAAGTTTAAAGATTTACCTAAGTATTCTTTACTCCGTGAAAGCAGTGGTAGTAGTCTCTGTTATATTCGATATAAAGTTTTATATATGATATAAAACTTGGAGACTAGTGAGATACTCCTATTAGTCGTGCATTAGATATGATCTAATAAAGGACATAACAAGGATATTTGTATGACAGTTAGTATAACTGTTGGACAGTTATTGTGTGTCTTATATATAGTATTAATCTTTCGTAAATGATGATTCCTTTTTCGAAAGAAATATTGATTAGAATGTCTAATCAATCTTATGTATCATTTGATGATGACATAATGAATACTTTCTTATGTGCGATTAAAGATATCGATTTAATCGTAATTGTTACGAGTTATTTTGATATCCTATAGACCATATGATGGATCTTGAAACACGTTCTTTGTGATATTTGAGATATTAAGAACGAGTTTCTAATTCATGGAGAATACAGTCTGCAACCATTAGGGTCATATTAGTTTTGAGACAAATTATGACGTTAGACAGTCTACGTCATAAAGAGTCACAAAAGATGCAGTGGGAGTGTCACGAAGGATTCTACTATTCAGTGGAATTAGATGCAACTTATGAAGTATTGACTTATGAAGTTGCATTGTGACCTTATAAATTAGAAGTTTTATATTGGTGTTGTGTTTGCGGTTGTCCGCATAGTATTTTGGATTTGATCCCTAAATACTTGGACAACTCAGTAGCTGTAGCACAATACTGATGTAGCATCAGAGTCATATTAATGTATAATTTTGATTCTATAAAATATGAATGATGATGGCTATGGGAGCGATGAAGTTTGTTTGACAAACTCAATATGTCATAGCGGACCTGCTTCTTGTTGCCTACCTCTTGAGTATTAGGTGAGCATTTGAGGGCCATGTGCATACAATACACATTGATATGTGTATATGATATCGTGGATTGGCACTAGAGCAAGTGGGAGAAATTGTTGGGGTTGGTGCTCAAAGCGCCAATCCGGACCAGATTTATGTCTGATTCATGAATACGAACATCCCCTTTTCCATAATATTACTTAATTATGGTTGCACCACTTGTTTTTATATACGTATTCGATCTGATTACGATTAGATTGAAACTAAATATTGTTTAGTGATATGTATATATTAGACAAAGGCCCGATAATATATTATGCAGTACACAGTTACAAAGCTAGTTTGTAATTGACATTGGGAAGTGTCACTGCTAAATGTATATTATCAAATATTGTTCCTGGTCAAGATTCACTAACACGGGTCAGTTAGTCAAATTTGTTGAGACCAGTACATGTAATATATCGAGATTTGGTCCGATGGTTTATCCCAATGAACCATGAGTCTAGGGAGACTCATATAGACGTGTAGGTGTTTATAGTGGATAAACACTGAACGATTCACCGAATATTCTTAATGGATGGTACACCAACGTCAATAAGAATCTTCTCGGGTTGAGTAGCATAGTGGTCATTCGACTTGAGATACCACTGTGGATGTATGAGACATCCTCCACACTTAGCTGACAGTCACATCACTGATCTATTTAGATCAGACCTCCGTCTGTTCGTTGTTTGTAGACCGATCCTCAGGATATCCTATGTGTATCAAGATAGGATCCGTCAGTTCTGTGTACAGAACATAGGTAGTCCATATGTGATTAGCAGTCTGTTAAATCTGTGGCCACAGTAAACTTCGGAAGTAAGTTCCGAATGTTATTTAGAGATTGCTAATAGAAACTTCGACGGGATAATACCTATAGAGATTTGACGTTTACATCTATATCTCTGGTGTTATCCGGATACCTGTGACGGAGGGATTATACGTATGCAATGACCTCGACCTGTATGATTCAGCTAGTTTATCAGTGGTCGTCATAATTTACGGGTGGGTAAATTATGGACACGAAATTAGTTTTTGTGACGGATATACCTGAATCTAGAGAGTCTCACTAATGAAATATACTCGTAGAGCACTAGGGAAACTTTTATGAATAATGGTGATTATTTATAAATCGTTTAAACGTTAAACGAAAGATGCATGCAAACGGGCCGAACTGTCATTTCCTAATTAATGTGTATTTGTATATAATATATGATATTATTAAATATACATTAATAAATTGTCAAATAAAGGTATTTGACATATATCATTCATGTATGTATTTGAGATATTTAAAGTAAATATAATATATATATTTGAGATATTTGTATTTAATTAATTAATTAATTATTTAATTGTTAAATGATTAATATAATTAAAATATAAATATCTCACCAAATGATGAAGTTAGGACATGATTATAAGTGTAAATTGTTGACTTTATACTTAAAGAAAATGTTATCAAAATGGTTTTGGCTTCTTAAGATATTTGTTTTAAATTTTTTATTTAAAATTGAAATATCAATTTCCTTTTCTTTTAACTAATTTCGGCAAACACCCTAATTTAAATATAAGTGTTATATTTTTGAGTTGCTTTTGTTGACTTATGAATTTTCATTAAATGTGTAATGATAAAATTTGCAAGTTGATTAAAGTAACTTTAATTGAAACAAAAAATATCTAGATATTTTATATACACCCTAAATTTCGGCCAAAGCAATTTTTAGAGGGTATATATTGTTTTGTTTCACTTTTAGGGTTTTAAGGAGTTCATAAGTTACCAAATAAACATAATAGATTTGAGAGAAAAATGCTTGGAGGCTAAAGAAGAAAGCTTGGAAAAATCATGTTTTTGTAAGTTTTTATTTAAAGCTTTCAACATAGAAAATGTTTCTAACATCCTTAGCTTCATCTTGTGTTACTTTGATGTTGTCTCTTCACTTATAGTTTATGTTTTAATTGGTTATGAACTTGGAAGAAAGATGTATGCATGTTTAGTTTCAAAGTGAGCTTGAAATGGTTTCATAAGCTTACTTTTGATTCTTTGAAAATCAAAGTTGACATTCTAGAGTTCGTAAGCCACTCCTTGGTGACCTAGAATTGTTCTAGAGTTGTTTCAAAGTGGTGAGGCTAGATTGGTGAAGTATTGAATGGATTAAAGTGTTGGATTTTAAAGATTTGGTAAAATTGCTTAATTTGATGAAATTGAAAAATTAGGGTTCATAACCCTCTCCAAATTTGAGGGTTTTCATATATGTGATGTATTATGGTATGAATATGATGCATGTAAAATTTTAGGTTAATTGGATTTGATCTTGGCATGTTTTGAACAAAGGGGATCAAATTGCAATTAATTGGAAATTTTGGGGTGCTCACGGCAATTGCTTAAAAATTGGGGATTTGTGTGAAATCTGATTTTGATGCATTAGATGTGTTGAAAAACATTTTAGAAATGATTTAGAATCATCCAAAATTGCATTTGACAACTTTTGGACTAAGATGATCAATTTATAAAGTTTTGGGGCAATTCGGTAATTACCAAGAAATTTGATCTATTGTGTTATTTTTCATAATTTTATAATTAGATAATTAAATAAATAAGTTTATTTGATTAATCCAAGAAAAATTTTGAAATCGGAAAATTTTGATTTTCCGCGATTCCGCTGCGTTACCGCTATTCCCCCTTAAAACCCCAACAGTATTAGCATGGTTACTTACTGAGTTTTTATAACTCACACCAAACCAGTTTGCTAGTTTTGCAGGTTGGCTTACAGATGAGTCAACCACTTCAGCTTTGGAAGTCATGCTCGAGACGAAGATCACCCAAACGGCTGTCACCCTAGCAATTGTCTTGGGAGAAGTTTAGAAATTTAAAAAGTTTAGGATATTTGGTTATTGCTTATTTGCCATGCTTATAAGTTTAGGCTGTCACCCACATGATTATACGTTGTTTGTAAATATATTAATTAAACGTTTTAATTGTTTATGATGTGGTGGACACAGAGCCCTTGAGTGTTGATAGATGATATGGGCGGAGCCCTTAGGATATGATTTTGATAATATTTGTGTGGACCTGATGTCTTTTTATTTGTTTGATATCTTCTTAGATTCAATTTGATGCTGGACTGTTGATTACGCCTAAAAAGTACTTGCGGTTATCGCAATATAGTTGGGGTGTCGATTCCTCAGAGAGATGGTTACGAAGGAACTGATTCACTTAAAGGGAACGTTAGTGATAACTTAATTAAATAACAAGGATTTAATTAGTAATGTAAAGTAAACACTATAGAAAAATACGTAAGAGTTATCAATAGAGAAAAGCAGCAAAGCGCTGGGAATCCCTCTTGTATCAAGTTCATATATTTAGTAGTTGATTCCTTTTATTACTCAATTGAGGGTTTCACATCCCAAACGACCATTCGGAAGATATTTCAATTCAAAATATATTAAATTCTAAGATAACCGATGAATTACTTTCTCTATGTTAACAACACATTATGCTATCATTATGACCTATCTAACGTCGACAATATACCCACAGGCAATACTGCAGCAGAAGATTAACTTATAAAACAACAATACCAGTTACAACTGGGTTCCCCAATCACACATAGAAAAAACATGACTATTCCTATATGAAAATTATTAAAACACAATCTCTGGCTTATAATCAAAAGATAATAAAGAACAACAAGATACATCAATTGTATTAAACATTGAAAATCATTCAGGAATCAAAAATTTGAATATACGAAGTCAATTACAAGAGTTCATCCCCAACTTTGCCTAAGAGATTAGTTCTCTATAGAAGAAAGAAACATAGCCTGAAGAGATCGGAGAGACATCCTGTCTGGCCTGAAGCTTATTCTATCTTCTCACTCAAATATGTGTTTTTCAACTATTGGTTGTGTATTTCTTCTCTCCATTTTTTAGGGTTTTGGATGAACTTGGGTATATATATGGAAGTCTTGGAGTCCTTATTTATATAAAACATGACTAAATTAAATTATGGGCATCTGCGGTGCCCAACTTACGAGAAAAATATATGGGAATAAGCTAAAGAGGCACCGTGGCGCCATTGCTTTTCTCTGGTTTCGCCGATTCTGCGATTCAGTACTTCCCGCGTGCTTCTGATGCATTCATAAGGTCCCGAAACATGTACAATTGCTCCAATCTTCATATTCCATTGCTTTCTAATAACAAGACATAAAATAAACTATAATTAAGATCAAATACTTAATAATCAATTCGAATTAGTGATGTTAAAAGTACACTTTCATGCACTTATCAACTTTGATCGAGGTTGTCCAGTTTTAGAATACATCATGCCGAATTTTTGATAAATTCAGAGGCTTATGGAGATGGGTCAATCCTGTCTCCTGCCGATAGCATCCTGCCTTTGGCGGGGTATTATAGGACGGTAATATAGTCTACACTCAGGATACAGCTCCACGTACTGTTGAAAAATAACAAAAGACACTTATAACTTAATTAAATAGTTTAATTAAGAATTGTATAATTTTTTAAATTGTCAAATTTTAATTTTAAACAATTATAGTGGACTAAAATTTTAAAAGATAAATTGGATAGATCACTAATACCTCACTAGTATATGTTAGGTTATGTCTTTAGCCACTTATAATCTAAATAAGTACATACTGTAATAAAATATTAGATATTTTAATATAGAAACCTAAAGTTTATAATTGGGAGTGGGAGAGAGATATATGATAATATATCCTATGATCTCTGTTTCTAATTCGATAACGTGAGACTCAAATGACGCCTTGAGACGACTTTGTTTCCTTCCCCTATATATGGTATCCATTTTAGGTCAATATCAAGATCGAATTCCGATGAGATATGGATTATAGATAAATCTAGGGAATTGACCTACCCTTTAGTATAAGAATTATGCAACAACATGTTATACTCACAAAAAAATGATTAATTGTTAATCAAAATTCCTTGATCAAATCAAATGGTGGTCGATTAATATAGGAATAAGATTTATTCCTGAATATATTAATCAATTGATATTGTCTTAATCTAAACATGTAAATGACTAACCTACCATATGGCGATATATATTTGCAGAATGTTAGATTACCGTACCATAGTAATTATTTCTCAAGTTTCTAATTCATTATACATGTTTCATGCATCATGATGATTTAATATGCGATGAATGATATTAAATACATGTCTTTTATTTTTTTCAACAATGGTTTCCTATATAATTTACATTTGCAAATGATAAGTTAACAAAAGATATTTATGTTAAATGGAAAAGTAATATGAACTTTTTCATGGCCTTCGAAGACCTAAAGTTTATCATGATAAAAGAATTTCCTCCAGAGTCGGCTAGAAATGCTAGCCAAACTATTCGCATTATACACCATAAATAGGTCGTGGCCAATGAGAAGGCCCATAACTACTTGCTAGTTGGGATATATGAGGTTATTATTGCAAAACACGAACCGATGGCTACAACATCACAAATGATGACAAGGCATGTTCGGACAACCTTATAAACAACAACGTCATGAAGCCATGTGCTCCGTGATGACTGCAAAGATGAAAAAGGTGTCATATGTTTGAGAACATGTTTTGAGGATGATGACCTACTTTAACACGGCCGAAACCTAAAAAGGTCATATTGACGAACAAAGCCAATGACCATGATCATAAAAACTCTTTCGAAGAGTTTCATATAGTTTAAAAGCAACTATGTCATAAACAAGTTAACTTTTACTCTTACAAAACTGCTCAATGAGCTCACCTCTTATGAGTCCACACCGATGGAAAACCATAAACCCAGTAGAGAGGAAAATGTTGTCGAATATTCTAAATCTGTAAAGAAGAGAAAGAAAAATATTGGGAAGGCTAAGGCTAAACCTAAGAAGAATTAGAAAGGTGCCAAAGACGCCAAGCCCGGAGGAAAATGTTTCCATAGCAATAAAGATGGGCATTGGGAAAGAAACCATCTTAAGTGCCTCGCAGAGCTAAAATAGAAGGACACGAGTAAATATGATTCATTTGTTATAAGTCCTTATTAGTGGAAGATGATAAATTCATTTAGAATTATAAATTTTAGAGCCATTAACCATATTTTTTCTTCATTACAACTGATTGATTCATAAAGGACCTTTCTAAAGGTGACTTCACCATGAGAGTCGGGACCGGGGATGTCATTTCAGAAAGAGTAGTAGGAGTTTCTAATTTTAGTATTTAAAATAGTAGCTATTTAAATTTGAACAACGTGTTGTTTATTCCTGATTTTTGTAGGAATTTGATTTATGTTACAAAACTATGAGATGATGGTTTTTTTTTCATTTTATTTAATAATAATTTAATTATTATTTCAAGAAATAGATTAAAAATATACACATGAAACTTGGAAATTAACTTGTATGTGTTAAAGCCGTTAACACAGAACTCACTGCTCAACACTGAAATGTGTAAGGTTGGAAAACTTAAAATAAAACGGCAAAAGATTTCTCACGGTAATACATATTTGTGACATCTTATACTTGATCATATTAACCTTAACCAGATGGATAGATTAATAAAGAGAGGAACTTTAAGCCAATTAAAGTTCGACACTTTACCAGTCTGTGAATCTTATCTAGAAGGCAAAATGACCAATAGACGTTTTCCTGGGAAAAGACTAAGGGCTAATGAACCATTTGGACTCATACTTTCGGATATCTACGATCCTATGAATGTAAGAGTAAGAGATGGTTATGAATACTTCTTCTCATTCATTGACGACTATTCAAGATATGGATTTATTTACTAAATGCAACACAAATCTAATACCTTTGAAAAGTTCAAAGAATATCATGCTGAGGTTGAGAACCAGTTAGGTAAAACCATTAAAACTCTACAATTAGATCGTGGAGGCGAATACCTCAATAATTTTCAAGGAATTCTTGGTAGAGCATTGGATAATATCCCAACTCAAAGCACCTGGAACGCCACTGTAACATCCCCGATCTGGGAGATGTTACCGGCATGGGATAGAAGTACTAACCCCATCAGCCTCTGACTAACTACCTATGGCTGATATTAATTTACTTATCTTAATTTGACTATACTTTATATGGGACCGTAGCCCAACTCGAAAACACTGAAAATAAACTTTATATTAATTATTGTACTTGATAACAATTGATTTTACAATGACTAATATTTGACTAAGACTCGTACTTAACTATGACTGGACTTTTACTCAAACTCTGACTCGTACTGGTGGACTCCATACCCAATGACTGCATCAGTATCCATCCTCCCGAGCTCGTCCTCCGAGAATCCTGTAAAACATAAAGACTAGAGTGGGGGTCAGATCATTATTCGATCTAAGTGAGTGGACTAAAAATGAAAAACTATTAAAAAACATTTGGTTTTAAAATCGAAAACTCATAAAATAACTTTATAAGAAAACTGGTTTCTGTTTTTAAAACTTTGAACTTCTTTCTTAAAATTTCGTATAAAACTTATGTATCGGAAAAATTTTATTTACTAAAAACTCGTTGAAAAATGTATCTGAAATCTGAAAACTCTGTCTGAAATCTGTATCTCTGTTTGAAAAACTTGACGTATAAGGGCGTTACGTATCGCCGTCCCCCAAAGCATGCCACTAATGTCTTTGAAACTGGTGTTCTTGGGGCGTTACGTATCGCCGTCCCCCAAGCCACAAACTAGAACTGGGGGTGCAGATCTATGCTACCACCCAACCCTAAACTAGAGTCCAGGTACACGAACCTATGCCGTCATCCTGGCTCTGAAACTAGGATGTAGGGGCGTTACGTATCGCCATCCCTCCTAGTCATCTACATGTCCACATGTCTATGTTCGTCAATTCCATCTCTGTATAAGTTACATATTGGGGTGGATTTTTCCCTCATGCCCCAAAAAATCACAATACTTATATTTTGAAAACATTACTTAAAGTATGCTAAATAAAACATAACTGATAAAGAAATTGGCTAATGCCCTAAAAGCAAGAAAAGTAAGTCTGTATTTAAATAACATAAATGAAAAATCAAGTGGAAATAGAGTGTCCACTCACAGTGTTTGAATCTGGCTGGGACTAGATCCATGGTCGAAGGAGAATGCGGTTCATGTGGATATCCTATGATCAGAATTTAATTAGAATCAACAGTTATAAAATACGATTCATAATCAAATAAAATTCCTTAATCCAATCGGATTCAGATTCCCCATTAGAAACTTTTTACCCCTCCAATGAATTTGTATAAATGACACCCCGACTCTTGGTTACGCGTTCGTTTCCTTAAAAAAAAAATTTATCTTCTGTTCGGCGTGTCCCGATGCAGCACAAGCTATGTATCGCTGCTATTCTGGGCAGATTCTGCCTCCTCAATGATCTGTCCCCAAAACCAAAATCCATATAATCCAAATCAAATTCTACTCCTATAAAAAATCTCCAAGTAAATATATCATCTAATTCATCATTATAACACATTTCCAACACTCAAACATCATCAAATTCCCTCATTCTTAAAAAAATAATCAACTTGAATAACAACTCTAAAACTACCCAAACTCTATTATTTCAAGTCACCAACGCACCACAATCTCCCAACAATCAAATTGCAAGTTATTTAAAATTTGGGTTTTGGGTTCTTACCTCTTTTCCTTGGATTTCTCCATTCTCAAAGTCCTCCAAGGATTGCCAAACTCATCCCTATTTCTCTTCTTCCTTTTCTTCTTCTTTTCTTCTCTTCTTCCCCTTCTTCTTCTTTCTCTCCTTTCTCTTCTTCTCTTTTCCTTCTTTTCCTTCTCTCGTTTTTTCTTTTCTTTATTTCCTAATTTCTTCCAATTTTTGTATTTGTGAATAGTGTGTTGTATTTATAGTGGGGGTGTATTATATTTGGAAACTTTGAGAAGAGTGTGGAAGTTTGAAGAAAGTTTGAGATTTTTTGCATTTGGGTCTGAAATTACTATTCATCCAGATTTTGACTTGCATTTTTGACCTACTTCTGATCCGATTTTGGGAAAATATTCAACGCGGAAGTTGTAGGTATTGGTCTCAGATTTCCGATGATATAAAGTTCATAAATATTGGAGTTCGAACGAAAAAGTTATTCCCTAAATACCACAGGCTATCCAAAGGAAACACGCTACAGTCTCGTCCCGGGACTTCGAGAAATTTACCGATCATCTCCAAAGTCGTTCAATGAGCATATTTGAGTCCCATCATAACTTATTTTACATGCCTTCATCTCGTTTGTAACGGTATCACTGTAGGCAGTAGTAAAAACTACCGGTCGTTATAGTCACATCAGAATAGTGTTGTAGAAAGGAGAAATCGAACGCTACTAGACATGAAGAGATCAATATTTAGTTATTGTTTATTGCCTAGTTCTTTATGGGGATATTAAATACAGAAAATAATGTATATTCTCAATTTAGTTCCATCCAAGTCTATTGTTAAAATACCCTTAGAGTTGTGTAATGGCCGAAAAGCTAGTTTATGACATTTCCACATATGGGATGTCCAACACAATGTGCTAAAAAACAAGGCTAGGTGTGCCTATTTGTAGACTATTATAAAGAGACTAATGGTGTATTCTTCTATAACCCTGAAGTTAATAAAGTGTGTGTTTCGACACACGTCACGTTTCTTGAGGTGAATTATATGAAAGAATTCAAACCTTGCAATGGAGTTATACTCGAGAATTACTTACAGGTTCTACTAGCACAACATTAACAATAGTTGTTGACAATGACGTAGCACCTTCAAAATTTGAACATCAGATACATGTAAAGATGGGCATTGGAAAATGAATTATATTAAGTATCTTGCGGAGCCAAAAGAGAAGAAAGATGCATGTAAATATGATTCATTTGTTATTGAGTCCTTATTAGTGGAAGATGATGAATTCATTTAGATTATAGATTCTGGAGCCACTAATCATGTGTGTCGCCAGCAAGATGATGTCATTTGAGAAATTATAAATTCATTTGACTTCTTTATTCCTAAAGAGACCTTCCTGAAGATGACTTTACCATGAGAGTTGAGACCGATGATGTAATTTCATCAAGTGCAGTAGGTGTTTCAAATTTTAGTATTTTTAAATAATAGTTATTTAAATTTCAATAACGGGTTGTTTATTCTTAATTTCACAATAATTTGATTTTTGTTAAAAAACTATTGGATGATAGTTTTTGTTGGCGATGGTGCTTGGAACGCCAATCCTAATAATGAATTGTACATTTTATTATTATTAATAAAATAACTATATTTTCATTTCAGGCCTTATTAATGGTAATGTCATTATGCATATTAGATAGATGTATAAATATATTAAGAATGACATCGTCCTTAGAATAATCTTATAGTAATACTGGAGACTAGGTGGTCCGTGTTAGAGTTGGGGCTCAGAGCGCCAATTTTCTTATGTATTTCCCAGTAAATACTTATGTAATATTTTATTATGAATAAAATAAACAGTTTCTATTATATAACATCTCTTTATATATGGTAAAGACGTAATTGACCTAAGAATGATTAGTTATGATACTGTTGTAAAAGCGTTGCAATTGACATTAAGTTGTATCAAGACGTTTTCATTCTTAGATAGTTCCTGGTCAAGGTTTATACTACTTGGTCAGTAAAGTAAACACATTGAAACTGGTACATGTCATATACTGGAATCTTCGATTCCAATGGTTCCTCAATAAACCTTGAGTCTTTGAGACTCACATAGACATGTAGGTGTTTATAGCAGATAAACACTGAATGACTCACCGAAGATTCTTTATGGAGGGTACACCAATGTCAATAAGAATCTTCTCGGGTTGAGTAGCATAATGATTCTTTGACTTGAGATACCAATGTGGATATATGAGTTATCCTCCACACTTTGATGGAGATTTGACATTTATATCTATATCTCTGGAATAATCCGGATACCTATGACGGAGAAATTATACGTATGCAATGCTCTCGACCTGCATGGTTCAGTGAGTTTATTCGTATTCGTCATAATTTACGGGTGGGCAGACTGTGGACACGAAATTGGATTTCATGACGGATATGCCTGAACCTAGAGAGTCTCACTAATAAAATATACTCGTAGAGCACTAGGGCAAGTTTATGAATAATATTGATTATTTATAAATCGTTTAACACTTAAACGGAAGATACATGCAAATGGATCTAATGGTCATTTCCTAATTAATGTGTATTTATATTTAATATTTGATTTTATTAAATACAAATTAATTAAATGTCAAATGGTGATATTTGACATATATCAATGATATATTTTTTGATTATTTAATGTAAATATAATACATATATATTTAAGATATTTGTATTTAATTATTTAAAGGTTAAATGAATAAAGTAATTAAATTATAAATATCTTTAGTAATGATCAAGTTAGGAAATGGCTTTATTTGATTGGTTTGACTTGTTGTAATACATTAAATGTTATAGTGTTCAATTACAACATGTAAACTAATGCATATTTAATTAATAAAAATTGAAACCAAAAACAAAAATATCTAGATATTATGTCTCCCAAAATTCGGCCAAGGGCAAGAGAGTATATATTATTTTTGTTTCATTAGGTTAAGTATCCAAAATATTACAAAAGGAAAGTTGAGAGAAAAAGTCTAAGTGTTGAGAACAAAAGTGAAGAAAACTTCCATTTATGTAAGTTTTTCTAACATTTCTTAAACTAGAATGTTGTTAAGTTTTTCTAACATTTCTTAAACTAGAATGTTGTTTCTATTGTTCTAAACTACAACATGTGTTGCTTGGAAGTTTTTTTCTACTCTCTTGATTTTGTAATAAGTGTGTTGGAAGTTTGAGGAAAGATGTTTGCATGTTTGTTAAACAAAGCATGCTTATAAATTGTGTATAAGCTTTCTTTTGGTTATTTGATGATCAAGTTGCCAGTCTATAGTTTTTAGGCCTTTCATTGATGATCTATAAATGTTATTTTGTTATTTAAAAGTGGTGAGACTTGTTTGGTGTGGTAGAGACATAATTAAAGTGTTGGATTTGATTAATTTGGTATAATTTATTAATTGGACTAATTTATGAAATTAGGGTTTTTAACCTTTTCCAAATTTTGGGATTTTCATATATGTGTTGTATAATGATGTATATATGATGTTTATTAAATTTGGTGTTGATTGGATATCATCTAATATTGTTTTGAACATGATTGGACTAAAATGAAAAACCGGAAAAATTTTGTTCTTCTCGGCAATTTGAAGTTTTTGTAGTTTTGTGTTGTAATTTTTATTTTGATGTATTAAAAATGTATAAATCATTTTGGGATTGATTTGGATTCACTTAAAATTTAATTTGACAATTTGAGGACCAAAATGAATAAAATGTAAAGTTTTGGGGTCATTCGGTAATTATGAAGAAATATGATTTATTGGGTGAAAATTTCAGTTTTTTAAGTATTAAGTAATTTGCCCGAGAAAAATTATTGAAATCAGAAAATTTTGATTTTTCGCGTTCCGCTGCGTTTACCCGGATTTGCCCCTAAAAACCTCAACAAAATGGTATCAGAGCGAGTCTGATTCTGAACACTTGATATGATAATGCCTTTAAATTCAATGTTTAATTTAATCTTTACTTTATACATGCATGTGTTTATTTAGTTTGATTAAATAAAGTAAAAGCATCTTTTGCGGAAAATCCCTATTTGAAAATAAGGTTTTATATTTAATATGTATTTGATGCATGTTACTTGGTCCGTCTTGTCAATATCGCTTATGGATAAATAATCTACGACTATATCCGAGAATGTGCCAAAGCTATGAGGATATAGGCTGTAGGAATTTATCTATACCGTATATATTTTGATATTAGGTAAATTCAAGCAAAAGCGGAATCCTAAACGTGCCAAAGCTGTCAGGGTTAAGCAAGTAGCTTGAATTTATCATTGACAAGTTAACCTTGATACGCCACCTTGTGAATGTGCCAAAGCTGTCACAATGAGAACCTAGGAGTCACTGGTGAGTGATTGACAATGAGTTATTTACCTAATGAATATACGTAAGCGAGAACGTGTCAAAGCTGTGAGATGAAATATATTCATAGGGTCTATCTTTCACTATTATGTTTGATTTAGTTATCGCATGTTTTGTATTCTGTCTAGGGATTACAGTTTTGCATGAAATAGTGGGAGGGGCATTTTTAAATTAAAAATCCATGATCTATTTAATGCTTTATGATATTTTATGAAATTGTTTTATCTGCTAACCATTTATTCGCTATCTATTTAATAGATCTGCGATGGCGGCACCTTCGAACAACCCCTTTGCTCGTATGCTTGATAGAATAAGCTTAAGGGTGCTGAGAATTTTTCAGACTAGGATATGGATTTGAGGATCATCCTCGGATCCGAGAAGCTGGGATATATTTTGGAAGGTCCATTACCCCATGTTATATCTGAAGATGCATCGCCTGAAGAGATTGAGACTTTCCAAAAATGGAAAGATGATGATTTAAGGGTTAAATCATTCATTCTCAGTTCTCTATCTTCTGAACTGAAGAGGTAATATTTTGAGATGCATGATGCTTATAGCATGATGACACAACTTCGTGAATCGTCCATGAACCAGGAACATGTCGTGGTTCATAGAGTTGCAATGAAATTGTTTCATTCTAAACTTGATGAGGGACAGGCTGTGAGCACACATGTGCTTCATTTGATCGATATGATCGATCAATTGAGGCGCAATGATTTCCCTCTCAATGATACTATAGGAAAAAGTGTCATACTTGGTTCACTCTTGGCGTCTTATCGCCAGTTTATCATGTACTTCAACATGAATGGGATTCACTGCTCTTACCATGAGTTGCATAAGATGCTTCTCACAGCGGAGGAGGATTTGAAGAAGGGAGTTCCGACTCGCCTACCAAAACCTACTTCACTTTCCGCTTCTTCCCACTCTAAGTCGAAGGGGAAGAAGACGAAGGGAAAGAAGAAAGGTTTCAATGTTCCTCCGCAAGCTAAGGTAGTGAAGCCCAAGAGAGGTTCTAAAGATAAATGCCATTACTGTCAGAAGGTCAGGCACTGGAAGATGAACTGTCATGACTACCTTGCCCAGATCAGGAGAGAAAAAGCATCTACATCAGATGCTTTTTATTTTTCCGGTTACTGATATCTCATTAGCTTGTGAACCTATGACAACTAGTTGGATTTTAGATTCTGCTTGTCCTATTCACATTTGCAATTCGTTGCAGGTGCTGACGGAAAGTAGACGGCTGAAATCTGGGGAGATGTAGTTGCGATTCGGGAGTGGCGACTCTGTGGATGCGGTTGTAGTAGGCTTATCAAATAAAAGAGTCTCGATGTTCTCTTTATTGAAGAGACTGACCATTTTACCTATAGAGAATAATGTTGGACATCGACTCCGTGAAGTGGCAAGACATCATGAAATCCGAGTTAGACTCAATGCATGAGAATTAAGTTTGGGACTTGGTTCCGCTTTCTAAAGGAATTGTTCATATCGGTTGTAAATAGATTGATTATCTCATAATCAAATAATTCTAGAAAATATTAAGTTAAACTAATTTAACATAGTTTTCATTTGTGACAATAAATATTATTAATCTCATTAATAATATATAAATATAAAGTGAGCATATAATTAGACAATCTAATTATATTAGGTTTGCTACAGTTAACCGAGCTAGCACGGGGACCAAATGGACATACGATTCCGAGCTCCAATAATTCCGAAATATTAATTAAACTCTTTAATCAAATATTACGAATTATTAACTCTGCATTATTCCACTAAAAACTCGAAGTTGAACTCCCGTTACCATATATGGATAAAATAAAACCGAACAACTTCGGTGTCCATCTAAATAGTCATTACATATGGATATAGCCCTTCACGAATATCTCATAAATAGAGTCGGGTCATAAGTCTTCTAAACCCCTCTAAATATTTGATCTCTTAAGCACTGTTGATTCTATAATGAACAATTAAGTCATAACAATTATGAATATAAAACTTTCTATTCGTAATTAAAAAGTTGAGCGCTCAAATTGTTCATGTCCCGAATCAACTCTTAAAAAATATATTCTTCTGCTTCTCGTAAGAATGAGTGAATTCCATATCTATGTAAAATATTCCCAGCTACACACCAAACCATATCCCCAAAATACATAGTTATTGGCCGGGAATGCAACACCAACCTCACCATAGTAAATCAAAAGATATAGCCTGTCATGCAGGAGTTCGTAGTACACTCAAGATTAAGATTGATTTCATATATGACCATCTATTAGACAAAATAAATTTCTTCGGTTAATGGATATTAAAAGAAATTCTTATTTATCTGAGTCCAGTCCTATATGATCTCATCATACAAGGTGCCTCAATTCCCATGTCACTACATGAACGATCCTGGATCAAGGTCGTCATACAAGTATAAAATGGACCACATCTATAGATAAATCACAAATAAAGTACCCTCTTTGTTTGCTCTCTATGGACTATTTAGATTACTAACTTCAGACTTAAATCCTCTTGTGCATCAAACGTACATTATGTCTGAAGGTATAATAGTAATCAATATAAACAAGACAATTGGACAATATGCGATATAAATCAAACAATTTTGATAAAATGAATAATGCATTTATTATTGTTACAGTAATCAATTCTGTTTTAAAATACATGAAGCTTTATGACATAAATCCCAACAATCTCCTACTTGGACCAGAGCAAATGGGACATGTCATGTAATCCTAAACCCTTTAGGTGACCTTGAAACACTTTAGCCGATAAAGTCTTTGTAAACGGATCAGCTAGGTTGTCTACGGATGGAATATGCGTGACAACGACATCTCCTATCTGCACTATCTCTATGATGAGGTGATATTTCTTCTCAATATGGTTACCCCTATTGTGGCTTCTTGGTTCTTTGGAGTTCGCTACTGCACCAATATTATCACAATAAAATGTGAGCAATTTATCCATATCTGGAACAACTTCCAGATCTGCCAAGAACTTACGGAGCCAGACTGCTTCCTTAGCTGCTTCACAAGCTGCTAAATATTCAGCCTCCATGGTGGAGTCAACAATACAAGATTGCTTTATGCTCCTCCATACTATGGCCCCACCAACTATGGTGAACACTGATCCAGATGTTGATTTCCTAGAATCGATATCCTTCTGAAAATCAAAATCAGTATATCTTATCAGAATCATATCCTGAATAGAATAGCCCCACCACCTAGGGTGAACACTGATCAAGATGTTGATTTCCTAGAATCGACATCCGTTTGAAAATCAGAGTCAGTATATCCTCTCAAAATCATTTCATGACTAGAATATACAAGCATATAATTTCTCGTTCTCTAAAGATACTTGAGAATATATTTCACCGCTACCCAATGGTCTAATCCTGGGTTGGATTGCAACCTACTGACCACTCCCACTGAAAAACAGATGTTCGGTCTTGTGCATAACATAACATACATAAGACTTCCAACTGCTGAAGCATATGGTATATGTCTCATCTCCTTAACTCCTTGATGTGTCTTAGTAGACTGTTCCTTAGACAAATGAATTCCATGCCTGAAAGGTAAATTACCTTTCTTGGAATTCTGCATACCAAATCGTACAAGAATCTTGTCGATATAGGTTGCTTGAGACATTGCTAACAGTCATTTCTTGCGATCCCGAATGATCTGGATCCCAAGTACATAACTTGCCTCTCCCAAATCTTTCATTTGAAATTGGTTGGCTAGCCATATTTTCACATCCGATAATATCTTTACATAATTCCTAATAAGTAAAATATCATCAACGTATAACACAAGGAAAACCACATTCACATCAATGATGCGCTTGTAGACACAAGGCTCATCGATGTTCTGCTCAAAGTTATAAGACTTGATCGTAGTATCAAATCTTATGTTCTAAGATCTAGATGATTGCTTAAGTCCATAAATGGACCTTTCCAACATGCAAACTTTTTGCTCTTGACCTTAGGTAATGAACCCCTCTAGTTGTATCATATAGATACTCTCATCAAGATTGCCATTCAAGAATGTAGTCTTGACGTCCATTTTCAAAATCTCTTAGTCATACTATGCAGCAATGGAAAGAAGAATCCTTATGGATTTAAGTATGGCTACTAGCGAGAAAGTTTCTTCATAGTCAACTCTCTCTTTCTGGGTATAACCCTTTGCAACTAGCCTAGCCTTGAAAGTCTATACTTTCCCATATATTCCTCTTCTTCTCTTGTAGATCCACTTGCAACCTATGTGTTTTACTCCATCAGGTTGGTCTACAAGTTCCCAGACTGAGTTAGAGTATATAGACTCCATCTCGTGGTTCATGGCTTTGAACCATTCCTTTTTATCATTATCTTTCATTGCACTACGATAGGTCAATAGATCATCTATACCATCACAAGATGCAATAACTTGCACCTCTCCAATTCCTAGATAGTGTTCAAGTTGTCTTACAACCCTCCCACTACGTCTAGGTGGTATGGTATCCTGATAAAGTTGCATCTGACTTTCAGATGTAGAAGGTGTAATGTCTTTTTCAACATTTAACAATGGTTTACTCGTCGTACCAGCAAGTAACTCCTCAAGTAACACTTTACTTCGAGGTTTGAACTATCTCATATAGTCTTCCTCAAGAAATGTAGCATTTGTCGACACAAATATTTTATTATCTTATGGACTATAAAATAATCAACCCATAGTTTCCTTAGGATAGCCTACAAATAGCCACACATGTGAACGTAGTTCCAATTTAGTAGTCTTGTTCTTTAGCACATGTGCCGAATACCCCCATATACGAAAATATCGCAAACTAGCTTTACGACCATTCCACAACTCTAAGAGAGTCTTAGAAATAGACCTAGAAGGAACTACCTTCAGGATATACATTGCAGTTTGCAATGCATACCCTCAGAATGAAAGGTAGAGTGCTATAACTAAACATTGATCTCATCATGTCTAGTAGGGTCCGATTTCTCATTTCTGTAACACCATTTTGTTGTGGTGTTCCAGGTGCTGTGAGCTGTGAAACAATTCCATGCTCAACTAAGAATTCCTCGAAATCTATATCAAGGTATTCTCCTCTACGATATGATCGTAGAATTTTGATGCTTTTACCTAACTGGTTCTCAACCTCAGCACGATACTCTTTTAACTTTTCAAATGTATCTGATTCGTGTTACAATAGGTAAACATACCCGTATCTAGAATAATCATCAGTGAATGTGACGAAGTATTCAAAACTACATCGGGCTTTTACATTCATCGGTCCGCAAACGTCCGAATGTATTAGCTCAAGTGTTTCTTTGGCTCTTATCCCTTTTCCAATAAAAGGTCTCTTAGTCATCTTAACTTCTAGACAGGATTCGCAGACAGGTAAAGTACCAATTTTTAACTGATTTAAAACTCAGTTCTTAATTAGTCTATCTATTCGGTCAATGTTAATGTGACCAAGTATAAGGTGCCATAAATAGGTATCATCATGAGAAATCTTTTGCCGTTTAATTTTAGATCTTTCAATCTTAAATATTTCAGTATTAAGCAGTGATTCATGTATTAACGACCTTAATACATATAGATTATTTTCGGAGTTTCCCGTGCATATATTTAATCCATTTCTACTAATAATAACTGACTTATTATTAAATGAAATAGAAAAACCACATTCTATAAGTTTTGTTACAGAAATCAAATTCCTGCGAAAATCAGAAATATATAGCACACAATTCAATAATAAATAACTTTTATTAAAATTTAAATTTAAAAATCCCACTGCTTTTGCTGAAACAACATCCCATGTCCCAACTTTCATGGTGAAGCTACCTTCAACAAGGTCCTTCCATGAGTCAAGTAGCTGCAAAGAACATCAAACATGGTTGGTGGCACCAGAATCAACAATCCATATGGATTTATCATCCTCCACCAAAAGAGACTCAATGACAAGTAAATCGTATTTACCTGTATTCTTCTTCTCTTTAAGCTCAGCAAGGTATTTCAGACAATTCCTTTTCCAATGCCCTTATTGTTCATAATGGAAAAATTTTCCTTTGACATTGGTTCCTTTAGAGCCTTTGTTGTTCTTCTTTTTCATTGGTTTTGCCTTTGTCTTCCAATTGCCTTTCTTATTCTTCTTTACAGATTTAGAAGATTTGGCAACATTTGCCTTGGCATTGGACCTACGAGGACCATTTATGACAGACTCGTAATTGGTGAGCTCATTTAATAGTTCAGTCAACGTAAAATTCAACTTATTAATGTTCGGTTTCTAGGGTCAAACCAAGATCGATTTCAGCATGAAACATGTGTGAATACAACAAAGTTAAGTTGCGGAATACTCACTTTGATCAGTTTTTGAGATGGGAGGAACAACAAAAATTCTTCAAGTTTTTCTTCCATGGTTCGGCCATGGATCATTTTGTGCTCCAAGTTGAATCTCCAAGCTCCAAGCTTTGTTTGTAGATTCCATGCTCATAGATGGGTTTCCCTATCACCTTTGGATGACTCCTAATGTGTGCTAGCACTCTTGAAAAATTGCCACAATTTTTCTATTCCCCTTGTTAAACTTTCGGCCATGAAGGAAATGGAGAAGGAGAGAAAATGGCCCTTGGCCGAGAGGTAGGAGAAGGAAGAATGAGAGAATGAGTTGGTTAATTTGTGTATTTGGTTTTCCAAAAACTAATACCAAAAATTCAAATCCAAAAGTACAAGCATTAAAGCCTTCAACCACTCACATCACTCATGAATAGTGACTAGTTTTCAATCACTCAAAGTGACAAGACATCCATCACTTGAATGACTAGTGATGTGACGCGTGATGTGACTTGTGGGCCGCACTTGAATTCGAAATGCGAGTGGGCCCGCAAACACTCCCGGGCTCGGGTTCGCTAATTCCGAATTAACGAATTTTCTATTGTGACGTAATTAAATCAAATTTAATTAAATAATTGTGCCTAGTAAAATTACTATTCACGTCGCTAGCGAATTAATTCTAAATTAACTCGTTTGCCCGAATTAAAATCTAATTTTAATTCTACGTCGAAATCTAATTTCGTATAATATATCAAATATATTATTTTATCGATTAATTCCAAATTAATCGTTCTCTCTCTTTAAATAATATTTTATCCCAGATAAAATATCTCCGTAATTAATCCCAGATTAATTTTCTCTCTCTAATAATTAATCCTAGATTAATTATGTGCGAGTCATACGTCATCGGTGAATCTTCGGGAAGCGACCCATGAGATCCCCATATATGTTGGCAGTAAATCCGGTCGTCTAACTATCCGAACATGTACGTACCTAGTACTACGTTTTTACCGATTTACAAGACATGGTTGGCTTCTAGCAAAGCACCGTGCCAACCCAATTCTCCAGAAATAATGATAAATGGAATATGTAATCTTTATCAGGCGTAGTATACGTAGTATTGCGTATTGCGATCCAGTATCGGATGTCACGTGCTAGGCCTGGGGCTGGAAGTGTGTCTGCCCCGTACGAAACACATATCGAATCTCTGGTAACTAGTCTCTATAATCGAATAAACATGACCTAGTCATAATATCCCGATAGCTACATCATATAAGAGCATCAGTTCCGTATCTTACGTTATCATCATCTCCACTATGACTGGAGTGATACTTCCATCTCGACATCACACCCAATACACTACGATTCTCAATATACCCAGAAGAGGCGTACACAGAACGGGTTAAAGACCTGGACGACCAAAACCAAAGTATATTGATTGTCGTAAGTATTAGCGGTGCAAGTCTCAAGTTAAGACCAAATACACCTACCCTGATTCGGACTTCCATAGACACATAGTCATACTACCAATGGAATTCCGAGGGGTCTATCCAGAGCGAAGCTGTTTCTGTACCATCGGTAAACACAACCTCCTATTACACTTGCTTTAGTATCCAATACCCAAATATATGAGAACTATGTTGTTATGCTCCCACAACGCGCACAAGTGTAATACTAGTCTATTCCTCATTATCGATGTCCAATCTCGATAATACTACGACTAGGGATATTTAATGATTAAACCTTCGTGGATTGATACTGTCTCATATCATCTCAATCCAGAACTAATCATAAGGACCTTCTATCATTTATACATCTTGGTAATCTAATTACAAATGATAAAAGAGCAATTTCCTTTGTCACATAGTTAATTTGTACAACAACACCATGTTCTGAACAAATAGTGATGCTATGGGTCATAATTGTCCAACAATCTCCCACTTGGCCTATAGCCAATCACTCAAGTGTCCTACACTTGAACTATGTACGGTTCACCCAAATTTCTACTGAGGAAAAGCTTTCGTCAGCGGATTTACATGGTTATCATCTGATGTAATTTATTCGATCATCACATCGTCACGATGTATGATCGGAACGAATCAGATGAATATTTGAAGTATATATCTGGATTGTTGATGAGACCATTAATTCTTTAGCCTGTGCTGTAGCCTAGCTCAGCTGCTAACAGAACTACTCATAATCTAATTAGGATTATTATAGATCCAAAAGACTTCGATTGCTGCCTCAGCTGCAGCAATATTCTACTTTTGTTGTTTATTCGGTAACAGTATCTTGCTTGGAAGATTTCCAGCTCACTGTTCCGTTATTCAAACTCTATAGTACCTTTGTTACGACTTATAGTCATTTTTATCGGTTTAGAAACTTGCAGTAGTGAACCCAGTCACTTCAAGTTCTCATTCTCCATAACTTAAGAAAACATCCTTAGTTCATCTAAGATACTTAAAGATGTTCTTAACATCAATCCAGTGACTATCACTTGGATTGGCCTGATTGTGACTCCATATGCTCAAAGCATATGAGACACCAGGTTGTGTTGGACAAAATGACCCATAGCATCACTATTTGCACAGATCATTGTGTTGTTGTAGCAAATTGACTATGTGACAAGGAATTGCACTCTCATCATTTGTGATTAGATCACCATAGATATATAAATGAAGAGAGGTCCCTATGATTAGTTCCTGGACTGAGAATGATATGAGACAGTATCAGTCCCCGAAGGATTAATCATTAAATATCCCTAGCCGGAGTATTATCGAGACTGGACATTGATAATGCGGAATAGGCTAGTATTGCACTTGTGTGCGTTGTGAGGGCACAACGGCATAATTCTCATATATATAAGTATTGGATACTTATGCAAGTGCGATAGGAGGTTGTGTTTCACCGATGGTACGGGAAACAGCTTCGCTCTGGATAGACCCCTCGGAATCCCATTGGTATTATGACTATGTGTCTATGGGAGGCCGAAATCAAGGTAGGTGTGTATAGTCTTAACCTGAGACTTACATCGCTAATGCTTACGACAATCAATATACTTTAGTTGAGGTCGTCTAGGACTCTAACCGGTTCTATGTACGCCAATGCTGGGTATATTGAGAATCGTAGTGTATTGGATGTGATGTCAAGACGGAAATATCACTCCAGTCATAGTGGAGATGATGTCACGCAGGATACGGTATTAGTGCTCTTAAGTGCTGCGCGGCCATCGGATATTATGACAAGGTCATGTATATCCGATTATAGAGACTAGTTACCAGACATCCGACATGTGCTTCGTACGGGGCAGACACTTATCCAGCCCCAGGCCTAGCACGTGACTATCCGATACGGGGCCGATACGCACAATACAATCGTATACTACGCTTGATACAGATCTTAATATTCTTAAATGGATATGTCCGGAGAATTGGGTAGACTTGGTGCTTTGCTAGGAGTCGACCTTGTCTCGTAAATTGGTAGAACGTAGTACTTGGTACGTACGTGATTCGGATACTCCGACGACCATATTTACTGCCAACTTATCCGGAGATCTCATGGGTCGCTTCCCGATAATCCACCGATGACGCACAACTCGCACTCTTGAATAATCTGGGATTATATAGAAGAGAGAAAATTAATCTAGGATTAATTACGGAGATATTTTATCTAGGATAAAATATCGTCTAGAGAGAGATAACGATTAATTTGGAATTAATCGATTAAATTAATATATTTGATATATTAAACGAAATTAGATTTCGACGCGGAATTAAAATTAGATTTTAATTCGGGCGAACGAATTAATTTAGAATTATTCGTTAGCGACGTGAATAGTGAATTCGCTAGGGGTAATCATCTAATTACGACGCGACGGAAAAATTGTTAATTTGGAATTAGCGAACCCGAGCCCGAGTGTGATTGCGAGCGCATTCGTATTTCGAATTCGAGTACGGCAACGCAAGTCGCATCAAGCGTCAAATCAATCAATCACATCAAGCGTCAAATCACTTGTCACTTTGAGTGATGTGACTTGACAACATGTCACTTTAATAAAGGTGATATGAATAGTGATGGACAAGATGTGTAATTGATGTGCATAGTGTTTACCTTTTTTGACTTTTGAAATTCAAATTAAAGGCAAATGCAAGTGAAATTAAAGCAAAATTTTCACACAAGTATATAAGATATACTTCAAATGCAAATCAAATTAACTTAACACATTACACATTTCTTCTCTCTCATTTTCTCCTCTTCTCCTCACGCCAAGAACCCTAAAAGCTCACTGGTTTTTGAAGCCATTTTGGCGTGAATAATAGGAAGCAAGAGTGGTTTTTCATGGTGAGAAATCAAGTGCTAGCACACTTACGAGTTTTACGAAGGTGGTAGGGAGGTTCACCCATGAGCCGGGATCCGTTCGACGAGGCTTGGAGCTCCGTTTTCTCAGCTCAAAACTGAAATATTGAGGCAGTGGACTGTTGCAGTGGGCGTGTAAGGCAGTGAGCATTTTGGCCTTGATTCGTCTCCAAATCGACTCAACCGATCGATGTGAGTATTCCGCTATCTCCGTTGGTGTATTCACGCATGTTTTCATTGCTTGTATGATCTTGGGACCTAGATTAAAACCAACAGGTTGCGTACATATATTTCAATGTACGAGTTCCGGAGAGTGCCAACAACTTTTAGATCTATCCCAGTAGATCCTTATTCCTAGAATAAAGGTTGTCTCTCCCAAGAATTCTACGGAGAATTTTCATGAAAGCAGAGCTTTCACCGATTGTTTTATGGGAATTTCATTTCCAAGAAATGATATATCATCATTATTTAGGACAATCATTGTCAGTACGCTACCACTAACCCTCTTATATACACAAGAATCATTTTCGTTTTTGAATTAAATCATATACCATTATGATTACATCAAAACTACAGTTCCAAAAACGCAATGCTTGCTTCAATCCATCAATGGATCAAATTAACTTGCAAACCTTGTTTGCTCGTTTTGGCATGACAAAACCGTCAGGATGTTGTAAACATCCTCCAAAAGGTTTCCGTTTAAGGAAAGCGATTTTAACATTCAGCTGCCATATTTCATAAATGAAACATGCAGCATCAACATGCATTATCCAAATGGATTTAATCATGGTAACGAATAAAAGGTTTCGTCATAATCGACACAATGTTGATAAATGTTGATAACGATACCTTTTCACTACAAGCCTAACTTAGTACGTTGGTATGTTGTCATCCATGTTTGTCTTCCTTGAAGACTCATATAGTACCAATAGGCACAATGCATTCCGGTACATTAACTAGTGTCTAAACTTGGTTGATTTACATGGAATCCATTTCGGACTTCATGGCACTTTGCCATGATATGGAGTCGATACCTTGTATCACTTCCTCATACTTAGTCGGTTTGTCTTCCTCAATAATATTGACAGCTTTATGAGGTCAGATCAGAAACCCATACCTCTCAGGTTATTTTCTGACTCTCTCCGACTTACGCGGTTCTTGTGTATTCGAAGATTATTGGTCCAGTTTCATCCTTGATGAAATGTTTGTGTTCCATGAGGACTCGATGCCTGGAATAGTATTACTTTAATTTTGATCGAGTTTTACTTTCCTCCCACTTACCACTGCATATCGGTATTCCTTTTAGGAAAACCGCATGGCGAGCAACAATTACATTGTTCTCTAGTGAGTTGTATAAGTACTATACTTTGGTTACCCTAGGATAACCTACAATTTAGGCAAGGGTTCTAGTTTGGTATCATCCAAACATATGCCCAGCATTCCCAAATCTTCAGGAATGAGAAAATCCGGTTTCTTTCCTGTTCATATCTAATATGAAGTCTGTCTAACAGATTTTTATGGAACCTTATTCAAAATAAGTATTGCACTGTTTAATGTGTATCCCTAGAAGGAAAATGGTAGCTCAGAGCGACTCATTATTAACCTTACTATGTCCAACAAAATTTGGTTTCTCAGTTCTGACACACCGTCAAGTTGAGGTGTTCCGCGAAGAGTCCACATTGAAAGAATACTATACTCTTTCAGGTATTTGAGAAACTTATTGCTTAAGTATTTTCCATCATGGTCTAATCATGATGTTTTAATACTTTAGCCGATCTGTCTGTCAACTTCGTGTCGAAACTCTTTGAATTATCAAAAATTTCCGATTTGTGTTTCAATAGAAACACATAACCATAACGCGATGCCATATCCGTAAAGGTTACGAAGTGTTCATATCCACCTCTAGCCTAGCTAGATATGGGTCCACTTACGTCACTATAAACGAGGGCTAACAGATTGGTGGCACTTACACTTTTACCAAGTAAAATGTATTTTAGGCACTTTGCCTAATAAACTAGATTCGTAGACATTATTTGAATAGAATCAAATCCGTCCTAGTATCCACTCTTCAAAAGTGTGGATATACGAGTCTTGTTTAATGTGTCCCAGACAACAATGCCACAAATAAGTCTCATCTGATAAATTCAGTTTGAGCTATTTGTTTGTCATGTTTTACGTTTGAGATTTATTTATATTCAAAATATAAATACTGTTATTCACATCTAATGTGTTTATCTCAATATCATCTTTATAAAATAAAAAACTTTAGTGTTCTATAATATAAAGGTATACCCGCAACGAGTTATACTCTGATATGGAGATAATGTTTCTAGTCAAACTAGTTACATTATAACAATTTCCTAATTTACGTACACACCCGAAGGGTAGTTCCTAAATATTAGTTTCTACGGTTAAAACAGCGATTGTCGTCCCGTTTTCATTTGAATAGAATCTCAACTGAAGTCAGTGTCCTGCTAATCAGCAGATACTGCACACCAGTACATATTTATACTGTTGGTTTTATTCTAGGTCCCAAGATCATCAAACAAGCATGATAAAGTGTGAAATACATATCAAAGAAGTTGCGGAATACTTACATTGATCGGTTGTGCGACGAAACGACGAACAAAATCATTTTTTTTTCTCTTGAAATTCGGACTTGGCAGTGAGCAGTCCACTGGTTCAAGTTTTCAGATTTTGCTTCATCATTTGAGCTTCAAATCTTCGTCGTTTGATTCCCGGCTCGTGGGTATGTTTCCCTATCACCTTCGCATGTCTCTCGGAGTGCTAGCTCTACTTGATTTTGCCACAAAATCAACACCCATTGCCTCCCTAAGCTCACGGTTTTGAAGCAAACCAGTGAGCATTTTCCACAGCCCCTTGGGCGTGAATGGTGAGAGAAAATTAGAAGAGAAGAAGTTGTGTGTTAAGTTGATAAAAATAAAATGGTTTTGTATATCTTATATATTTTCTAAAATTAAATATGATATATACTTTTCAAAAGTCAAAGTAATATATCTAATAATATATTACCATCAACTTTTAAAAGCCTTTTCCAACCACTACCAACTACATCAAGTCACATCTTTCATTCAATCAAGTGAAAAGTTGTCACATCACTCAAAGTGACATTTGATTTGACGCTTGATGTGACGAATGATTTGACGCTTGATTGACTTGCGTGCCGCACTCGAATTCGAAATACGAATGCGCTCGCAATCACTCTCGGGCACGGGTTCGCTAATTCCTAATTAGCGAATTTTCCGTTGCGTCGTAATTAAATGATTACGCCTAGCGAATTCACTATTCACGTCGCTAACGAATTAATTCTAAATTAATTCGTTCGCCCGAATTAAAATCCAATTTCAATTCCGCGTCGAAATCCAATTACGATTGATATATCAAATATATCAATTTACCCGATTAATTCTAAATCAATCGTTTTCTCTCTTTAGACGATATTTTATCCCAGATAAATATCTCCGTAATTATCCCAGATTAATTTTCTCTCTCATCAAATTAATCCCAAATTAATTATGAGTGCGAGTCATACGTCATCGGTGAATCTTTGGGAAGCGACCCATGAGATCCCCGGATATGTTGGCAGTAAAATCGAGTCGTCGGACTATCCGAACACGTAAGTACCTTCGTACCACGTCTACCGATTTACAAGACAAGGTTAGCTTCTAGCAAAACGCCATGCCTACCCAATTCTCAGAAATATTCTTACAGAATATATAAGGATCTATATCAGGCGTAGTATCCAAGTATCGTGCATATCGGCCCCGTATCGGATAGTCACGTGCTAGGCCTGGGGCTGGATAAGTGTCTGCCCCGTACGAAGCACATGTCGGATGTCTGGTAACTAGTCTCTATAATCGGATATATATGACCTTGTCATAATATCCCGATGGCTGCAGCACCTCAGAGTACTAATACCGTATCCTGCGTGACATCATCTCCACTATGACTGGAGTGATACTTCCGTCTTGACATCACACCCAATACTCGATTCTCAATATACTAGCTTCGGCGTACCAGAACCGGTTAGAGTCCTAGACGACCTCAACTAAAGTATATTGATTGTCCTAAGCATTAGCGGTGCAAGTCTCAGGTTAAGACCAATACACCTACCCTGATTTCGGATACCCATAGACACATAGTCATAATACCAATGGGATTCCGAGGGGTCTATCCAGAGCGAAGCTATTTCCCGTACCATCGGTGAAACACAACCTCCTATCACACTTGCATGAGTATCCAATACCCAAATATATGAGAACTATGCTGTTGTGCCCTCACAACGCGCACAAGTGCAATACTAGCCTATTCCGCATTATCGATGTCCAGTCTCGATAATACTACGACTAGGGATATTTAATGATTATCCTTCGTGGACTGATACTGTCTCATATCATCTCAATCCAGGAACTAATCATATGGACCTCTCTTCAATTTATATATCTAAGGTGATCTAATCACAAATGATGAGAGTGCAATTTCCTTGTCACATAGTTAATTTGTACAACATCACTATGACCTGTACAAATAGTGACGCTATGGGTCATATTATCCAACAATCTCCCACTTGGTACATAGCCAGTCACTCAAGTGTCGTACACCCGAACTATGTACGGTTCGCTCAAATTGCTGAGAAAAGGTTTTCGTCAGCGGATTTCCATGATTATCGTCTGACGCGATTTATACGATCATCACATCGCCACGATGTATGATCCGAATGAATCAGATGAATATAGAAGTATATATCTGGATCGTCGATGAGACCTTTAATTCCTTAGCCTTGTGCTGACGCCTAGCTCAGCTCTAACAGAACTATATCTAATCTAATTAGATTTATTATCGACCCAAATGGCTTCTATTGCTGCCTCAGCCGCAGCAATAATCCGCATTTGTTGTTTATTCGGAACAGTATCTTGCTCGGAAGATTTCCAGCTCACTGTCCCATTTTTCAAACTTTATAGTACCGTAGTATAAACTGTTTGGAAACTTGCAGCAGTGATCCCAGTCACTTCAGGTTTCCTTCTCCATAGTTTTAGACAATATCTTTAGTTCTCTAAGATACTAAGAGTGTTTCTTAACTTCAATCCAGTGACTATCACTTGGATTGTCCTGATTGTGACTCAATGCTCAAAGCGTATGAGAACACCATATCAAGTACATTTTAAATGTACAATTTCCAGAGAGTGTAACACTCCAAATCTATCCCAGTAGATCTTTATTCCTTGAATAAAGGTTGTTACTCCCCAATTCTACGGAGAATATCTATGAAAGCCAAGCTTCCACCAATTGCTTTATGGGAATTTCACTGTCAGTGCGCTCCCACTAACCTCCTTATATACACAATTATTTCGTTTTGAGTCAAATCATAACCATTATGATTATTTTAAAACGTCAGTTCCAAGAACCTTTGCTTGCTTCAATCCAAACATGGATCGAATAACCCGAAAACCTTGTTTGTCGGTTATACAAATCGTCAGGATGTTGTAAGCATCCTCCAAAAGGTTTCCTTTTCAGGAAGGCGATTTTTGATCTTCAACTGACACATTTCATAAATGAAATATGCAGTATCAATAAGCATCATCAAAATGGATTTACTATGGCAACAGGTAAAAGGTTGAACCGTTATTAACATAACGTTGATAACGATACCTTTCCATCACAAGCCTAGCTTTGTGCGTTGGTATGTTGCCATCCATGTATGTCTTCCTTGAAGACGTTTACAGTACCAATAGGCACAATGCCTTGCGGTACAACAACTAGTATCCAAACATAGTTGTTATACATGGAATCCATTTCGGACTTATGGCACTTTGCCATAAAAGGGAGTTAATACCTTGTATCACTTCCTCGTACGTAGTCGGTTGGTATACCTCCATAAGATTTACATCTTTAAGGGGTTCTTCAGAAACCCATACCCCAGGTTGTTTTCTGATTCTCTCCGATCTACGCGGTTCTTGTGTATTTGAAGATTAATGGTTTAGTTTCATCCTTGATGAACTATTTTGTTCCATTACGGACTTCGTGCCTTGAATAGTATTACTCCGATTTTCATCGAGTATCACTATCCTCCCACTGACCACTGCATATTGGTATTCCTCTTTGGAAAACCGCATGGTGAGCAACAATCATATTGTTCTCATGCGAGATTTATAAGTACTATACTTATGGTTTCCCTTAGGATAACCTATATTTGGCACTTATCCAATTTGGGTCCTTAGTTTGGTATCATCCAAACGTTTATGCCCGGCATACCCAAATTATTAGGAATGAGAAACCATGTTTCTTTCCTGTTTCATATCCACTATGATATCTGTCAAACAGATTTATATGGAACCTTATTCTAAATAAGTTTTGCACTGTTAATACATATCCTGTTGAAGGAAATGATAGCTCAGAGCGACTCGTGATAAACCTTATCATGTCCAACAAAATTCGGTTTCGTTCGGACACACCGTCTAACTGACGTGTCTCGGGAGGAGTCCTCATCTGAAAGAATACTATACTCTTTCATGTATGTTTGAAACTTACTGCTTAAGTATTTTCATTACGGTCTTACCGTGACGGCATAATACTATAGTCGATCTGTTTATCTACTTCGTGTCGAAACTCTAAAAGTTTTCGATCTGTGTTTCTTCAAAAGAAACACATAACCATAACGTGATGCCACATCCGTTAAGGTCACGAAACATTCATGTTCACATCTAGCCTAGCTAGATATGGGCCCACTAACTTCACCAATGAATAGGGCTAACAGATCGTGGCACTTACACTATTACCAAGTAAACAGTGTTTTAGGTACTTTACCTAACAAACTAGATTCGTAGACTTTATTTGAATAGTCAAATCAGTCCTAGTACCCACTCTTCAAAAGTGCGGATATACGAGTCTTGTTTAATTATGTCCCAGACAACAATGCCACAAATAAGTCTCTATTGATCAAATCAATTTGAGCTATTTATTTGTCATTTTATATGTTTGAGATTTTAATTATATTCAAAATATAAATTCTGTTATTCACATCTAATTGTTTTTATCTCAGTATCATCTTTATATAATGAAACACTTAGTGTTCTAGAATATAAAGGTTTATCCACAATGGATTAAACACTGATATAGAGATAATGTCTCTAGTCAAACTAGTTACATTATAACAGTTCCTAATTTAAGTACACACCAGAAGGGTAGTTCCTAAACTAAGGTATCTACGGTCGAAACAGCGACTTTTCTTCCCGTTTCCGATTCGCAGAGCAATCTCAGCTTGAAGTCAGTATCCTGCTCAAAGCAGATTCTGAACATCAATACATATATTTTATGTACCACACTAAGTATTTAAAATCTAATTTCAATACTAGTAGTGAACATAACTTTGACAATCATTTTTAAAGTAAGAGCCTTGCCCTTTCTTTAATTCCTTCGTGTCTGCCATATCCAAATGGTAGTCACTTTGGGATATGTCAATTATCCTTTTCAATATTTCAGGAACCTTAGGCCAAGCCTTGGGTTTTTAGAATATCGAAACAATGTGCACCTCGTGCTACATGCCCAATTGCAAATTTTGACTTTATCTCCTCTAGAATAGTCAATTAATTCTCCAAGAATTATAAATTGCAATTTTAATACTTCTTAAATCTAAAATTAGATTTATGACAAGTATATTAAATTAAGCACTAAAGTCATCATCACATAAATCTTCCAAAGATTTTATGCTCTATTTAATTGCTTAATTTTGGGGCTAAGGTATAATAAGTTATTTTATCAAATAAAGTAACCTATTATTTATTCCCAATTTGAAAATTAAATCATTTAAAATATTTTAATCCCAGATTATATTTTAAATATCCAACTTTTCAATTTTATCTTGATTACAATAGTCCAACTATTTAATCAACGATTAGTGGTACTATATATATTATAATGATTATAATAGTCCAACTATATAATCAATATAATCCAAATTAATTAACCTCAATTACATTGATTACTATAATCCAATTATAAAATCAACTGTAAACTGAAATTAATTAATTCAATATATTGATTAATAATCCAATTATATATAATCAACTATAATACAGTCCAACTGTTTATTAAAACAACAATTTAAATATTAGTCTAACTAACATTTAATTTATATGACGAGTGATATTTGAATGAGCGCGTATGGCGAGTAATTGAACGAATATTGCAAATTCAATTCTTGCCTCCCACTATTTTTCGTCGAGCCTCTAACCCTCTGTCGAGTACTCGGGAAACCGTGTTTCCTAGTGGGCTAGGATCCCGTTAAATATCACACAATCTTGACTTTGCCAACAAATTGTATGATAATTAACTAGGTAGATCTCTAAGATCAATTGGCTCTAATCCAACTCCTAGATCCAGTAGGTGGACATCCAAGTCCTAAACATATATCTTATATATGCCTATATATCCAATATATACCCTAACCTTTTTCCTCTGAATCAACTAGGCCTTGGCTTTGGCACAACAAACCTAGTGATCCCAGTCAAGCGTGGACCCATTGACCATGGAAGCTTCGTAATCAATGTCGATGGACAAGAAGTGGTCTTTGACTTTGGCCAACAAACCACAACTTGGACAAGACACCAATATGGAACAAAGCCTCGTGATTCAAACACATCTTCGACGGACAAGGGTTGACTTTGGCCAACAACCCATGCCAATCTAGGATCTTGAGTAAGAATCACTCAATGGAAGGAAAAGACGCATGATATTGAATGAGGGCTTTTTCGCGTGCAAATTGGCTACCAATTTCATTATCTTTGTTAAGGTCTCATCATCATATACCCTTAAACATGCATTCTAAATACATAATAAAGCGAGTATGAAATAAAATAATAATGATATGCGGATGGATACTTAACACATTGATCCTAGATCAAATCTCTCCCTTTCTCACTCAAGCTAGCACTTGTATTACTTCTACCCCTTACACTACACTTCTAAAGAAACCTCATTTACATTGAGGGGAATAGGTGAGAAAAGAGATACAAAGAGAAAGAGGTGATAAGGCTGGACACGCATGTCCAATTTAACAAATCGAATTTATTACAACAATTTCCAAAATTGCCCCACCCGACTAATATCCATCCGATATACATTATTCATTCATCACAACCACGTATTCACACATAAGCAGTCATCAATCAATCTAATCAAATTATTAATCTGATAATTATGTGATCATCCAATGTTCAAACAACGATTTGATTTTGGTCGAGTCAAACTCGTTTGCGAATAAGTACTCAAAGTACGAATTCTTGAATAAAATAAAACTACATCATTAAATCCATTTAACATGTATTTAATACTAATTCACTATTCAATTCCAAATTAAATATTACACTTTATTTAATACCTTTAACGACTTAAATTCCAAATTTAATCGTGTCGGGGCTCAAAGCCCGGTTAACGTCCAACGTCAATTCAATTCAAGTCTAATGGGCTTTAATTAATTTCTTTAAGGCGTGGGCTTCGGCAACCAAGCCCAATCAAGGAGTAACCCCATAAGCCCTAAATCAATTTAGGCCCATTAGGCCCAATTAAACTTTAAAGGTTTATAAGTTGTATTTGGGCTTAACGGAAGTGGCTTTGGCCCCAATTGGATCTAATCCCATTTGTCCAAATCCAATTTGTACAACAAAGCCCATAAGCCCATTTACAACATTAAACCCAAATCCAATTTAAGGCCTAAATAACTAAATTACATGAATCCATTCGCAATTTAATTACCTAAAGTGCATTACATGATAATCACCCAAATCAATATTTCCAAAACATTAAATTAGCTTAATTAATCATGTTCATTATCATCATCACATGTCCAACATCAAAAAATCAAACCCATTACCATGCTTAAAGTCTCGGCAAGGGAGTAATTTTGTCCGATTTGAATTTAATCCAATTAATTCCACAATCGACATCTAATTAACTTCCCGAATGATTTCCAATACATCCTTAATCAAAATCAAAAATCCAAGACATTAAAGGGCATTATTGAATTCAGCCACATAAGCAAATTAGGGATTTTTGTTCAATTCAAAATCAATCCAATTAATTCAAATTAACATCATCCTACATGATTCTAACTCATCCAATGAATCAAAATCAAAAATTCCAAAATTTCCAAAATTCCTTATACCATTCGGCCAAGCTCCATCAATTGGGAAAATTGATCCAATCATTATTTAATGAAATTGATCCAATCAATCCTTAATTAAACATGTTTATAAGCAACTCAAAACATTCAATTCATTCAATCATGCTCAAAACCAAGTTTACCCAAAATTTAGCCCTAAAAAATTCATGCTGAACCTAGGCTCTTGATTCCATTGTTGGTTTTTTATTCTAGGTCCCAAGATCATCAAACAAGCATGATAAAGTGTGAAATACATATCAAAAAAGTTGCGGAATACTTACATTGATCGGTTGTGCGACGAAACACGAACAAATCATTTTTTTTCCCTTGAAATTCGGACTTGGCAGTGAGCAGTCCACTGGGTTTCAAGTTTTCCAGATTTTGCTTCAGTCATTTGAGCTTCAAATCTTCGTCGTTTGGATTCCCGCTCGTGGGTAAGTTTCCCTATAGCCTTCGCAGTCTCTCGGATTGCTAGCTCTACGGTGATTTTGCCACAAAATCAACACCCATTGCCTCCCTAAGCTCACGGTTTTGAAGCAAAACCAGTGAGCATTTTCACAGCCCCTTGGGCGTGGAATGGTGAGAGAAAAGTCGAAGAGAGAAGTTGTGTGTTAGTTTGATAAAAGGGTTTTGTATAGCTTATATTTCTAAAATTAAAAGGAAATTATATGAGCGGGACGGGTTATTCAAAAGTCAAGTAATATAGCTATAATATATTACCATCAACTTTTAAAAGCCTTTTCCAACCAACTACAACGACAATCAAGTCACATCTTTCATTCAATCAAGTGACAAGTGTCACATCACTCAAAGTGACATTTGATTTGACGCTTGATGCGACGAATGATTTGACGCTTGATGTGACTTGCGTGCCGAACTCGAATTCGAAACAAGAATGCGCTCGCAATCACTCTCGGGCACGGGTTCGCTAATTCCTAATTAGCGAATTTTCCGTTGCGTCGTAATTAAATGATTACGCCTAGCGAATCACTATTCACGTCGCTAACGAATTAATTCTAAATTAATTCGTTCGCCCGAATTAAAATCCAATTTCAATTCCGCGTCGAAATCCAATTACGATTGATATATCAAATATATCAATTTACCCGATTAATTCTAAATCAATCGTTTTCTCTCTTTAGACGATATTTTATCCCAGATAAAATATCTCCGTAATTAATCCCAGATTAATTTTCTCTCTCATCAAATTAATCCCAGATTAATTATGATTGCGAGTCATACGTCATCGGTGAATCTTTGGGAAGCGACCCATGAGATCCCCGGATATGTTGGCAGTAAATCGAGTCGTCGGACTATCCGAACACGTAAGTACCTCATACCACGTTTACCGATTTACAAGACAAGGTTAGCTTCTAGCAAAACGCCATGCCTACCCAATTCTTCGGAAATATTCTTACAGGAATATATAAGGATCTATATCAGGCGTAGTATACCAAGTATCGTGCATATCGGCCCAGTATCGGATAGTCACGTGCTAGGCCTGGGGCTGGATAAGTGTCTGCCCCGTACGAAGCACATGTCAGATGTCTGGTAACTAGTCTCTATAATCGGATATACATGACCTTGTCATAATATCCCGATGGCTGCAGCACCTCAGAGTACTAATACCGTATCCTGCGTGACATCATCTCCACTATGACTGGAGTGATACTTCCGTCTTGACATCACACCCAATACTCTACGATTCTCAATACCTCAGCTTCGGCGTACACAGAACCGGTTAGAGTCCTAGACGACCTCAACTAAAGTATATTGATTGTCGTAAGCATTAGCGGTGCAAGTCTCAGGTTAAGACCAAATACACCTACCCTGATTTCGGATTCCCATAGACACATAGTCATAATACCAATGGGATTCCGAGGGGTCTATCCAGAGGGAAGCTATTTCCCGTACCATCGGTGAAACACAACCTCCTATCGCACTTGCAGATATCCAATACCCAAATATATGAGAACTATGTTGTTGTGCCCTCACAACGCGCACAAGTGCAATACTAGCCTATTTCGCATTATCGATGTCCAGTCTCGATAATACTACGACTAGGGATATTTAATGATTAATCCTTCGTGGACTGATACTGTCTCATATCATCTCAATCCAGGAACTAATCATATGGACCTTTCTTCATTTATATATCTAAGGTGATCTAATCACAAATGATGAGAGTGCAATTTCCTTGTCACATAGTTAATTTGTACAACATCACTATGATCTGTACAAATAGTGACGCTATGGGTCATATTATCCAACATATACACCACACTCGGTATCTAAAATCCAATTTTAATACTAGTAGAGAACATGCTTACGACAAACATATTTAAAGTCAGAGCCTTGCCCCTCTTTACTTCCTTCATGTGTGTCTTGTCCATACGGCAGTTACGCATACAGTGACCCCGTTTGCCACAGTTTAAGGCAGACATTTTGGGATATGTCCTTTGTCTTCCTAGAAGACTTGTGATGATTTTGCCTTTGCCCTTTTATTAGCTCTGGCTCTGCCTCCTAGAGCATAGCCATCAACTCTCCAATAGTTTTCTCTTGGTTCACAATGAACCTGCCCCATCATTTAGGAAGAGACTATAAGATCAAATCTTTGGTAGTCTCGACCACGTAGGTAATGTCCATCTAACCTAGCTGATCGATGTCAGCAATCATCTGTGACACCTAGTGCTTGACAGATGTACCCTCTGACATACACGGGCGAAAGAGCTTCTTGTGCAATTTGTACTTCTAAGATTTAAGAATAAATCTATGAAGATCTTTAATTTCATCATTATGGCACAATGATCTAATCCTTAATTTTGATGACGGAATTAAAGTGTCATTGCGGTAAGCATAATAGATTGAGCACTAAAGTTATCATCACATGAATCTTCCAAAGATCATGTTCTACTATTTGCTCAACTCCGGGCTTAGACCCAAGAGGTTTCTATATCAAATAGAGTAACTTCTCAGTTCCCAGGACTATCCTGAGGTATCATTCCTAATTTGAAAATTAAAGCCGTTTAATGACATTTTCTCCAAGGATTATGTTCTAAACGCTAATCTTTCAATTATCTTGATTGCTATAGTCCAACTATCCAATCAACGATTTCAGGTACTATTTAATATAATGATTACTATAGTCTAACTATATAATCAACTATAATTTAAATTAGTTAAATTCAAATATATTGATTACTATAATCCAATTATATAATCAACTATAATTTGAAGTAGTTTGAATATAGTCTAACTGTTTTAATTAAAACAACGATCAAATATTAGTCCAACTAATATATTTATATATTGACGAAAAATTTGTAATGAGCGCGTATTGGCAAGTAACTAAACGAATTTGTAAATTTAATACTTGCCTCCCACTATTTTTCGGCGAGCCTCTAACCCTCTGTTGAGTACTCGGGAAACCTTGTTTCCTAGTGGGCTAGGATCCTGTTAAATAACACACAACCTTGACTTTGGCCAACAAATTGTATGATATTTAACTACGTAGATCTCTAAGATCAATTGGATCTCATCCAATTCCTAGATCCAGTAGGTGGACATCCAAGTCCGAAACATATATCTTATATATGCCAATATATCCAATATATTCCCTAACCTTTTTTCCTCTGAATCAATTAAGCTTTGGCTTTGGCACAACAAACTTAATGATTCCAATTAAGCGGGACCCATTGACTTTGGAAAGCTTCGTAATCGATGTCGATGAACAAGAAGTGACTTGACTTTGGCCAACAAATCGTAACTTGGACAAGACACCGATATGGAACAAAGCCTTCATGATTCAAACACATCCACGATGGTCAAAGGTCTTGACTTTGGCCAACAAACCAGTGCCAATCTTGGATCTTGAGAATGAATCATTCAATGGAAGGAAAAACGCTTAATATATGTTGAGGGTTTTTCGCGTAATGGGCAACCAATTAATTATCTTTGTTAAGGTCTCATCATCATACACCGTTAAACATGAATTCTAAAAACATAATAAGGCGCATATAAATAAAATAATAATGATATGCGGATGGATATTTAACACATTTTGTTCCTAGAACAAATCTCTCCATTTCCTCTCTCCCGCTAGCACAAATATTACTTCTACCCAATTACATAACACTTCTAAAGAAACCTCATTTACATTGAGGGGAATAGGTGAGAAGAGAAATACAAAGAGTCAAGAGGTAATAGGCTGGACACGTAGGTCCAATTTAATAAATTCTAAATTTATTACAATAATTTCCAAAATTGCCCTCACCCATCTAATATCCATCCGATATGCATTATTCATACATCGCATCCATGTATTCACACAAAGCATATTATCAATCAATCTAATCCAATTAATTAATCTGAAATTAATGACCATCCAATGTTCAAACAACGATTTGATTTTGCGCGAGTCAAACCCGTTTTGCGAATAAGTACTCAAAGTACGAATTCTTGAATTATATTAAACTACAATATTAAATCCATTTTAATTTGTATTTAATACTAATTCTATATTTAATTCTAAATTAAATAGTTACACTTTTTAATGTGCCTTTACGACTTAGATTCTAAATCTAATCTTTACGGGTCTCAAAGCCCATTTAACATCTAATGTATTTTAATTAAAGTCCAATGAGCTTTCAATTAATTTCTAAAGGCTTGGACTTTGGTCAACATGGGTCAAACCCAAATACCAAAGCCCATTTAATGAATCACCCTTATTAGCCAAGAAACCAATTTAGGCCCATTAGGCCACATTAAAATATTAAAGGTCCATTTAATTATATTTGGACTTTATGGATATGGTTTTGGGCCCAATTGGATCTAACCAATTAACCCAAACCAAACTTGGCCCAACCAAGCCCATTAAGCCCAAATACAACTTTACAAGCCCAATTCCAAATTTGGCCCAATTAATTAAATTACAAAATTCCAAATTTCACAATTAAATAATCTAAAGTGTATAGCCATAATTAATTAACCAAATTAATATTTCCAAAACACCAATTTACATAATTAATCATGCTAATTATCATCAACACATGTCCAACACAATTGAATCAAAAAATCATATCATTTTCCATGCTACTAGTCACGGCAATTGTAGGGTTTTATTATCCGATTCCGAATTCAATCCAATTAAATCCTAAATCAACATATCCCAAGTGATTTCAACTCATCCAATGATCAAAAACAAAAATCACCATGACTTAGGGTAACACATAACTTTCGGCCAAGCCAAATTATTGGGGAAAATTTGATCCAATTCAATTTTCATCAAACTGATCATGCATAACACTATGTTATCATCATTCAAGCATATTCAAACAATCAATTTCATCAAAACATGCTCAAATCAATTTTACCCAATTTTACCCTAATACCAATTTCATGCTTAAATCATGGCTCTGATACCATTGTTCGGTTTCTAGGGTCAAACCAAGATCGATTTAAGCGTAAAACATGTGTGAATACAACAAAGTTAAGTTGCGGAATACTCACTTTAATCGGCTTTTGCGATGCGAGGACAACAAAAATTCTTCAAGCTTTTCTTCCATGGTTTGGCCATGGCTCCTTTTGTGCTCCAAGTTGAATCTCCAAGCTCCAAGCTTTGTTTGTAGATTCCATGCTCTTAGATGGGTTTCCCTATCACCTTTGGATGACTCCTAATATGTGCTAGCACTCTTGAAAAATTGCCAAAATTTTTCTATTCCCCTTGTTAAACTTTCGGCCATTAAAGAAATGGAGAAGGAGAGAAAATGGCCCTTGGCCGAGAGGTAGGAGAAGGAAGAATGAGAGAATGATTTGGTTAATTTGTGTATTTGGTTTTCCAAAAACTAATACCAAATATTCAAATCCAAAAGTACAAGCATTAAAGCCTTCAACAACTCACATCACTCATGAATAGTGACTAGTTGTCAATCACTCAAAGTGATAAGACATCCATCACTTGAATGACAAGTGATGTGACGCGTGATGTGACTTATGGGCCGCACTTGAATTCAAAATACGAGTGGGCCCGCAAACACTCATGGGCTCGGGTTCGCTAATTCCAAATTAACGAATTTTCTGTTGCGACGTAATTAAATCAAATTTAATTAAATAATTGTGCCTAGCAAAATTACTATTCACGTCGCTAGCGAATTAATTCTAAATTAACTCGTTTGCCCGAATTAAAATCTAATTTTAAATCCGTGTTGAAATCTAATATCGTATAATATATCATATATATATTATTTTATTGATTAATTCCAAATTAATCGTTCTCTCTCTTTAAATAATATTTTATCCCAGATAAAATATCTCCGTAATTAATCCCAGATTAATTTTCTCTCTCTAATAATTAATCCTAGATTAATTATGTGCGAGTCATACGTCATCGGTGAAACTTCGGGAAGCGACCCATGAGATCCCCATATATGTTGGCAGTAAATCCGGTCGTCGGACTATCAGAACACGTACGTACCTAATACTACATTTTTACCGATTTACAAGACATGGTTGGCTTCTAGCAAAGCACCGTGCCAACCCAATTCTCCAGAAATAATGATAAATGGAATATGTAATCTTTATCAGGCGTAGTATACGTAGTATTGCGTATTGCGATCCAGTATCGGATGTCACGTGCTAGGCCTGGGGTTGGAATTGTGTCTGCCCTGTACGAAGTACATATTGGATCTCTGGTAACTAGTCTCTATAATCGGATAAACATGACCTAGTCATAATATCCCGATAGCTGCAGCATATAAGAGCACCAGTTTCGTATCCTACGTGATCATCATCTCCACTATGACTGGAGTGATACTTCCATCTCGACATCACACCCAATACACTACGATTCTCAATATACCTAGAAGAGGCGTACATAGAACCGGTTAAAGCCCTGGACGACCAAAACCAAAGTATATTGATTGTCGCAAGTATTAGCGGTGCAAGTCTTAAGTTAAGACCAAATACACCTACCCTGATTCGGACTTCCATAGACACATAGTCATACTACCAATGGAATTCCGAGGGGTCTATTCATAATGAAGCTGTTTCCGCACCATCGGTAAACACAACCTCCTATTACACTTGCATGAGTATCCAATACCCAAATATATGAGAATTATGCCGTTATGCTCCCACAACGCGCACAAGTGTAATACTAGTTTATTCCGCATTATCGATGTCCAATCTCGATAATATTACGACTAGGGATATTTAATGATTAAACCTTTGTGGATTGATACTATCTCATATCATCTCAATCCGGAACTAATCATAAAGACCTTCTATCATTTATACATCTTGGTAATCTAATTACAAATGATAAAAGAGCAATTTCCTTTGTCACATAGTTAATTTGTACAACAACACCACGTTCTGTACAAATAGTGATGCTATGGGTCATAATTGTCCAACAATTAATAGAACATTTGCTTTTAAACAACATGAAACTCTTCGGAAGGGTTTCCATGATCATTGTCACCTGGCTTTGCACATTGATACGTGCACTATGGGTTTCAACCATATTAAGATGAGACATCATCCTTAACACATGGTCTCAGACTGATATGTCTTCCTTCATTCTAGCGGTCAATACAGAGACTATTGCCTCATGTTGTTGCCGGTCTGAATGTTGCCTAAACATGTTCTGTAATGACTGCATAATCATTGATGCTGTCGCCATAGGCTCATGCTATGCAGTAAGAACCTCAGACATGGATGCTATCAAATAGCTATGGGTTTCTCATCAGCTTTAATCCAATTATTATAGGCAATACATGCAGCTCTGCCAGCATTAGGTGCTGGCTCAGGAGGGCATTCCTCCATTAGGACAAATTTAAGGTCTTCACAGACCAAAATAACATTTATGTGACTTTTCCATTTAACATAATTATCCCTAGTTAATTTTTCTTGTTGTTTGAGAATTGAGATTATTGCAGATGCCATTACTGAAAAATAATAAACGCGCATTCAACATTCATTCATCGCATATTAAAATTGTTAAACATATAGGCATAAAATTAAACATGATGCATGATCAATGTATAATGAATTAGAAACCTAAAAGAATTACTACGCCATGATTATCTATCATCCCAAAAATAAGTGTTGTCGTAGGGTATGTCAAGTATTCACATGATAGACTGAGACATTCTCAATTGATTAATATATCTGAAATAACTCTTATTCCTTTATTAATCAACTATCGTTATTTTGATCAAAGAAGCTTTAATTAACATCTTAATCATTCATTTGTGAGTGTGACCCATCATTTCGGAACCCTTGGACTTAACTAGTGAAGTGCCGCCGTATGGTAGGTTAAATCATCATATACATCTAGAGTCCCTATCCTTTCGGAATCAAAACCTGATATTGACCCAAAAAGGACACCATCCGTAGGGGACGAAAATAAAACCGTCTCGAGGTGCCTATTGAATCTCACGTTTCTAGATAACAATGGAGATCGCGGGATATATTGTGGTATACCCCTCTCCCACTCACTATTTATAAGTGTAAGGTTTCTATCTCACTAGTATCTTATAAATTTTAGATTATGCTCAACTCAAGTCACAACCTTTTTAATACTAGTTGATAATTTAGTGATCTAACCAATTTTAACTCATAAAATTTTATTCACTAATCCTGTGTAATGTTTTGCTGGTCGCGTCACGACGTGAAAAATGGTTACGTCTCCAGGGACTGGAATTAGCAAAATCAAACATATTAAAAATTGCGTTCACCGGGCTCTTATTTTTTATATACTAATCTAATTATTACAATAAATCCAAGTCATCCATTGGTCTTCAAATCTTGTTCCATAGAGTGTTGTTGAGTTCTTTACGGAATCGGCTCCTCCAAGTTACAAATAGGGTTACATAATGAACTTATTACAAAGTAAATGAACTTACAACACTTGAAAGAATATGACCTTATGGTCTTAACTTACAACACTTGAAATAATATAACCTTAAGGTCTTACATTTCCAATGCTAAAAACAAGAGCCAGAAAAAATAACGATCAACGCCATACATTCATCACATTAATCAAAAGTAAACATTCATGACATGAACATTAATACCATTCATCTCATGAATCTAATTGTGCCTACTCCTCACAACATGCATTTTTTAATAATCAGTATCTCATATAAATTATTAAAACTAAAATGAGAAGGGTTAAGAAAAATTTTCAACCTTAAGCTCTCAATGCCAATTGTAGGAAATGAATTTTCTTAATGCGACTGAAGTTGTTTTTGGTGGCACCGGGTCCGGTATGGATCTTTAAAATTTTCTTTGCCTTCTCCCTTTGTTGTAGTAGCCAAGATCAATCATTTAGAGTCCAATACTTGGATCAACCACTCGATCTTTGGAACTATGACTCGAAACCAACAAACCGAAATGTGGGCTTCACTCACAAAGATTAAATCTCTAAACAATTTAGAGAATTAAGATGTCACAATGGTGTTTGGATTTTTAGAATGTCAAAAACTCTCACAACACTTGTGAATGTTTGAACTCTCTCTATTTTCTCTCAAATATTTCTCACAACAATTGTGTGTATGTTTGCAAAATTTTAACCTTAGGAAGTGAGAGAAATGACAGAGATTATATTCTCTTACACAAGCCAACTAACCTTGTTATTAAGCATCTAATACTTTCTTGCAATGGCCAACAAAAAAATGTGAATGTCATACCAAAGCATAAGAAACGATAAGTTAAAGACAAAGACTTTGTCATTAAGCATCTAATGCTTTCTTTCAATGGTAAACACATAAATGTGGAGGCCATACCAAAGCATAAAATACATTAGCTAATGACAAAAATATTAGCTATATCCATGCCACCTAATAGACATAATTACTTGGATGTCATGGTAAGCCATATGGCTTTGTCTCCAATGGTAAATAAAAATCAACATCTCAATAATGATTAAATTACCTTCAATTATGTTGTAGTAATTATCTCATAATTATTACTAACTTGGTTATCTCATAATCAAGAATTGATTATCTCATAATCAAGAATTTTAGAAAATATTAAGTTAAACTAATTTAACATAGTTTTCATTTGTGACAATAAATATTATTAATCTCATTAATAATATATAAATATAAAGTGAGCATATAATTAGACAATCTAATTATATTAGGTTTGCTACAGTTAATCGAGCTAGCATAGAGACCAAATGGACCTACGGTTCCGAGCTCCCATAATTCCGAAATATTAATTAAACGCTTTAATCAAATATTTCGAATTATTAAATCCGCGTTATTCCACTAAAAACTCAAAGTTGAACTTCCGTTACCGTAGATGGATAAAATAAAATTGAACAACTTCTCGGCGTCCATCGATATAGTCATTATATATGGATATAGCCCTTCACGAATATCTCATAAATAGAGTCGGGTCATAAGTCCGTTAAATCCCTCTAAATATTTTATCTCTTAAGCACGATTGATTCTATAATGAACAATTAATTCATAACAATTATGAATATAAAACTTTCTATTCGTAATAGAAAAGTTGAGCACTCAAATTGTTCAAGCACCGAATCAACTCTTAAAAAAGATATTCTTCTATTTTTCGTAAGAATGAGTGAATTCCATATCTATGTAAAACGTTCTCAGCTACACACCAAACCATATCCCCAAAATACATAATTATTGGCCGGGAATGCAACACCAACCTCACAATAGTAAATCAAAAGACATAGTCTGTCATGCAGAAGTTCGTAGTACACTCAGGATTAAGGTCGAATCCATATATGACAATCTATTAGATAAAATGAATTTCTTCGGTTAACGGATATTAAAAGAAATTCATATTTATTTGAGTCTAGTCCTATATGATCTCATCATACAAGGTGCCTCCATTCCCATGTCACTACATAAACGATCCCGGATCAAGGTCGTCATACAAGTATAAAATGGACTGCAGCTATAGATAAACCACAAACAAAATACCCTATTTGTTTGCTTTCTATGGACTATTTAGATTACTAACTTCAGACTTAAATCCTCTTGTGCATCAAACATACACTAAGTCTGAAGGTACAATAGTAATCAAGGTAAACAAGAAAATTGGACAATATGCGATATAAATCAAACAACTTTGATAAAATGAATAATGCATTTATTATTATTACAATAATCAATTCCGTTTTACAATACATGAAGCCCGAGGACATAAATCCCAACATCATGTGTATAAGAAAGCCAGTGGAAGTATGGTGGTATTTTTAATTCTCCATGTTGACGACATCCTGATCATTGTGAATGCTTTCTGGATGATGCAAGGCGTCAAAGCTTACCTTTGTAAGAATTTCTCCATGAAGGACCTAGGTAAAACTTCTTATTTCTTAGGCATAAAACTCTATGGAGATAGAGAAAATAAGCTTATTGGGTTATCCCAATCAACGTACATAGATAAGATCTTAGAACATTATAATTTTTATAACTGTAAGACATCAAACATACCGTTCAGACATGGCTTACTTCTTTTAAAGAAGATATGTCCACAAATAGAAGATGAGAAGATTAGAATGTTTATTCAGCCTTATGTTTCATGTTTGGGCAGTATCATGTATGCTATGTTATGTACTAGACCTGATATCAGCTTCGCAGTTAGTGTGACCAGCAGATATCATCCTCAAGTATATTAAAGGTACTAAGGATAAGTTGATTATATATGGAGGAAATGAACTGTAAGTTAATGGGTATATGGATTCTGATTTTCAATCGGATCCTGATGATAGAAAGTCTACATCAGGATTCGTATTTACCCTTAACGGAGGTACAATTTGTTGGAAGAGTTCCAAACAAGGATCAACAGCTGATTCCACTACAGAGGCGGAATTTATTGCAGCTTCTGAAGCTGCAAAGGAAGCTGTATGGGTTAGGAACTTTATCACATAATTGGGAGTAGTCCCAAGTATCGAGAATCCAATTTCGTTATACAGCGTAAGAAAATGAACCAATGGCGCATCAAATGTCGAAGCATGTGGAACGCAAGTACCACATCATTCGAGAGATTGTGTCACGAGGAGACATTGTCGTGTGCAAGGTATCGAGTGAAGATAATTTAGCATACCCGCTTTCCAAGGCCATTCTTTCGATGTTATTTGATAAACATGTGGAGTCGATGGGTATTAGATACAATTGATATTGGCACTAGAGCAGGTGAGAGAAATTATTAGGGTTAGTGCTCGGAGCGCCAATTTTCTTATGTATTTCCCTGTAAATACTTATGTAATATTTTATTATGAATAAAATAAAAAGTTTTTATTATATCAAATCTCTTTATATATGGTAAAGATGTAATTGACCTTAGAATGATTAGTTATGATACTGTTGCAAAAGCGTCACAATTGACATTGAGTTATATCATGACGTTATCATTCTTAGACAGTTCCTGGTCAAGGTTTACAATATTTGGTCAATAAAATAAACCCGTTGAGACTGGTACATGTCGTATATTGGAATCTTGAATTCCAATGGTTTCTCAATGAACCATGAGTCTTGGAGACTCGTATAGACGTGTAGGTGTTTATAGCGGATAAACGCTAAATGACTCACCGAAGATTCTTAATGGATGGTATACCAACATCAATAAGAATCTTCTCAGGTTCAGTAGTATAGTGATTCTTTGATTTCAGATACCACTGTGGATATATGAGTTATCCTCCACACTTTGATGGCAGTCACGTCACCGATCTATTTAGATCACACCCCTGTCTGTTCGTTGGGTGTGGACTGATGCTCAGGATATCATGTGTGTGTTAAGAAATGATCTGTTAGTTCTGTGTATAGAGCATATGTATTCAATATGGAATTAGCAATATGTTAAATTCATGGGCCTGTGCTACGCTGTAGAAGCAAGTTCTAAGTGTTATTAAGAGATTGGTAATAGAAACTTCGACGTGATTATATCTATAGATATTTGACGTTTATATTTATATCTCTGGAATTATCTGGATACCTGTAACAGAGGGATTATACTTATGCAATGACCTCAACCTGTATGGTTCAGTGAGTTTATTCGTGTTCGTCATAATTTATGGGTAGGTAGATTATGGACACGAAATTAGATTTTGTGATGGATATGCCTGAACCTAGAGTGTCTCAATAATGAAATATACTCGTAGAGCACTAGGGAAACTTTTATGAATAATATTGATTATATATAAATCGTTTAACTGTTAAACGAAAGCTACATGCAAAGAGACCTAATGGTCATTTGTTAATTAATATGTATTTGTATTTAATATTTGATTTTATTACATACACATTAATTAAATGTCAAATTATGATATTTGACATATATCATTGATATATGTATTTTGATTATTTAATGTAAATATAATACATATATATTTAAGATATTTGTATTTAATTATTTAATTATTTAAATGTTAAATTATTAAAGTAATTAAATTATAAATATCTTTAGTAGTGATCAAGTTTGGAAATGGCTTTAGTTGATTGGTTTGACTTATTGTAATACATTAAATGTTATAGTGTTCAATTACAACAAGTAAACTAATGCATTTTTAATTAATAAAAATTGAAACCAAAAACAAAAATATCTAGATATTATGTCTCCTAAAATTCGGCCAAGGGCAATGGAGTATATATTATTTTTGTTTCATTAGGTTAAGTATCCAAAATATTACAAAAGGAAAGTTGAGAGAAAAAGTCTAAGAGTTGAGAACCAAAGGGAAGAAAACTTCTATTTATGCAAGTTTTTCTAACCTTTCTTAAACTAGAAAGTTGTTTCTATTGTTCTAAGCTACAACATGTGTTTCTTGGAAGTTTTTTCTACTCTCTTGATATTGTAATAAGTGTGTTGGAAGTTTGATGAAAGATGTTTGCATGTTTGTTAAACAAAGCAAGCTTATAAATTGTGTATAAGCTTTATTTTGGTCATTTGTGTTGGTTTATATTTTGGTCCCAAGATCATAACAAGCATGAAAATAATGTGTGAATACATCAAAGGAGGTAGCGGAATACTCACATCGATCGGTTGAGATGATTTGATGAAGAACAAAATTTGATTTTAGCCCTCCAAATTCTGCCACTGCAGTGCAGATTTTCTGCCCACTGTTTTCAGTTTTGCTTCATGAATTTGAGCCTCGAACTTGCGTCAAACGATTCCCGGCTCGTGGGTGAGTTTCCCTAACACCTTCGTAAAACTCTCGGTGTGCTAGCACTTGTGATTTTTGCCACAAAAATCACTCAAAAAGGCCTTCCATTCACGCCCAAACAGTGGCAGTTCACTGCCTTTGGGCGTGAACAACTTAGAGAGAAAGATAAGAGAAATGTCTATTAGGTTTTCGAATATTCATCTAATGAATAATAATGAATTACCAAAGTGTAGAGATATATTTTTGCTTTTAACTTTTGGTGAAACCATTTCACTTTTACCCTAAACTTGGTAGGTGTGGGTAAATGGTTTTTCCAAAAAGCAAACAAGGTAGTTTGGTGGTAGGTACACCTACCACACATGGGCCCCACATACTTGAATTCAAAATTCAAATATCTCTACGAACATTTGCCGCGGCTCGGTTCCGTTTAATCCGATTAAACGAACTTCCGTCGTTAAATAATTAAATCTAATTTAATTAATTATCGATGCCTCGTAAATATATTACGATCGTCGTTTACGAATTAATTCTAAATTAACTCACTCGTTCGTATTAAAGTCCGACTTTAATTTCGTAATGAAATCCAATACATATTAATATATCCGATATATTAATTTTAGCCCATTCGAATAAATTAAATAGAAAAATCAAATTTAACTATTAAATTTATTTTACCGATTAATTCCAAATTAATCGCGCTCTCTCTTTAGACGATATTTTATCCCAAATAAAATATCTCCGTAATTAATCCCAAATTAATTTTCTCTCTCATCGAATTAATCCCAGATTAATTAAAGTGCGAGTCATACATCATCGGTGAATCATTGGGAAGCGACCCATGAGATCCCCGGATATGTTGGCAGTAAATACGGTCTTCGGACTATCCAAACACGTAAGTACCAAGTACTACGTTTTACCGATTCACAAGACAAGGTTGGCTTCTAGCAAAGCACCATGCCTACCCAATTCTCCGGAAATATCCTTACAGGAATGAAGGATCTGTATCAGGCGTAGTATACATCGTATAGTGCATATCGATCTAGTATCGGATGGTCACATGCTAGGTCTGGGGCTGGAGTTGTGTCTGCCCCGTACGAAGCACATGTCGGATGTCTGGAAACTAATCTCTATAATCGGATATACATGACCTAGTCATAATATCCCGATGGCCGCACAGCACTTAAGAGCACTAATACCGTATCCTACGTGACATCATCTCCACTATGACTGGAGTGCTACTTCCGTCTTGACATCACACCCAATACTCTACGATTCTCAATATACCCAGTATTGGCATACACAGAACCGGTTAAAGCCCTGGACGACCTCAACCAAAGTATATTGATTGTCATAAGTATTATCGGTGCAAGTCTCAGGTTAAGACCAAATACACCTACCCTGATGTCGGACTCCCATAGACACGCAGTCATACTACCAATGGGATTCCGAGGGGGTCTATCCAGAGTGAAGCTGTTTCTCGTACCATCGGTGAAACACAACCTCCTACTACACTTGCATAAGTATCCAATACTTAAATATATGAGAACTATGCCCGTTATGCCCTCACAACACGCACAAGTGCAACACTAGTCTTTTACATATTTATCGATGTCAAATCTCGATAATACTCTGACTAGGGATATTTAATGATTTATCCTATTTGGACTGATATTGTCTCATATCATTCTCCATCTAGGAAAAAATCATAGGGACCTCTCATCATTTATACATCTAAGGTGATCTAATCACAAATGATAAGAGAGCAATCTCCTTTGTCACATAGTTAATTTGTACAACAACACCATGATCTGTACAAATAGTGACGCTATGGGTCATAATTGTCCAACAATTTGATGATCATGTTGTCATTCTAGAGTTGTTAGGCCACTCATTGATGACCTATAAATATTATTGTGTTATTTCAAAGTGGTGAGACTTGTTTGGTGTGGTAGAGACATGAATAAAGTGTTGGATTTGATTAATTTGGTATAATTTGTTAATTGGACTAATTTATGAAATTAGGGTTCCTAACATTTTCCAAATTTGGGGCTATTCATATATGTGTTGTATAATGATGTATATGTGACGTATATTAAATTTTGTGTTCATTGGATATCATTTAATGTTGTTTTGAACAAAATTGGACTAAAATACAAAACTTGGAAAATTTTGTCATTCTCGGCAATTTGAAGTTCTTATGGTTTTGTGTTGCAATTTGTAATTTGATGTATTAGACATGAATAATCATTTAGGGATTGATTTGGAATCACTTAAAATTATTTGACAATTTGAGGACCAAATGAACAAAATGCAAAGTTTTAGGGTCATTCGGCAATTATGAAGAAATATGATTTCTTGGGTAAAAATTTCAATTTTTTATTGAGTAATTAGAATAAAAATTTATTTTAATTCCCGAGAAAATTTATTGAAATCGGTAAATTTTGATCTTCCTCGTTCTGTTGCGTTTACCCGGATTTGCCCCTAAAAACCCCAACAGTCCGATATTGGGATATTATTAATATTATAAACTATTCTTAAAGTACATATTCATAGTCATTGGTTTTGGAATACGATCGAGTCCTATAACCTAGAATACTAGCACATGTCGTATATATAATCTAATTAGATTTATTATCGACCCAAATGGCTTCTATTGCAACCTCAGCTGCAGCAATAATCCATATTTGTTGTTTATATGGCAATAATATCTTGCTTGGAAGATTTCCAGCTCACTGTTCCGGTATTCAAACTTTATAGTACCGTTTGCGACTTATAATCATCTTTATCGGTTTGGAAACTTGCTACAGCGATCCCAGTCACTTCAAGTTCTTCTTCTCCATAGACTAAGACAGCATCCTTAGTTCTCTGAGATACTAACGGATGTTCTTAACTTCAATCCAGTGACTATCACTCGGATTGGTCTGATTTTCTGTCTCTATACGCTCAAAGCGTATGAGACACCAGGTCACGTACATTTTAAATGTACAATTTCTCAGAGAGTGTTAACAACTTTAAATCTATCCCAATAGATCTTTATTCTTAGAATAAAGGTTGTTACTCCTAAGAATTCTACGGAGAATTATCTCGAAAGCCAAGCTTTCGCCGATTGTTTTATGGGAATATCATTTCCAAGAAATGACATATATTATCATTATTTTATTCAGGACATTCATTGTCAGTGCGCTCCCACTAACCTCCTTATATACACAAGAATTATTTTCATTTTGAATTAAATCATAAACCATTATGATTACATCAAAACGTCAGCTCCAAGAACCTTATGCTTGCTTCAATCCAAACATGGATCGAACAACCCGCAAACCTAGTTTGCTGGTTTAGGTACGATAAAATCGTCAGGATGTTATAAACATCCTCCAAAAGGTTTCCGTTTAAGGAAAGCGATTTTGATCTTTAACTGACACATTTCATAAATGTACAATTTCAGCAAGCATTATCCAAATGGATTTACCGTGGCAACAGGTAAAAGGTTGAACCGTAATCAACACAATGTTGATAACAATACCTTTTCGTTAAAAGCCTAGCTTTGTACGTTGGTATGTTGCCATCCATGTATGTCTTCCTTGAAGACTTTTAAGTACCAATAGGCACAATGCCTAACGGTACATCAACTGGTGTCTAAACATAGTTGGTATACATGGAATCCACTTCGGACTCATGGTACTTTGCCATAAAAGGGAGTCGATACCTTGTATCACTTCCTCAAACGTAGTCGGTTGGTCTACCTCAACAAGATTGACATCTTTATAAGGTGAGATCAGACACCCATACCCAGGTTGTTTTCTGATTCTCTCCGATCTACGTGGTTCTTGTGTATTCGAAGATTAATGGTATAGTTTCATCCTTGATGAACTATCTGTGTTCCATTAAGGACTTCATGCCTTTAACAGTATTACTCCGATTTTCATCGAGTTATACCATCCTCCCACTTACCACTGCATATCGGTATTCCTCTTAGGAAAACCGCATGGTGAGAAACAATAACATTGTTCTCTCGTGAGATGCATAAGTACTATACTTATGGTTTCCCCTAGGATAACCTATAATTGGCACTTATCCTATTTGGTTTTTAGTTTGGTATCATCCAAACATATGCCTAGCATACCCAAATCATCAGGAATTAGAAACCCGGTTTCTTTCCCGTTCATATCTAATATGATATCTTTCAAACAGATTATTATGGAACCTTATTCAAAATAAGTTCTTGCACTGTTTAAAGCTTATCCGTTGAAGGAAATGGTAGCTCAGAGCGACTCATGATTAACCTTATCATGTCCAACAAAATTCGGTTTCTCCGTACGGACACACAGTCAAACTGACGTGTCTCGGGAGGAGTCCTCATTGAAAGAATACTATACTCTTTCACGTAAGTTTGAAACTTACTGCTTAAATATTTTCCATTACGGTCTTACCGCAACGGTTTAATACTTTAGACGATCTGTTTGTCTACTTCGTGTCGAAACTCTAAAAGTTGTCGATTTGTGTTCTTCAAAAGAAACACATAACCATAATGTGATGCCACATCCGTTAAGGTCACGAAATATTCATATTCATATCTAGCATTGCTAGATATGGGCCCACTTCTTCACTATGAATAGGGCTAACAGATCGGTGGCACTTTCACTATTACCAAGTAAATAGCGTTTCAGGTACTTTACCTAATAAACAAGATTCATAAACTTTATTTGAATAGTGAAATCAGTCCTAATACCCACTCTTCAAAAGCGTGGATATACGAGTCTTGTTTAATTGTGTCCCAGACAACAATGCCACAAATAAGTCTCTACTGATCAAATCAGTTTGAGCTATATATTTGTCATTTTACATGTTTGAGATTTTATTTATATTCAAAATATAAATTCTGTTACTCACATCTAATGTGTTTATCTTAATATCATTCTTTATATAATGAAACACTTTAGTGTTCTAGAATATAAAGGTCTATCCGCAACGGATTAAACACTGATATAAAGATAATATTTCTAGTCAAACTAGTTACATTATAACAGTTCTTAATTTAAGTATATACCCAAAAGGTAGTTCCTAAACTTAGGATTCTACGGTCGAAACAGCGACTTTCGTCCCATTTCCGATTCACAGATTAATCTCAGTTTGAAGTCAGTATCCTGCTCACAGCAGATTCTGAACATCAATCCATATATTTTATGTACCATACTAAGTATTTTAAAATCCAATTTTAATACTAGTAATAGACATAATATTGACAAACATTCTTAAAGTTAGAGCTTTGCCCTTTCTTTAATTCCTTCGTGTCTGCCATATCCAAACGGCAGTCACTTTAGGATATGTCATTTACCTTCCCAGAAGATCATAATGATTTTGCCTTTGCCTTTCAATATTTCAGAAGCCTTTGGCCAAGCCTTGGGTTTCTAGAATATTGAAGTATGGTGCGCCTTGCGCCACTTACCTAATTGCAAAGTTTGACTTTATCTCCTCGGAATAGTCTTTAACCCTCCAAGATTTATTATTGCAATTTTAATACTTCTTAAATCTAAACATAGATTTATGACAAGTATATCGAATTAAGCACTTAAGTTATCATCACATAAATCTTCCAAAGATTATGCTCTACTATTTGCTTAATTCTTGGCTTAGGCATAATAGGTTATTTTATCAAATAAAGTAACTTATTATTTATTTCCAGGACCATCCTGAAATTATTCCCAATTTGAAAAATATAGTCGTTTAAATACATTTTCACCTAGGATTATGTTTTAAACACTAATCTTTCATTTATCTTGATTCTAATAGTCCAACTATTTAATCAACGATTTGTGGTACTATGTATTATATTGATTATTATAGTCCAACTATACAATCAAATATAATTTAAATCAATTAACCTCAATTACATTGATTACTATAATCCAATTATAAAATCAACTGTAAATTGAAATTATTCTTCAAATATATTGATTACTATAATCCAATTATATAATCAACTATAATACAGTCCCACTGCATATTAAAACAACAATTTAAATATTAGTCCAACTAACATTTAATTTATATGACGAATAATTTGAATGAGCACGTATGGCAAGTAATTAAACGAATATTGCAAATTCAATTCTAGCCTCCCACTATTTTTCGGCGAGCCTCTAACCCTATGTCGAGTACTCGGGAAACCGTGTTTCCTAGTGGGCTAGGATCCCGTTAAATAACACACAATCTTGACTTTGGCCAACAAATTGTATGATATTTAACTAGGTAGATCTCAAAGATCAATTGGATCCAATCCAATTCCTAGATCCAGTAGGCGGATATCCAAATCCTAAACATATATCTTATATATGCCAATACATCCAATGTATTACCTAACCTTTTTCCTCTGAATCAACTAAGCCTTGGCTTTGGCCACAAACAAACCTAGTGATCCCAGTCAAGCGCGACCCATTGACCATGGAAAGCTTCGTAATCAATGTCGATGGACAAGAAGTGGTCTTGACTTTGGCCAACAAACCACAACTTGACAAGACACCAATATAGAACAAAACTCTCGTGATTCAAACACATCTTCAACGGACAAAGGGCTTGACTTGGCCAACAACCCAATGCCAGTCTCGGATCTTGAGTAAGAATCACTCAATGGAAGGAAAAACAGCATGATATTTGATGAGGGTTTTTCTCGTGAAAATTGGCTACCAATTTATTATCTTTGTTAAGGTCTCATCATCATACACCCTTAGACATGCATTCTAAACACATAATAAAGCGCATATGAAAATAAATAATAATGATATGCGGATGGATACTTAACACATTGATCCTAGATCAAATCTCTCCCTTTCTCTCTCAAACTAGCACTTGTATTATTTTCTACCGTTACACTACACTACTAAAGAAACCTCATTTACATTTAGGGGAATATGGAGAGAGAATACAAAGAGAATAGAGGTGATAAGGCTGGACACGCAGGTCCAATTTAATAAATCGAATTTATTACAATAATTCCAAAATTCCCCCACCCGACTAATATCCATCCGATATACATTATTCATTCATCACAACCATGTATTCACACAAGCATGTTATCAATCAATCTAATCAAATTAATTAATCTGATAATTAGTGATCATCCAATGTTCAAACAACGATTTGATTTTGCGCGAGTCAAACTCGGTTTTGCGAATAAGTACTCAAAGTACGAATTCTCGAATTAAATTAAACTACAACATTAAATCCAATTTAATATGTATTTAATACTAATTCACTATTTTATTCCAAATTAAATATTACACTTTATTAATAACCTTTTACGACTTAAATTCCAAATTTAATCGTTACGGGTCTCAAAGCCCGATTAACGTCCAACGTCAATTTAATTCAAGTCCAATGGGCTTTCAATTAATTTCTTTAAGGCATGGGCTTCGGCAACCAAAGCCCAATCAAGGAGTAACCCCATAAGCCCAGAAATCAATTTCGGCCCATTAGGCCCAATTAAACTTTAAAGGTTCATTAAGTCGCATTTGGGCTTTATGGAAGCGGTTTTGGCCCAATGGATCCAATCCAATTTGACTAAACCCAACTTTGTACAACAAAGCCCAATAAGCCCATTTACAACTTTAAAATCCCAAATCCAATTTTAAGGCCCATATAATTAAATTACCAAATTCCAAATTTCCAATTTAATTACTAAAGTGTATTACATGATTAATTAACCAATCAATATTTCCAAAACATCATTATGTCCAATTAATCATGCTTTTATCATCATCACATGTCCAACATACTTTGATGAAAAATCAAACCCATTAACCATGTTTATTAGTCTCGGCCAAGATAAGGGATTTTTATCCGTTTCGAATTCAATCCAATTAATTTCACAATCGATATTAAATCCACATCCCGAATGATTTCCAACACATCCAATGAATTAAAATCAAAATTCCAAGACTAAATTAGGGCTATACCAAATTCGGCCAAGTAAGGAATTTAGGGATTTTGTTCAATTCAAAATTCAATCCAATTCAATCTTAAATTAACATCATCCAACATCATTACAACTCATCCAATGAATCAAAATGAAAAAATTCCAAGATTTCCAAAAACCCTAATATTCGGCCAAGGTAACTCTTTTGGGGAAAAATTGTTCCAAACTATTTTCTTGAAATTGATCCAATCAATCTTCAATTCAACATGTATTAAGCATACTCAAACATCCAATTTATTCAAATCATGCTCAAATACAAAATACCCAATTTTAAGCCCTAAAATTTCATTCTTGAACCTAGGCTCTTGATGCCATTGTTGGTTTCTATTTAGGTCCCAAGATCATAACAAGCATGAAAATAATGTGTGAATACATCAAAGGAGGTAGCAGAATACTCACATCGATCGGTTGAGACGATTTGATGAAGAACAAAACTTGATTTTAGCCCTCCAAATTATGCCACTGCAGTGCAGATTTTCTGCCCACTGTTTTTAGTTTTGCTTCATGAATTTGAGCCTCCAACTTGCGTCAAACGATTCCCGGCTCGTGGGTGAGTTTCCCTAACACCTTCGTACAACTCTCGGTGTGCTAGCACTTGTAATTTTTTCCACAAAAATCACTCAAAAAGGCCTTCCATTCATGCCCAAACAGTGGCAGTTCACTACCTTTGGGCGTGAACAACTTAGAGAGAAAGAGAGAAGAGAAATGTCTATTTGGTTTTCAAATATTCATCTAATGAATAATAATGAATTACCAAAGTGTAGAGATATATTTTTGCTTTTAACTTTTGGTGAAACCATTTCACTTTTACCCTAAACTTGGTAGGTGTGGGTAAATGTTTTTTCAAAAAGCAAACAAGGTAGTTGGGTGGTAGGTACACCTACCACACATGGGCCCCACATACTTGAATTCAAAATTCAAATATCTCTACGAACATTTTCCACGGCTCGGTTCCGTTTAATCCGATTAAATGAACTTCCGTCGTTAAATAATTAAATCTAATTTAATTAAATATCGATGCCTCGTAAATATATTACGATCGTCATTTACGAATTATTCTAAATTAACTCGCTCGTTCGTATTAAAGTCTGACTTTAATTTCGTAATAAAATCCAATTCATATTAATATATCCGATATATTAATTTTAGCACATTCGAATAAATTAAATAGAAAAATCAAATTTAACTATTAAATTTATTTTACCGATTAATTCCAAATTAATCGCACTCTCTATTTAGACGATATTTTATCCCAGATAAAATATCTCCGTAATTAATCCCAGATTAATTTTCTCTCCCATCGAATTAATCCCAGATAAATTAAAGTGCGAGTCATACATCATCGGTGAATCATTGGGAAACGACCCATGAGATCCCCGGATATGTTGGCAGTAAATACGGTCGTCGGACTATCCGAACACGTAAGTACCAAGAACTACGTTTTATCGATTCACAAGACAAGGTTGGCTTCTAGCAAAGCACCATGCCTACCCAATTCTCCGGAAATATCCTTACAGGAATGAATGATCTGTATCAGGCGTAGTATACATCGTATAGTGCATATCGATCTAGTATCGGATGGTCACGTGCTAGGCCTGGGGTTGGAGTTGTGTCTGCCCCGTACGAAGCACATGTCGGATGTCTGGTAACTAGTCTCTATAATCGGATATACATGACCTAGTCATAATATCCCGATGGCCGCGCATCACTTAAGAGCACTAATACCGTATCCTATGTGACATCATCTCCACTATGACTGGAGTGCTACTTCCGTCTTGACATCACACCCAATACTCTACGATTCTCAATATACCCAGTATTGGCGTACACGAAACCGGTTAAAGCCCTGGACGACCTCAACCAAAGTATATTGATTGTCGTAAGTATTAGCGGTGCAAGTCTCAGGTTAAGACCAAATACACCTACCCTGATGTCGGACTCCCATAGACACGCAGTCATACTACCAATGGGATTCCGAAGGGGTCTATCCAGAGCGAAGCTGTTTCCTGTACCATCGGTGAAACACAACCTCCTACTACACTTGCATAAGTATCCAATACTTAAATATATGAGAACTATGCCCGTTATGCCCTCACAACGCGCACAAGTGCAATACTAGTCTTTTACGTATTTATCGATGTCCAATCTCGATAATACTCTGACTAGGGATATTTAATGATTCATCCTATTTGGACTGATACTGTCTCATATCATTCTCCGTCCAGGAACAAATCATAGAGACCTCTCATCATTTATACATCTAAGGTGATCTAATCACAAATGATAAGAGAGCAATCTCATTTGTCACATAGTTAATTTGTACAACAACACCATGATCTGTACAAATAGTGACGCTATGGGTCATAATTGTCCAACAATTTGATGATCATGTTGTCATTCTAGAGTTGTTAGGCCACTCACTGATGACCTATAAATATTATTGTGTTATTTCAAAGTGGTGAGACTTGTTTGGTGTGGTAGAGACATGAATAAAGTGTTGGATTTGATTAATTTGGTATAATTTGTTAATTGGACTAATTTATGAAATTAGGGTTCCTAACCTTTTCCAAATTTGGGGCTTTTCATATATGTGTTGTATAATGATGTATATATGACGTATATTAAATTTGGTGTTCATTGGATATCATTTAATGTTGTTTTGAACAAAATTTGACTAAAATACAAAACTTGGAAAATTTTGTCATTCTCGGCAATTTGAAGTTCTTATGGTTTTATGTTGCAATTTGTATTTTGATGTATTAGACATGAATAAATCATTTTGGGATTGATTTGGAATCACTTAAAATTATATTTGACAATTTGAGGACCAAAATGAACAAAATGCAAAGTTTTAGGGTCATTCGGCAATTATGAAGAAATATGATTTCTTGGGTAAAAATTTCAATTTTTAAGTACTGAGTAATTAGAATAAAAATTTATTTTAATTTCCCGAGAAAATTTATTGAAATCGGGAAATTTTGATTTTCCTCGTTCTGTTGCGTTTACCCGGATTTGCCCCTAAAAACCCCAACAGTCCGATATTGGGATATTATTAATATTATAAAATATTCTTAAAGTACATATTCATAGTCATTGGTTTTGGAATACGATCGAGTCATATAACCTAGAATACTAGCACATGTCGTATATTAGAACTGGAGTTCCAATGGTTTAACTCGATGTACCATGAGCTTTGGAAGCTCATATAGACATGTGGGTATTCTTTGAAGCGAATACTGAAGTACACACCACCGTCAATAGGAATATCCTCGAGTCGAGTAACATATGTAATCCTTTGACTATATGATAGCATTGATTTTGTGTGAGATCCTTCACACTTTGATGTCATGTTTGTCAGAAACCTTTCATGGTCTGATCTTTAGATGTTCGTTAGGTGTGGACCGACGCACTCGTTAATCAAGTGCGTATCAAGATAGGATCCGTCAGCCCGTATGTGTACCATAGAGGGTTTAGGTATCCATGTCAGTAAGTCACGATTCTTAAAGACTTTGGCCAAAGCCGATCACCTAGGGTGGATCACATTAGTTTTAAAGAATCGTGGACATGTCGACATGAGATGTGCGCCTCGGAAACTTGACAGTGTTTTCTATGTTTCCTAAGCACAACTCGGATAGCCTACGACGGATGGATTGATAAAATATGTGATGACCTCGACTTGTATAGTTCAGAAAGGTCGTTTGTGTTCTTCGCCAATTCGGAGGTGGCCGAATTGCGTACATATTAGCTAGGCTTATATGAGAACGTGTCTGGACTTAGAGAGTCCCAAAATATGAATTGTACTCATTGATCACTTGGGTAGCTGATTAATTTGATAAAATATCATATTTGATATTATAGTTATCAACCTAGATAATCAAGTGTTATTGGATAACATTGATTATTTACTTTGACCTAATTGGATTAATTCAATATTTATACAAAAACTTTGTCGTAATTTCATAATTATCTCTACCATTTGAGGATACTATGGTAATTACAAGTATGTAATTATAAGTGCTTTTGGCTTGATTTAATTGGATTAGATCAAAGTAGAAGACATGTAACTAATCCATTAATTAAAATTTGTCTTGATTTAATTGGATTAAATCAAAGTGGTAGAAAAAGGTGATTAATCACACCTAATTATACATATTTGGACAAATTAGATTAAGCCCACATAAAAGTTGATTAGAACTTTTATTAATTAAAAATTACCTAAGTTTTGCTATAAATAATAAACTTGAGCAAATGTTTTAATCAAGCTTGAGAAAGCTAAATACAAGTAAGAATTATAGAAATTAGCCTAAGTTATAGAAGTGTTTAGAGAAGATTTGTGAGATCTCTACAACATTTCAATTAGGAGAAATCAAGAATGGATCTTGGAGTGAAGCTTGCTAGCATTGGAATCAAGATTGGATCTTGGAGTCAAGCTGGTTAACTTTTGATTTACTCCACGATATTTCAACAAGAAGAAGTTGATTGGATCTTTGAATCAACCTTGCCAGGTAAGTTTGATCTTCTCCAAAAGCTATGTTTTTCATTAGTTAGACATATAGTGATGAATTATGTATTAGATACATAATAACATAGCTTGATGTTGAAATTAGGCTAATTAATTGTGTTATAATACTTTGAAAGTATAAACACAATATATTTGAAATTGAGTAAAAATTTTATGTTAGACATAGATATAAAATTAGAATTTAGAACTCTATATGAAATCTTAGAGCACATAAAATTAGAATTTGGAACTCTAGATAAAATCTTAAAGCTATTATTACCATTCTAGAATCACTTGACCACATTTGGGTGGCCTAGAATTTTTCACGAGTCACTTCATTGTGGGATTCTAATTTGGTTTGTATTTTGGATTCAAAATTTACACAAGTGAGTATTTAGAATAAATTTATGTTTTTGTAAAAATATTTGATATTTTGAAAAACTTGATTTTTTGTTCTATAACATGTGTTGATGTTGATTTTGATGTTAAAAATTAATTTTGAGTGTTTTTGAAGTGTTTAAGGAAGATCAGAAGAAATTAGGATAAAATACCCGAATTCCTTTAGCTCTCTGGAAAGAGAGCTGAAGGTAATGCAAAATATTTAAGAAAATATATATGTTTATCAGTTTGCAGTGCGCGCACAGTGTGCACGCACTGTAGTACGCGCGTCGCACACTTAATTTTTTTTTCTCGTTTTTGAGTTTTCGGACTCCGGTTCAGTCCCAATTTTTTCCTATACACTCGTAATGGAATATAGTATTTCATTAAATATTTTAAAATTACACCCATAATTGATATCTATGGGTTAGACCCATTTCTGTTGTGCGGGACACCAATTCGACCCTAGGGGTTCCACTTCCGCCCCAACAGTTTTTCCACTTTATTTAATAATAATTCAGTTACTATTTCAAGAATTATATTAAAAATATGCACATGAAACTTAAAAATTAAATTGTATGTGTTATGGCCATTAATACAAAATTCACTGCTCAACATTGAAATGTGTAAGGTTGAAAAACTTAAAAAAAAAAGACAAAATATTTCTCACTACGATACATATATGTGGCAGCATGACCGGCGTAAACACACACGTATAACGCAAGCGTACGTATCATTCAAGTAGTATAAAAAGTATTGATCCCACGAGGACTTAATACCTAATCTATTAATTTTATGAGGTCAAATGATTACTAGTATCTAACAGGTTGATTGATTGATTTGAAATGGTGATGATTCTAAATTTAAAAACAAGTAAATAAAATTGCACAAAAGTAGGTTTAAGAAAATTCAATATTAAAAACTATCTAGGGTTGTGAATCTTTCTAATATCTTTTAAAAGATGAAGTGGTTATTTCATGGTTGTGTAATAAATTGGTTCACTAACCTGGAACACTAAATTATGCAAAAGCCTCTGTCGATGGTCAGACGCAAATACCCAGTTTAACCCAATTGAACCATATGTCTATGTCAACCAAATTATCTGTATTCATTAAGTTTAAATTCCAATTATGGCTACCCCCGCCCGACAAGTATATGTCTATATTGTAAAGAAATATATTAAAGGGTTATCTATCCTCAAGGAAGATCGTGGGCTATTAAGTCTAAGGCTGAAACCTAAAATTCATTTGTCAAGTTTATTTTAGATTTACCACATCAATCTTATTGGTGATCAAACAACAAGAAGCATTAAGCTTAAGACTTAATAAGTAAACCTTTAAATTACCCAAACTATAAAATAACCCCTTATAAACCGGTGATATTAGAATTCATCACAACCCCAGATAACTAACTTAATTACAATAAAATAGAATGCTAAGGTAAAAGGATCAACTTTTACTATTTACTATTTAGATATCTCCCTTAATATAATATATTAACTTGTGATTATTTTACCAACCTTCCATATAGGCGGTAACCTGATTAAGTCAAATAAAGTCCAACTAGCCATAAAGGCGGAACCAAAATAAACCTGCCAAATAGGCGGTAAGAAAATTTAATTACCAACCGACCAATCTGGCAGTATCCTTGATTAGTCAGGTTTAAACCAAATTAAAATGAATTACCAATCGGTATAGCGGTATCCTTTTTAAGTCAAATTTTAAATAGTGAATATATTATATTTAAGGGAGATTAATCTAAATAGCAATAGTAAAAGAATTATCTTTCACCAAAGCAGGGGGAAGTTACCTCCTCATAGTGAATAGTAAAAACTGTAAAAAATAAAGAAAGTAAATTACTATTATTACAGAATGTAATTAAAATTAATTACAAAACTAAAATTTAAAAGAAACTAGATAGAAAACTCCCTATGAAACTGAAATTTCGAGCTTTATTTATAGGCGTCAGTAAGGGGTCCGCGTCGCGACGCACGGCTCACATCGTAACGCGCGTGATTGTCGACGTGGCAGCTCCTGGTTCGTCGCGTGGGATTCTGGATAAGGTGATAAGGTGACACGTGGCAAGGCGGCTGGGAGCTCAATGATTGCGACACGTGGCGGCTCGTGATTGACTGATTTCAGATTCTTATCTGCCACGTGTCAATTGGGATAAATGAGTTAATAATTCAGCTGACGTGGCGCTGACATGGCGATGACATGGCACTGACGTGGTGACACGTGGCGAAAGTGATTATCAACACCATAGAATTGCGACATGTGGCACGCTGTGATTGGCTGATTATGATGTGGTAATGACGTGGCACTTTGACTCGGTCAACCGGTGATGTGGATGATGACGTGGCAGACACGTGGAGTGACACGTGGCACGGCGTATGTTAGCAAATCGGCTGTGATGGTGACACGTGGCATGACGCACGTTAGCAAAGTCAAATTTCTCAAATTCTGACTTGTGGACCTGGCGCACATTAGCAAGTCGTGGTGCATGTTAGGCGTCCCGACGCCAAAGGCTTGCGCAACGCGACGCGCCAAAATTACCAAAATGTCATTTTTTTTTTCCAATTTTCACTGTTTTGGCCCCAAATCACCTCCAAAGAGTCCTGAAACTTTATTATCTACAAAATAACACAAAAAACATCAAAATATTCACAAAACTCAAGAAACTATACAAAATATTAGGTTAAATGAGTATGAAATAGTGATATAATTACCACTCATCAAACCCCCAAACCTAACATTTTGCGAGCAAAATATAGAGTAAAATAACATAAAAATCTTTAAAATAAAATTTAACTAAGCCACTTTTGTAGGGATCACGGTTGCATTTAGCGTATGCAACAAGCCTTTAAACCCCTAGGTGTCCCTAATGGACGAGTTGTAGTCTCGTGAGGGTTTACACCAATGATACCCATAAACATTTTACAAAAGTAAAAATGTAGTAAAAACTAATGCACACAAAAGCAAAAAGACAAGCGAAAATAGAATAAAGAAGTTAGTGACTAATCAGGTGAAACTTCTACTCCAAGTTACTTGTTGTTTTCTTTCTTTCTAAATTACTGAATAAGTAAATTCTTTGATTATATTTACCATTCTCCATATACACAGCCAACAAAATATTAATCAATTCATTTTTGCCCACAACAGTCACAAGTGCAGTTGATAAGAGAGTAATATTTTTGTCCTAAAGTTTTATCGGAATTCACACCTTTTTGTAGCAATGGAATAATTTTTCTCATTTTTTTGATCTTTTCTTTGATTTTTTTATTTTTTTTTATTTATATACAATATCTTCCATCTATGTAGCGAGTGTTGGGTCGGTGGCTCCCAAACCAGTTGGCTTTAGGGCACCAGGTGTTAAGACACCCCTACGGACTTAATTACTCAGACTTCAAATATATATATTTTTTTGCAACATCCTTGATCCAAGTAGCGAGCTTTAGGCCAGTGACTCCCAAACCAGTTGGCTTTAGGGTACTATGTGTTAAAACACCCTTACAGACTTAATAACTCGGATCTCAGACGTTTTTTTTTTTTTTTTTACTCCATCACTTTTTGAGATGCTTCCTCCAATTAAACTAGAGCACTGAATATTACAAACTTTTCAATTTTAGCTCATGTCCGTATATTACAATGAATGTTAATAATATATGCTAACTGAGCATATAAAGATCCATTTTAGTCAGTTTTATGGAGAATTTACAAATTAAATAATTTAAAATGAAATAAACAAAAACTAACTTGTTTCAAAAATGGTTTGAGATACGTCTCAGGAGTAGAAATTCCTTACACAGCTATCTCTTACCAATTTCACATTTTTAGTCAAAATAAAAACACAAAAACACAAAATATTTTTGTAATTTTTGAAAATTTGTCAATTTTTTTTGTATTTTTCGAAAAAATTTGGACTAAAAATAAAAACAACACACAAACTAAAAACAAGGTACTGATTAACTAATTCCCTCCCCCAAACCTAAATGAGACATTGTCCCCAATGTCTTAAATAGTCGAAGAAGAGTTTGGAAGATAGTACCTGGTTAGCTGAAATTCTACACGAAAAGTTAAAGGTTAAGATCCAGATTAATCCGACGCCTCTTACCACGATCGTCCTTAGACCAATTTATCTTTGAAAGGATATGGTCAACTTGTGGTTCATAGGCTAAGATTTGGTCAATTAGATCCGGAGCAGTTCTGGCAGTGAAGAGGAGTTCTTTTATAGGTTTTGACACGAACCTATTTCTCCGAGCATCATCAAGAAACACACAAAGAAAATCATAAAATCCTTCAATGTTGTACAGTCCAAGTGGTTTCTGGTGTATGTTCAGGTTCGCCCAAGATAACACTGTAAAAATTTCCTCCAATGTACCCAAGCCACCTGGCAAAGCAATAAAAGCATCAGCACGGTTAATCATTTCTATCAATCGTTCAGACATACCTGGCACAATCAGTTCATCTCTGTTTGATGGTCTAATAAGATTTGCCTCCGCCAAGGGTTTTGGAATGATTCCCAAAATGTGACTGCCTCCTTCCTGTACGACTTTTGAAACGATCCCTATAAGTCCAAGATTGCCTCCGCCATATACTAAGTGAATATTCCTTGCAGCTAAGACTCGACCCAATTCTTGTGCTGCTTCTACGTGTTGTGGCTTAGTACCAACATTAATACCGCAAAACACACAGATGTTTTCAACTCGTCTTCTTGAAACGGCTTCCATGTTTTACTCTGGATGTCTTCAAAAGTGCAATGATGTGTTGAATTTATAACACCTGAAAAAGGGTGAGTAAAATAATAGCACTAGTACCTACCAAATGACAATTATTAGTTAACAGTAAAATAAATCGTGATAGTTAAAAAGGTCTGGATCCTGTCGGAGAAAATAAAAGAAAACAACAAAACAAATCACAATTATCAGGAAAAGACAAAGAGATATAATATGTACAAGAAAAGTAGCGGCTTGATTGACGTCTATGCGTCAGGGATAAGCTTCCCATCCAATTTTCTTATAAATTGGAAAACATGGTCTTTTTGAGTCAGATTCCCAAGACTTAACTGTTGTCTTTCTTTTTGAAATTGTGTATATAACACACGAATTATATTTGACAATTATCACTGGATGCGTCTCAAGAGTTTTAGATATATCATCCAAAGACTCCTTACTCAAGCCATCTCTAATGAAATTAATCTTATCTTCGCGGTTATCAGACACCATTCCTAAAGAACGACAACGAGTATCACAAAACATACGAGCACATTTATAACAAACACACATTCTTTTGGCTCTTCTCTTTTTATCATAAGTGCTCCTTCATAAACCAGGCAAATGTGAAATAAAAGAGTCAGAAGACTCACCTGACAATCGTACCTGTGCTTCAATAATCCAATGAATATCAGTAGGAATACCTATAATCATCAGTAGTCTAATCCGTTCCAAGTGAGCTTTGTAGACTTTCATCAGAGATTTTTGAGGGAGATAAGGAAATTGCTTGCGAAGATTTACGAGATCTTCTTCCATCGTGAAATGAATTTACCTGCAAAAATTAAACACACAAAAATAAAACACACCAGATCACAATATATATAAAAATTACATGGGTTGCCTCCCTGCGAGCGCTAAGTTTAACGTCGACAGCTAGACGTGACTTCTCGAACATTAGGCTGGATCTGAAAGTGTGACACTTTCTTTTTATCGCTCAAATGATTCTCCCCAGTAGTGCTTAACACGCTTGTTTTTAACCTTGAAAGTTTTGTTGGAGTCAGGATCATGTATCTCAACGGCTCTATCTCGTAAAACATTGGTGATCACAAATGGACTTGACCACCGTGATTTTGGCTTCCATGGGAAGAATTTCACCCTTGATTTACTTAACAGTACCTTCTGCCCTGGTTCCAGTTGTATGCGCACTAACTTCTCATCATGTCTATTCTTGGCCTTTTCTTTGTACAATTTGGCATCCTCAAAAGGCTGATTGTGAAATTCCTCCAATTTTTTGAGCTGTTGGAACTTTTTCTCTTCTGTTGCTTGTAGTGCAAAAATTGGCTTTTTCAGTGCAAAAGACGCTTTATCTTCAGGCTCCACAGACAATTGACATGTTTTAAGTTTGTCAGTAGAACTTTGCATTGCATTGGAGTTCTGAATGGTACTGTGTATCACATCAAGTCTGAAACATTCCTCCTTCTTTTCATCATCTGGGAAATTCATGGCCTTGAAAACATTGAATGTTACCTCTTGGTCATGTACCCTCATGGTTAATTCTCATTTTTATACATCAATAATGGTTCGACTTGTAGCCAAGAATGGTCTCCCGAGGATGATTGGCACGTCTGCATCTTCATCCATATCAAGGACAATAAAATCTGCTGGGAAAATGAATTTGTCAACCTTTACCAGCACATCCTCAACTACGCCTCTTGGAAATACGAGCGTTCCATCAGCAAGTTGTAGAGAGACTAGAGTTGGCATTGTTTCTCCAATATGCAATTTCCTGAAAATAGAAAAAGGCATCAAGTTAACACTTGCACCTAAATCACATAAAGCCCTACCAAAGTTATGTTCTCATATGATGCAAGGAATGGTGAAACTGCCAGGATCTTTCAACTTTGGGGGAAGCTTCCTCTGAATGATGGCGCTGCATTCTTCTGTCAATGCTACTGTCTCGTAATCTCCCAATCTCTATTTTCGTGAAAGAATGTCTTTCATGAATTTACATAGCTGGGCATTTTTTCCAAGGCTTCTGCAAATGGAATATTGATGTGCAGTTTTTTGAACACCTCTAGGAAACGAGCAAACTGCTTGTCCAGTTTGTTTTTCTGAAGACGGTGAGGAAAATGTGGCGGTGGAGTGATCTGTTCTTTTTCCTTTGCTTCTTTTTCCTCCATCTGTTGCTTTGTTTCTTTTGGAACTTCCTCAGCAGTTGTTTTGGCTCCAACATCTTTGTTGATTTCAGTACTGCTTTTTAACATGATGGCATGACATTGCTCATTCCCTCGGTTCCTTGGATTGGGTTCTGTGTTGCTGGGAAGATTACCTGGAGGTCTGTAACTTTGAGCATTGGCCAGTTGTCCGATTTGATTCTCCAGTGCTTTGATGGAAGAAGATTGGCTCTGAAAGATAACATCATATGCTGCTTGTTGCTTTTTGAACATTTCTGCAATCCATTCTTTCATTTCTGGTTCTTTTTCATGTTCCTGGCCTTTGTTCTGTTGTTGAAATCCTGGTGGTGGATAGTTCTGCTGTTGGAATCCAGGTGGTGGATTGATCTTTTGTCCTGAATTGTTGCTCCATGAAAAATTGGGATGATTCCTCCACCCTGACAGCAGCATCGATTGTGGTTCTCATCATTCCAGAAAGTCCATTATAGAAGGATTGCACTTGAAGCCATTTTGGAATCTCATGGTGAGGACATTTCCGGAGCAAATCTTTGTACCTTTCCTAAGCTTCGTAGAGAGTTTCTGAGTCTTGTTGCACAAAGGATGTGATGTCATTCCTCGGCTTTCCAGTTCTGGCTGGTGGAAAGTGTTTTGCAAGAAATTTGGTGGCTAAAGTGTTCCAAGTTGTGATAGAACCTGCTTGTAGTGAATGTAGCCAAGCTTTAGCTCTGTCATTCAAGGAGTATGGGAAAATCCGCAGTCTTATTGCTTCTTCAACTTCTCGGTTGTAATTGAAAGTGCCGTAAACTTCCAGGAAGTTACTGATGTGGGCATTAGAATCTTCAGTTGCATTCCCCCCAAAATGAACTGACTGCTGAATCATCTGAATGCATGTTTTGATGTCACCTGCATTTGCTGGTAAGGGAGGAAGTACAATTCATGAAATGAGTCTGTCAACCACCGGAATGGTTCTGTCTCGAATAGGAATTGGTGGTGCAACCTCCAAAGGTCCAGGTTCCATGTTAACTAAAGCTTTTTGGCCTTCTCGTCTTTCCCTTCTCAATTGTCTGATGGTTCTTTCAATTTCCTGGTCAAGCGGTCGAAGTTCAAAGCTTCTGGTTCGTCTCATGAAGTTTATGAGAACCTGAAACACAAGAAAACAAAAACGATAAGTAAAAAGAAAATTAGATACAAGTAAAGGTATCTAACCTTAAAACTAATAGTGAAAGATAAATAAGTCCCCGACAACGGTGCCAAAAACTTGACCGGCGTAAACACACATGTATAACGCAAGCGTACATATCGTTCAAGTAGTATAAAAAGTATCGATCCCACGAGGACTTAATACCTAATCTATTAATTTTATGAGGTCAAATGATTACTAGTATCTAACAGGTTGATTGATTGATTTGAAATAGTGATGATTCTAAATTTAAAAACAAGTAAATAAAATTGCACAAAAGTAGGTTTAAGAAAATTCAATATTAAAAATTATCTAGGGTTTTGAATCTTTCTAATATCTTTTAAAAGATGAAGTGGTTATTTCACCATAGCAGGGGGAAGTTACCTCTTCATGGTGAATAGTAAAAACTGTAAAAAATAAGAAAGTAAATTACTATTATTACAGAACGTAATTGAAATTAATTACAAAACTAAAATTTAAAAGAAACTAGATAGAAAACTCCATATTTACATCAGAGAAATTAGGGAGGAAGATACATCTGAAACTGAAATTTCGAGCTCTATTTATAGGCGTCAGTAGGGGGTCCTCGTCGCGACACGCGTGATTGTCGACGTGGCAGCTTCTGGTTCGTCGCGTGGGATTCTGGATAAGGTGATAAGGTGACACGTGGCAAGGCGGCTGGGAGCTCAATAATTGCGACACGTGGCGGCTCGTGATTGGCTGATTCAATAATTGAGCTGACGTGGCGCTGATGTGGCGATGAAGTGGCGACACGTGACGAAAGTGATTGTCGGCACCATAGAATTGCGACACGTGGCACGCTATAATTGGCTGATGATAATGTGGCAATGACGTGGCATTTTGACTCGGTCAACCGGTGATGTGGATGATGACGTGGCAGACACGTGGAGTGACACGCGGCGACACATGGCGATGGCGACTATCGGCACCGTAGGATGATGACACGTGGCACGGAACATGTTAGCAGATCGGATGTGATGGTGACACGTGGCACGGCGCACGTTAGCAAAGTCAAATTTCTCAGATTCTGACTTGTGGACCCGGCGCATGTTAGCAAGTCGTGGTGCATGTTAGGCGTCGCGACGCGCCAAAATTACCAAAATGCCATTTTTTCCAATTTTCACGGTTTTGGCCCCAAATCACCTTCAGAGAGTCCTGAAACTTTATTTATCTACAAAATAAAACAAAACACATCAAAATATTCACAAAACTCAAGAAACTATACAAAATATTAGGTTAAATGAGTGGGAAATAGTGATATAATTACCACTCATCACAGCATAGACTTGATCATATTAACCTTGACCGGATGGATAGATTTGTAAAGAGCAGAACTTTAAGTCAGTTAAAGGTTGACACTTTAATTACATAATTAATCAAATTAATCACATAATCAATTCAAAATCATGCAAATCCAAATCCCTAATTACCAGTTGAGAATCAACCATTATAAAACAACTAAAGAATAATTTTATGTTATCAAGGAGTGGCTAAAGAAACTCTAGAATGGCAATTTGGTATCCTACACTCTATTTAGACCTAATTACTCTAATTAACCTAATTGATTTACACATGCATGCTCAAGACTCATATTTGGCTATCAAACAAATAAATTCAAGACCAAATATGAAAGGAAAAATATTATATATGATATGTACATTATGGAAAAAAAGAAACAAATTTCTAAATCAAAAGAATTAATAAAGATGACCTTAATCTATATTTGTTTTTTTTGTTTTTTTGTTTTTGTTTTTTTTTTTTGCTCCATTTAGTTTCCATCACTCTCAATTTTGGTGGAATTTTTGATAATTCAAGAACCCTAAAATTAGCATTCTTTTGAATCATTCAAAGCCTTTCGAAGCCAAAACAAAATGAAGAATAATTTTCATTTTTTTCCTCACATGGTCGAAATTTACAATTTATAGGGGAAATGTATTTTTTTTTTCATTTAAACCATTTAAATTCATGGCCAAAGAATAAGTCAAATGACATCCAAATGTATGGCTATTATTTAGCCAAATTGCCAATTTTATCTTATAAGTTTGGAATATTCCAAAAATATTTTTAAATAAACAATTGTTAAATTAATTAATTTTTAATTAATTAAATAATTATTTATTAACAAGTCATATTATGCATCATATACATATACATATTAGATATAAAAATACCATAGCATGTGTAAAGTTATTAATTATCCATATTATTTGTAATTTAATACCCCGACATGTGTAATAAAATCACATACTTAATTTTTTATGCGTAAAGTCTAACTTTGATTTCATTACTTCCTTGTATTTCACAGAATCGATGTCTAACATCGCTCCTCTGTAGGTATTAAGGTTTTTTATCTTCCAATAAGAGAATATCAAAACTCTTGTTTTGTATCAAATATAAAAGTTTAGGAAGTCTTAGTACCGTATTCGTTCTATAAGAAGTTTGTAGTGAAGGTCATTCATCTGTTTGAATCTCACGTTCCTAATATGGTTTGTCGACGATAGGTTAGATTTCAATAAGTTCAACCTGTCTATGATTACCATATTTTGCCAGAAATTCTACTTTTAAATTTTATGAAGCGACCTACGAACATATTTTGATGCTCTTATCATAGAATTGATACTCTTTGGTATCAAATGATATCTGACAAAATTAAACTATTGCCCTTAAGGTAAGAGTTTATCCTGCTACGTCACTCTGACTTACACAGGACAACCCCAAATCCTAGTCTAATTAAAATTTTGTTTCTCATCTGTCCTTATATAATACAGAGTCATAAGAATGGATATAGAAGAAACTTTGTTTAATAAATGAACAATGTTTAGAATAATTTACTCTCATGAGGAATATGAAAGGTCCACATAATTAAACATAGATGAGACTATATCTAAAAAAGTTTGATTTATCCTTTTGAATACTTCATAGTATCCAAATGAGCATATTGAGTGAGAATCCAATTCTCCTTTCAAATAGTTAGTGAAATTATTGCTCACATATTCATTGCCTTGTTCTAATTAATGCCACTAGATGAGTCTATCTTTATGTTATTCTATTTCATTTCTGAACTCTTTAACTATTCAAATGTTTCCGTTATATATTTCATCAAATGTATATAACCAAATCGCGACAAATCATTGGTAAATATAATGAAGTAGAAATAGCCACTGTGAGAATCTTAATCTATAGGATTACATACATCAAAATATACGAGTTCCAATAAGTTAGTGGTCTATTGTCCAACACTAATAAATGAGGTTTTAGTCACCCTTAATTTAAGATTCATACTTTAAATAGGATTAATGGTAAGATTTTTAATCAAATCATTCCTAACAACCTAAATTAGGTGTCATACACTAATATGACTTAACCTCATATGTCACAGTAAAATTCTACTAACACTCGATCTTCTTATAAATATTAATCTCGCTATTCAAAATATCTTGAATGGAATGCAAAATGTAATGACCACTATCATTTTGACACATAAGGATCTCAATATTATTTCTATCATATAAATAAAAAGAAATATTTTTAATTTTACATGATAACTTTATATATCCAGTATAGAGAGTGTGATAACATTCACCACATATCCCAATACAAAATTTCAGTCATATAATATAATGCTCCAACTACTCATGGGAATATCATATATTCTCACTACAATATGTATTCAGAAAGCCTCCACTTCTGAATCGCATTTGCATCTTTCCAGGTTTCAGATTCCTACATACCATAACCTCGGCAATGAATTGTTGAAGTAAACAAGACAAGAAGAATCTAAAAAATAGCTAGATGACATGGCTTCACAAGTCAGCGAGATATCACCAATAGGAAAAATAAATATTCCTTATGTAAAGACTCTATCTCTCATAATATGTACAAGATATTTCATACAATACTTATTCTAATGCCCTATCTTGTCGCAATGTTGGTATGTATTTTTAACAGTTTTATTTGGTTTATATACATGTAACACCCTGCCAGAGGCAGAATGCTACCGGCAAGAGACAAGATTGACACATCTCCATAAGCCTCTAAATTTATGAAAATTCGGCATGATATATCTTAAAACTGGACAACATGGATCACAGTCAAGCATCAAAGAGAATCTAAGTAGACATTAAACAAATAAAAGGACCTCAGGTCCAAACAAATCTCATCAAAATCATATCCTAAGGGCTCCACCCACATCGTCTATCAACACTCAAGGGCTTTGTGCCCACCTCATCATAAAAAATTAAAACATTTACTTAATATATATACAAACAACGTGCTCAGCATGACAAATAAGCAATAACCAAATGTCCTAAACTTCTAAACTTCTCCCAAGACACTTGTGAGGGTGACTGCCATTTGGGTGATCTATGTCTCGAGCATAGATCACCCAAATGCTCGAAAACTGGTTTGGTGTGAGTTTTAAAAACTCAGAAAGTAACCATGCTCATGCAACCAACAAAACTTAAAGTCAAGCATACTAGAAACTTTCAACATTACCAAGTTACAAATTCAGCTTTATCAACATTTAACTAACCATTTATCTATTACATATGCTAATCCTCATATCTATTTACATATATATATATATATATATATATGCCAATCTAAAAGCCAAAACATCCTAAGTATGCAAAGCAAAACTCGAATATCATAGAGTATATCGTTTAATATCAAATTCACTTCAATCACATGAAACATGAAATCATACATATATATATATTTTTATCACAAATATTCATCTTTGAAATATAATCAAATTGACAAATCCAATAAACTTCCTTCTATTCAATTACAAACTATCTTCTATACCAAAACAATATTTCTTTAAATTACTTTAATCAGGATAACCTTACAATAGCTTTACATTCGGGATTTATATGCATTTACACATACCATAACACATTTCTCTTATATTCATGCAAATATACTTTCATGATTCTTTCACATACATTCGTACCAATACAACTTATCAAACACGTTTTAAAACATCTGATATTCACATCAGTTTTCACATCATTCATTCAATTCACATAAGCATACACTATTTGTATATGTTACGAGTTCAATCATACACGTACATATACTTAGACATACATACAATCATCGTTCAATCAACCACGAAGCACACATAATAACCAATTAATCACAAAGCACATAATCAAACAACACACATATAAGGTTGACTTATGCATATAATGCTCGTACGGAACTCATTACCTATTTTAGAATAGGTATGAGATGAATGCAGTCTGAACGGATTCCTAACCAGCCCGACTACTACAACACGAGATTATCAACTAATTAACATACACATGTACACACATATCACGTGACACAATCTCACATACACAACACATACATGTCAAACATTGTTTATCATCCGGTATACATACATATATACATCTAACATATGAACTTATCACTTCAAATTTCGATATTGTAACCTTTAACAATCTTCATGTCTTTTACTTTTCAATCAAATGCACTCTATCTCTAGAATTCTTATAAAAAATATTCATTCATAAACATATCCATTCGCACACATACTTTACCCATTAAAAGAGCTTATCTTATACCAATTTAGAAAACATGATTTGTTCCATTTACCGATTCCATATACCCAACCTATATATATCTTAACATCATATGCATATATGTATACATGTTCATAGACTTATACATGTTTATATATATACTTTTACATACTCATACATTTATATAATATCGATTCTTACACTTTCATATATCCATACATCCACACAAACATTGAGCTCATTTCATACCATATTTTATATCATATCAGAAATAAATCTGATATCTGTGGTGGTCGTTTATCCTTACCATGTGTAACCTCGAACTATATTTTCAAGAATATCTTTTATTTATTCTCATCTTAACCTAAACACTTCAATCATATATATTTAAAACACCAATAAATTATTCAAGCACTCATCGCATGAGTTGCTTACCTGGCTTCGCGAGCACTGCAGGTCCTAATCCAATCTGACAAATCAAATGGTGAAATGTCGTCAGAATCGCAACTTTACAAGATTCTTGACTTGACTTAACTACGATAAAATTCTGGATCTTTCTGTAACAACCAAATCAAGTTCGATTTCAATGATCTTAGTTTCAGTAATCTTAAAACATCATTATAAACTAACCCAAGTGGTCAGTTAACTTAAATGCTCGGTTTACGTATTTTTGAAAAATCTTCCGAAAAATTTTTCGTAAACGCTACGGAAGAGTCTCGAACCCTCCGAATCTACCCGGATTTATCCAGACATATTTGTAATATCATATATAACCCATAATTATCGTTAAAATCAAGATATATCTTTATACACAAAAACTCATTTTTACCGAAAACTTGCATATTCTATCGGATTGATCAAACTCATTCCGTTTTCACTCAGAATCTACCAAATGCTCATATTCAATATACTAATACTTAAACAATTCAATTTATTTCAATACTTTATGCTACGAAGCTACTGGATACATCCGATCATTTAACTATAAACTTGAAATTTGTGAATTTTTATCAGGAGGTCTTACCAAGATTTCGAGGGCATATACGGACTCCAAACGATCCTACGAACTCGTTAGAATCGATGAAATTCCGATCGGAGCTACTGTTCACTGTGGGTCATTATTCATCTAAAACTTCCTCCCTCACTTGGCATGCAACCGGGCATGGATCAGAAAAATTATCATCGACATCTTGTAGTACTCACCGAGAGCTTCGATTTGGCGGGTGGTTCGGGCTTTGAAATGAAACGATGAGTCTGGATCGAGATACCCATAGCCGCGTATATCTCCCTTATTTCTTACCGTTCAACTGTGATCCAGGGCTGCTGCCGGCCACCACAAGGTGAAAGGGTGGCTGGCACACCCCTCTATTCTATCGCGCCGGCTGGCGATGACCGGCAGACCGTGTGTGTGTCAAGAACGTGATATTGGGGACAGAGAGGTCGTGTGTGTGTTTTGTGAGACTTTGTCATTTTGGCAAATAAGGAGAAACTTCAGGTTATTTATAGAAAAGTTTCTGAAATTTACGTTCAAACCCCTGAAAATTACAATCAGGTCCCTACTAAGGAATATTCTTGAAAATTCAAAATTTAGAAGCCCTTCTGATGCAAATTTAGAAAAGTGTTAAATACGAATGTTGTTCGTCTCGGATAAACGAGTCTGATAGTTTAAGAATCGGTTCAATCAGAGTTCGTTTGCTACTTTTATTGCCGAAACAACAAACTTTCACGCGTAAAACGATATAAATAGAAATCGCGTAACCGGTTCTCGAAACCATACGTTTCCCAACATGATGAATCTTCACTTCAAACCATTTCGATCTATTTTTCCACACATAAACTATTATTTTCGATTACCATTCCATTCCAAATCCTTATCTTTAATTCGGGAATCTTCCCGCATTATACCGAAAACTCGGGATATTACAATACATTTACAAATGCATCATAATTAGGAGAGTGGTAGAGGCATTGAGCTAAGAATTATTCTCATCATAGAGTCTCATTTAGCTCCAAGTCACATCACTTGAGCTGATTGATCAAATCATTAAGGAACAATTAATCATCAACTTTATTTGTCTTACATAGAATTCAACTGGCTAACAATTAGTCAATTGAACTGTGGAACAATTCCACCGAGACTCTATATATCAAGACACATTTTTTTTATACAAAAGCATTTTTTGTATTTACCTCATCATCAAGTAGAGGTCGATAATATTATAGTATTGTCACTTTAGCTTAGGAGATAACGAGCTGAGAATGTATGACCTAACTCATAGATCATCATACTTATATTTTTGGAAGGTTTTTCACTCCTCTAGCGTTCACTCTTTAACTATTGCCAAAAATAATGGACTGTCTACTATTGGAGATACCATTTCCGTACCGACTCAAGATATACTTATTGCACTCTATGTATTAATGAGTGAGAATCATCATTCGGCAGTGGACGGCTAACAACCTTCATTTCCTGGCAATCAAGAGTGATAAAATTTATACCAATGGCTAAAATTTGATGAATTTCATATAAAGTCTTATATGATGCCAACACATTAATGAAATAATGACTAGGATATTAAGCCATCTGAGTCACTTCTGAAAATTCGGGGTTATCCTAAGTTCTGACCCTATGCGGAATTATAAACACAATAAGCAGGACAAGTCTTGTTACTGCTACTATGGAATTGCAACAGGCAAATTAACAGGCAACCACAATAACAAATAAATAAAATATGCTGCAAATATAAAAACAATAACGATAAATAAAGCAGCAAATAAAATCAATCACACAAAATTTAACACAATAATTTTGGTGACGAAGTGGAAAACTCTTCCGAGTAAAAAACCACTCCGGGTATAGGCTACCACCCGAATCCACTATATCGAGAAAAACTTACAGCGATGGTCAAGACCTATGGTGGCAACTCCACCGACTCAAATACCTCTATACTGTAAGAACTCAAGGAACTCCTCAAGCCCGCGACCCACGGTTTTCTAACTATCCTATTCGTAGGTATAGTCTCACCTAGGTTAAAACTAGAGTTAACGATATTGTTAATCTCAGCATAAAATAGATCAAAGGTCTCATCATCCTTCATTTTGGCGACCTCAAACCTAGTGGCTAAATCCTGGAGTCTATTATTTTTAACAGACAATGTGCCCTCATGCACAGTCTGCAGGATGTCCCAAGCATCCTTGGCTATCTCACACATTGAGATTCTCCTAAACTCAGCAGAACAGACAGCACCATGTATGGCATTAACAGCTTTGCTGTTCCTATTGCTAGCATCAAATTCGTCCTTGGTCCAGGTCAATTTGTCTTTAGGGGAAGTGACCCCATCAACAGCAACAACGGGAGGTTTCCACCCGTATTCAACATTCATCCAGACCCTCTCATCTAAGGACTTAAGGAACGCTCTCATGCGAACCTTCCAATGCAAATATTCCGTGCCATCAAAAAATGGCGGACAATTTAAGGGTTGACTACGCTCCATAGTTAATGGCTCAAGGATCGAGTTCAGGCTCTGATACCAATTGAAAATTCGGGGTTATCCTAAGTTCTGACCCTATGCGAAATTATAAACAATAAGCAGGACAAGTCCTGTTACTGCTACTATGGAATTGCAACAAGCAAATTAACAGGCAACCACAATAACAAATAAATAAAATATGCTGCAAATATAAAAACAATAACGATAAATAAAGCAGCAAATAAAATCAATCACACAAAATTCAACACATTAAATTTTGGTGACGAAGTGGAAAACTCTTCCGAGTAAAAAACCACTCTGGGTATAGGCTACCACCCGAATCCACTATATCGAGAAAAACTTACAGCGATGGTCAAGACCTATGGTGGCAACTCCACCGACTCAAATACCTCTATACTGCAAGAACTCAAGGAACTCCTCAAGCCCGCGACCCACGGTTTTCTTCAGAACCTCTGAAGTCTCTGAGTAGATTGTATCACCTCTGAACGCCGGAACTCCGACTACCAAAACTCCTCCTATAGAACTCTAAAGGATTAGGGATTTTGGGTTATGTTGTGTTGAAGGTTTATCAAAGATGGAATCACACCATTAATGAAGAAGACAAGAAGATGAAGAAGTCTTCAATGGTGGATTCAAAGAGAGTTGAAAGCTTTGAGAGATTTGGCTCAAGAGAAAAGTGTTTCAGCTCTTTCAACCCATGGGGAATGGCGGCTAAGTGTTATATTTATAGGTAGGGTGAAAACCTAGGGTTTTGCAGGCCAAAAACGCGTTCAGATCGCAGTCGCGTTCGAACGCTTACTAGAACGCTACACGAACGCGCCCTTTCTGTGAAGACTCGTTCGAACGTCAATCGAACGCACAACGAACGTGAGCTCTCTGGAATGCTCTCGTTCGAACCCCACAAGAACGTGCCTCGAACGTTTGCTCTCTGGAATGTGCCCGTTCGAACCCAATAGAGAACGTGACACTAACGCCAACCGTTCGAACACTGCAACGAACGCACCACGAACGTATGTCTGATGCACAGCAGCCAGAAACCAGTCCAATTGCACAAAGATCTTCAAGAAAGATTACAACTCAATTGAACTTGTTTTGTCACGGACACATGCCAATAAAAATGGAACTAACAACTTCCAAGACGTTTGAACTTAGCTCAGCCAAGTTCAACGGCTTAGGATCATGGTCATAATTTCATTAATATTTTGGTATCATCTACGCCTTTAGATGACATTCATCAAATCTTAGTCGTTGGTATAATGGTAGTATGGAAACTCTTAGTATGGGGGAAACAAAAATCCAATTTTTCCATCCATGTGTTGGTTTTGGTTTGTTTCTGTGTTGCAGGAACATGTGTTTCTTTTCTTCTGGTTAATTAAAGATTTGTTCGGGAAAAATGGTATATATAACTTTGGAAGTGAAGACTAAGAGCTTCCTTTTAGATTTATAAATTTCCTTATGTGTTTGTAAAAGATTATGTTATGTATCTTGTGTTTATTCCACATAATTTTCGGATTTTGTATTCATCAATAATAGTAGAGATGAGATATTCATACCTGTCTATAAAGTCCTAAAGCGTTTTCAGTAGATTTAGGTGTGAAACTGACTTCATATCCGGATAGTTAAGGAATACGCTGTATCTGAAGTTTATGTTAAGTTTCCTAACCAGCTTGAGTCTTAGATATTTCTAAATATTAATCTTGAGATATAATGACCATGTATTTTCATTCTTTGTGATGTCTCTCAGGAATGAATATTTTATTTAATTTTCAAAAAAAAAAATTAAGATAAAAAGAAAAGGAGGTGAATAAATGAAAATGAAAACTCAAATCCTTCCAATATTGGATTTGGTTCAATGGCCAAGCATCTTCATGAAGTCTTACCAAAACCCTTTTTATGTTCAGTAGTCTCAAGTTTTAAACTACCATTTTACATAAACACCATTTTGCACTGTTCTGGTTTCTTTGTTCATATTTTTTTTTTAATACCAAATGATGATGATATGGTTCAAAAATCTAAATGCTGATTTCTTTTCATGTTCATGCATATTTTTGACTGAACTTCTGCCACAACCGAATCTCTGCCATATTTTACCTCGGACAATAGTAAAAATCAAATTTTGAAGGGTCAGGATTTTAAAATTTGAGTACACTGAACCAATAAAAATGATAATATCTTATTATTCGGCGAGTCATTTAAAAGGGATTTAAAAATTTGCCAAGTTTTCAAAACAGCCCTAATTTGGATTATTTTGCCATAAAATCTTTCATCTTTACTCATCTGTCTCTTATTTTCGGCAAACAAACAAAGCAGGTTAGAGGAAAAAAAAAATTTTAATTTTTTTAAATGTTCAAAATAGTAGGTGGCAGGCTATGTGCATACGATTGAAACAGCAGTTAAAACTAAAATTCTCCTTCCTATAAAACGAAAGGATGTACCAAACCTATAAAACTGTAATAAAACCAAAGATTGGGAGCAGATTGGAGAGCTAATTTGTCCCAACACAATCGAATGCATTTTGAACTACAAAAAACCAAACCAAAGCTTTTTCTATTCTCTCTCTCTCTCTACTTGGATAATATAAATTATTTTCTGATCAATGAAAAAGTTTAAAAATCCGCAAGTCATTTTACATAAAATAATTTTTTTATCTTCTTCAAAGTTTCCATATCTCACTTCTAACCATTTGAAAAATATTTTTTTAAAAAAAATAGACGCCTCTCTCTCTCTCTCTCTACTTGGATAATATAAATTATTTTCTGATCAATGAAAAAGTTTAAAAATCCGCAAGTCATTTTACATAAAATAATTTTTTTATCTTCTTCAAAGTTTCCATATCTCACTTCTAACCATTTGAAAAATATTTTTTTTAAAAAAAATAGACGCCTTTCTCTCTCTCTACTTGGATAATATAAATTATTTTCTGATCAATGAAAAAGTTTAAAAATCCGCAAGTCATTTTACATAAAATAATTTTTTTATCTTCTTCAAAGTTTCCATATCTCACTTCTAACCATTTGAAAAATATTTTTTTTAAAAAAAATAGACGCAGCAGACATCTGAATATACTTTCTGGCGATAACCGAACAACGGAAAAATTTTCCTTTTTCGAAAAATAATTTTAATGAAAAATATTTTACTTGGGGAAATCATTTTATGGCGAAATAAATAGACTCAAGTGAGATAGTCTACGTGGATTCTTTTAAACCATTGTGCTATATTCAAAATTATTATTTTATTGAGTTCACTAAAATATAGGTATCTTTTTATGCTTTTTATTCATATCAATTTAGGTGACCTTACTATGAACAATTTATGTATTCTCTGATCTCGCTTGACATATGATAATACAATTTGCTTTATTTTCACATGACAATTAGAGGTTGACTAAATCATCTTAATCCTAATTTCTCATCTTCTCAAATAAGATAGGACAATACACTTAATTTCTTTTGAATTTTTCATATTTAACTGTCTCTTTTAATCCATTCACATATTCATATAAGCATTCTCATTGTCTTATACAACATTACATGTCTCATTGTCATCTTATAAAATATTATAAGGGAAATTATCAATTTTACACCCAAAGATTGTTTAAAGTGCAGTCAAACTCAAAATATTTTAAAACGTTTAGTTTTCCACTTGAAGTTCAAAAAGTGTTCACTTTTCCACCAAAAGGTTAACAACGTTAGAATTTTACTGACATCATGAGGGTATTTCTGTCATTTGATAAAGAACACTCTTTAAATTTTTGGTGGAAAATATAACACTTTAATATATATTTCCATATTCATTTGTCATTTTAGGTGAATATTAATGTCTCCAATAGTTATATCTAAGTATGACAATTATTCTGAATTTGCATTTAAAAAAATAAAGAATAATATCATAATCTGGAAACGAAATAAGTAACTTTTTTATTGATATACAATTTTATGAACGATATATCCATTATTTCTTAAGTTTTGAAGGATGGACTCTAAATACTTAAAACACCCATTTATTATGTTTGGTTGATCACCAATTTGCATTAACGGATTTGAATTTGGAAAATAGTGCGACGTTGATAATGGCATCGAGTCCGGACCGAGTGGCGTTCAGTTAGGGATAAGTACTGAGTTGAAAGCGTGTAGAGTGAATTTGGGGGAAATGGAGATACGAGTTTTGGACAAGATTCAAAAGGATTCTTCAAAAGTAATTTTAGGAGCGAAATTTGTTAGCGTTTACTCATTTTAAGGATCTTATGTGGTTTTTCAAAGATGAACAGAGACTGAGAAAAATAAACCTTCACCCCCAAAGTTCAAAGAGGATCCAACTACAATTACATAAATCTTCAAGGGGGTTAATAAAATTTTGCTTATTGATTACGATCAAAGTTACAATTACAAATTTGCTTCACCTGTTTCTTTTGTTTGCTTGCTAGAAAAGGTTCCTTAGAACTTGTTTTGGAATAGGTTCCAACTGTCCCATAGACAAACCAAATCATCAAGAAAATGTGTACCAACGGATCCATAAAACTCAACAAACCCATTTAGCAAGCTCTACATATAACTCCATAGCCTTCAATGTCTCACAAAACAAAACCTTCCATTCAGGCTTCTCCATGGCTCGCCCGCTTCACTTCTCGGCACCACCCTTCAGCACGTCACAGACAGGCCTAGCTGCCGTGTCAATGCTTCTGCTGTGTGTCTTTGCGCTGTTCGCGTGTGCTTCCCATTCACGAAAATCGCGTCGTTGGAAGGCTTGCTATGAATTCCTGGAGCTGGAGGATGAACCTGTTATAGAGCTCAACAATGAAGTAATTATGATGCAGAATGCTACTGAATTCCAGGATTATCAACTCAGGAACGGTGATCAAAGCATGTTTAGTGGCGAACAACAGGGAGTTTCGATTTGGCAGAAGAACATACTCATGGGCGGGAAATGTCAGTTGCCTGATTTTTCTGGTGTTATTATGTATGACTCTGAGGGCAATGTCGTTACTCCTGCAAAGCCTCCACGCCCTTTGCTCACCTGGAAGTAAAGGTTTACTTAGTACACAAGACTCCTGTTACAAGATCGTGTTAAACATAGCTTCACAGAGAGTTTGTTTCAGGGTAAGAAGAGAAAGAAGTTGTTAACTAGAAATTAGAGATTCTGCTATGGTGTTCAAAGTTCCTTACCAGAAACACTTGACCGATTTAAGTTAAGCAAGAACTATACAAGGCTGAGTGGTGGTGAACTTTACCTTATTTGAAGTAATGAATGTAAATTGATGCATTATAAATCAAGAATGTTTCTATGTCCATTGATTCAGAATTTTATGCATTCGTATGCTTAGAGATTGCATAATTCAAATATTTATGTCAATATAAACATATGACAACCATTTCCATAATCATGGTAAAATGCAGAAAACTATATTGTCTGAAATCCCTGGCATTTGCATGTTGAACAAGAAAGTTTTGTATGTAAGTGTCGGTAACGACTCGAAATTTCATAACTCAATTAGAGTAGTAACTTGGCGACTTAGATCAAAATTTTTCCACTAATGTTAGCGGAAATTCTAGAGACGACTTAGTGGACCAACCTTAAGCGAAGCTCAATTAGCGCTACTGTAACATATGGGCCATAATCAAAATTAGGAAGAGTTTTGTCCAAGTCAAAAGCCCAACAAAGAAATCTATATTTTGGCCCAGTACATTCAAGACTTCTCTAGAATTATTTTCGACATGTTTTAGAGATAAACAAAAAAAATTTGAAGCCCTCACTTTGACTCCCCAGTCGAAAATTTGAGAAGAGAAAAAAAGAAGACTTTCACTTTCCTTGCAAAAATTCCAAAATAACTAAGACTAAACCATCTCAAATCAAGCTTAGGAAAAAGGAAGGGAAGCTTGAAGAACCTATTAGTGAAGAAAGAATTGAATACAAGGTAAGGGAAGCTTGACCTAAATCTTGATTTGTTGAGTTTTGATGATTGTGGTATATTGTTAGCTTAAGATTGATGATGATTGGATGATTATTGGGTTAAGAAAATAGTGCTTGTGAGGAACCCCCAAATTATGAAAATCCCTAATTATGAAACTAAGATGAGATCTATAGAATGTATATGAGATGGAGTTGGAGGGTGTAATTGATGATATTTTATGTGTTTGTTATGGATGTAGCTTGAGTAGGGCTGTGAAAGCTAAGAGTGAAGATGAAGTTAAATTTGGGGCCTGAAAATAGTCAGGCGTCGCGACGCGCACACTCGGCGTCGCGACGCGTACTAGAGAATTACCCATGATGTGGTTCTGGAAAGTGAACGTCACGATGTCGAAGGACTAGCGTCTCGTCGCAGAAAACAGAGGAGACTCACTTCCTCGATTCTATTTGGTGGAAGAAGCGACACACATCGCTTAGCGTCGCGACGCGTGAGGGAGTCATGACACCCAACCTTTGCGTCACGACGCGGAGAACAGAAGTTGCTCACTGCCTCACCTGATTGAGTGAGCATCGCGACGCCCATGGCCAGTGTCACGAAGTGTGACCAGATTCCCAGGATCAGTTTTATCAATTCTAATTCTATCCTAAAATATTAAGGGGTGCTCTAAGGGTTTTATATAAGTGTAGAGTGATCGGTGAAATCACTTACGTTAAGCAAGCGCACGTATCGCTCAAGTAGTATAAAATGTATCGATCCCACAAGGACTTAATACCTTAGCTATTAATTTATGACGTTAAATATTTACGAGTATTTAATAGATTGATTGTTGATAGGATGGTGATTTTTGTCTGAAAACAAGTAAATAAAACAATGCGAAAGTAAATTAAAGGAAAAATCAATATTAAGAAACTATCTAGGGATGTGAATCCTTCCAATATCTTTTAAAGATGAGGTGATTATCTCACGAATGTGTAATATATTGGTTTATTAACATGGAACACGAAATTATGCAAAAGCCTCTTCCGATGGTCAGATGCAAACACCCAGTATAACCTAATTAATCATATTCCTATGTTAACTATGTTACCTGAATTCATTAAGATTAAGTTCCAATTATGACTACCCCCGCCCGACAGGTATATCCCTATCCTGTAAGGAAATCTATTAAGGGTTATCTATCCTTAAGTGAGATCGTGAGCTATTGAGTCTAAGGCTGAAACCTAAAATCTCTTTTCCAAGTTCATTTTAAGTTTACCAAATCAATCTTATTAATGGTCAGTTAACAAGAAGCATTAAGACTAAGGCTCAATAAATAAACCTTTATATTACCCAAAACATAAAATTACCACTTATAAACCGGTGATATAGGAATTCATCACAACCCTAGATACGAGATTTAGTTACCACACATATATAAGAATTATAAAGACATAAATAAAGTAAATGACATAAAGTAAAAGCTAGAAATTAAATAGATACATTAACAATAAAAGAAAATAATGGGGTTAGAGGATCCACTTTTATTACTTATAATTTAGATATCTCCCTTATTATAATATATAAACTTTGCATGACATTACCAACCGACCATAAAGGCGGTATCCAATTTAGTCAAGTTAAAATCAATCCAATCGACCATAAAGGCGGTATCCCATTAAGTCAGGTTTTAAAATAGTTTATATATTATAATTAAGGGAGATTAATCTAAATATTAGTAATAAAAGCTTTACCCGTCACCCCAGCAGAGAGGAGTTACCCCCTCATACTGAAAATTAAAATAAAGACTGAAAAGTAAAAAAAATAAAGAACTATTGCGTAAAAAAAAAATTAAATATAAAAAACTGTAAATAAACAAAAAAGATGCAATATTCTTAGTATTCTTAAGGAAATCCCCAGAAGAAGGTATGAAATTTAAAAATGAAATGACTTGATATTTATAGGCAAAATTTTGCCTCCACCAATTTCTCCACCAAACATGGCACAAAATATGGTACCAAATCCTCTACCAAACATGCAAGCATGTTTGGTGGAAGTTTGACAATTTTCATTTTTTTTTTTGTTTTGAAAATGACTTTAATAATTGTACATAACACACTTCTGGATATTTTATCAATTTCGGTCATGAAAACTTCCGAATTCGAAATTATTATGAACTTCAAAGTTGTAGCTCTTTGGGTCTTCTTTAATCTGGAACTTGAATCACCTCAATCCGATATCGGAGTAGAAAGTTATGGTAAAATACGAAACTTATGCAAAACTTAAATTTCCGAAATTGTACTTCATTAGAACGACATTTCAAGTTTCGAACCTCCAAAATCCAAATATCAAATCTAGTTTTTGCCCTTATTTGTACCACATTTAGTCCTGATTGATTCCACTGAGTCCTAAAACTTTATTTATCTGCAAAACAGACAAAAACACATCAAAATATTCATAAAACTCGAGAAACCATACAAAATATTAGGTTAAAGGGGCGGTGAATAGTGATATATTTTCCGCTCATCAAACCTAACATTTTTCTAGTCCTCGAGCAAAACAACAAAATAAAATAAAATAAATAACTGAAACTAAATTAAACTAAGGCACTTTCGTAGGGATCACGGTTGCATTTAGCGTATGAAACAAGCCTTTAAACCCCTAGATGTCCTTAATGGACGAGTTGTAGTCTCGTGAGGGCTTACAACGACGATACCCACAAACGCCAAATGCACACAAAAGAAAAAAGTTCAAACAAGTTAGTGAATAAAAATAGTGAAACTTCTTATCCAAGTTAATAGCTGTTTTATTTCTTTCTAAATTACCAAATAAGTAAATTCTCTGATTATTTTTACCATTCTCCATATACACAACCAACAAGGTATTAATCAAATCATTGTGCCCACAATATTCATAAGTGTAGTTGAAAAGAGAGTAATATTTTTGTCCTAAAGTTATATCAGAATTCACACGTTTTTTGTCAATGGAATTTTTTTATTTATTTATTTACAACATCTTCAACCCATGTAACGAGCTTTGGGCCAGTGACTCCCAAGCCAGTTGTCTTTAGGGCACTAGGTATTAAGACACCCTTACAGACTTAATTACTCGTATTTCAGATATCTTTTTTCTTTTATTTATTTACAACATCTTCAATCTATGTAGCGAGCTTTGGGCTAGTGACTCCCAACTAGTTGGCTTTAAGGCACTAGGAGATTAAGACACTATTACAGACTTAATTACTCGGATTTTAGATTTTATTTTTTTATTTTTTTATTCCATTGCTTTTTAGATGCTTCCTCCGAGTAAACTAAAGCACTGAATATTACAAACTTTTCACTTACAACTCATGGCCGTCTGTTACCATGTATGTTGATAATATCTGTCAACTGAACATATGAAGATCCAATTTAAATCAGTATTATGGAGAATTCACAAATTGAATAATTCAAAAGGAAATAAACAAAAATTAACTTGTTACGAAATAGGTTGAGATACGTCCCAGGAGTGGAAATTCTTTACTTAGCTATCTCACACCAATTTCATCTGGTTAGTCAATTTAAAAACATAGAAACACAAAATTTTTTTGAATTTTTTTTGGAAAATTTTTGACTAAAAACCAAGCAAAAACAACACAACGGAAAAAATAAAAACAAGATACTAATCAACTATTGACCGGCGTAAACACACACGTATAACGCAAGCGCACGTATCGTTCAAGTAGTATAAAAATATCGATCCCACGAGGACTTAATTCCTACTGTTGTTATTAATTATTGAATCTATTTATTTACAGATATCTAATTAAGGGAGAAGAGAATGATTGCTTGATTGATTTGGTTGATTGTAGATTTGCTAAATAAATAAATAAATAAAAAGACAAAGAAAATACTAAGGAAAATAACAAAAGACACAAAGATCTAGGGTTGTGAATCATTCTAATATCTTTTAAAAGATGAAGTGATTATTTTATGTTTTTGTAATAAATCAGTTTACTAACCTGGAACACTAAATTATGAAAAAGCCTCTGTCGATGGTCAGACGCAAATACCCAGTTTAACCCAATTGAACCATATGTCTATGTCAACCAAATTATCTGGATTCATTAAGTTTAAGTTCCAATTATGGCTACCCCCGCCTGACAGGTATATGTCTATCCTGTAAGGAAATCTATTAAAGGGTTATCTATCTTCAAGGAAGATCGTGGGCTATTAAGTCTAAGGCTGAAACCTAAAATCCCTATGTCTAGTTCATTTTAGATTTACCACATCAATCTTATTGGTAATCAGACAACAAGAAGCATTAAGCTTAAGACTCAATAAATAAATCTTTATATTACCCAAGCTATAATCTAACCCTTATAAAACGGTGATATTGGATTTCATCACAACCCCAGATAACTAATTTAGTTACAACACATATTTACGGGTAGTAAAAAAAACTTAAATAAAATAAAAGACATAAAGTAAAATACTGAAAATTAAATACTGAAAATTAAATGCTGAAAAGTAAATGCTGAAAGTAAATTGCTAAAAAGTAAATTGCTGAAAAGTAAATTGCTGAAAAGTAAATAAAGTAAAATTACAATAAAAGAAAATGCTGAGGTAAAATGATCCACTTTTATTACTTCTATTTTAGATATCTCCCTTAATATAATATATTAACTTTGCATGATAATTACCAACCAGCCATATAGGCGGTATCCAGATTAAGTCAAATTAATAATTAATTACCAACCGACCAATCAGGCGGTATCCAGTTTAATCAGGTTAAAACCAATTTAAATAATTACCAACCGACCAATACGGCGGTATCCTCGTTAAGTCAGCTTTTAACTAGTTTATATATTATAATTAAGGGAGATTAATCTAAATATTAGTAATAAAAGTTTTACCTTTTACCCCAGCAAAGGGGAGTTACCTCCTCATTACTGAAAAGTAAAAACTGAAAATTAAATAAAGAAAAGTACTGTGCGTAAAAGTAAATTGCGGAAAGTAAAAACTGAAAAGTAAAGACAAGAAAGTGCGAAAGCGAAAATTAATTACTGAAAGCTATAAATAAACAAACAAGATACAATCTTCTTAGTATTCTTAAGGAATTCCTTAGAACAAAGTATGAATTTTACAAATGAAATGGCTTGGTATTTATAGGCAAAATTTTGCCTCCATCAAATCATCCACCAAATCAATTATTAATTGCTCCACTAATTGCTCCACCAAATACATTATTAATTGCTCCACTAATCTTTTATCATGTTTTATTATTTATTTATTTATTTATTTTTTGCTTTGAAAATGATTGAAAGTAACTTTAATAATTACACACTACACACTTCTGGATGGTTCATCAATTTCGGGCATGAAATCTTCAGAAATAGAAATTATTTTGTCTTTCAAAGTTGTAGATCTTTGAGGCTTCTTTAATCTGGAACTTGAATCAGCTCAATCCAATATCTGAGTAAAACGTTATATCCAAAATACGACAGATGCGCAAAACTGGAATTTCCAAAACTGCACTTCGTCAAAACGCCATTTCAAATTTCCAATCTCCAAAATTAAAATATCAAGTCCAATAATTGCCTTTATTTGACCCATATTTCATCCTAAATGATTTCATTGATACCCGATATTATTTTATCTGCAAAATAAACTAAAACACATCAAAACGTTCATCAAACCCGAGAAACTAAACAAAATATTAAGTTAAAGGAGCGGTAAATATTGATATATTTTCCGCTCATCACACCCCCAAACTTAAAATTTTACTAGTCATCGAGCAAAACAACAAAATAAAATACAAGAAACAATTAAAATTAAACTATGCCACTTTCGTAGGGATCACGGTTGCATTTAGCATATGCAACAAGCCTTTAAACCCCTAGGTGTCCCTAGTGGACGAGTTGTAGTCTCGTGAGAGTTTACAACAATGATACCCACAAACATTTTATAAAAGTAAAAAGGTAGTGAAACTAATGCACACAAAAGCAAAAAGACAAGCGAAAAGAGAATAAAGATGTTAGTGACTAATCAGGTGAAACTTCTACTCCAAGTTACTAGTTGTTTTGTTTCATTCTAAATTACCGAATAAGTAAATTCTCCGATTATATTTACCATTCTCCATATACACAGCCAACAAAATATTAAACAACTCATTTTTGCCCACAACAGTCATAAGTGCAGTTGATAAGAGAGTAATATTTATGTCCTAAAGTTTTATCAGAATTCACACATTTTTGCAGCAATGGAATAATTTTTCATTTTTCTGATTTTTTCTTTGATTTTTCTTTATTTTTTATTTATATACAATATATTCCATCTATGTAACGAGTGTTGGGTCGGTGGCTCCCAAACCAGTTGGCTTTAGGGCACCAGGTGTTAAGACACCCCTACGGACTTAATTACCCAGACTTCAGATATAAATATATATATATATATTTTTTTTGTAGCATCTTCGATCCATGTAGCGAGCTTTGGGCCAGTGACTCCCAAACCAGTTGGTTTTAGGGCACTAGGTGTTAAAACACCCTTACAGACTTAATAACTCGGATCTCAGACTTTTTTTTTTTTTTTTTTTTTACTCCATTGCTTTTTGAGATGTTTCTTCCAATTAAACTAGAGCACTGAATATTAAAAACTTTTCAATTTTAGCTCATGTCCGTATGTTACTATATATGTTGATAATATCTTCTAAATGAACATATGAAGATTCCTTTTAGTCCGTTTTATGGAGAATTCACAAACTAAATAATTCAAAATGAAATAAACAAAAATTAACCTGTTTCGAAATAGGCTTGAGATACGTCTCAGGAGTGGAAACTCCTTACTCGGCTATCTTTTACCATTTTCACATTTTTAGTCAAAACAAAAACACAAAAAAAAAAACACAAAATATTTTTGTAATTTTTGAAAATTTTTCAATTTTTTTGTATTTTTCGAAATAATTTTGGACTAAAAATAAAAACAACACACAAACTAAAAACAAGGTAATGATCAACTAATTCCCTCCCCCAAACCTAAATGAGACATTGTCCCCAATGTCTTAAACAGTAAAATGAGAGTTAAGAAGGTTGTACCTGGTTAGCTGAAAATCTATAGGAAATTAAAGGTTAAGATCCAGATTAATCCGACGCCTCTTACCACGATCGTCCTCAGACCAATTTATCTTTGAAAGGATAGGGTCAACTTGTGGTTCATAGGCTATGAGTTGGTCTATTAGATCCGGAGCAGTTCTGGCAGTGAAGAGGAGTTCTTTCATAGGTTTTGACACGAACCCATTTCTTCGGGCATCATCAAGAAACACACAAAGAAAATCATAAAATCCATCAACATTAAACAGTCCAAGCGGTTTCTGGTGTATGTTCAGGTTCGCCCAAGATAGAACTATAAAAATTTCCTCCAATGTACCCAAGCCACCTGGCAAAGCGATAAAAGCATCAGCATAGTTAATCATTTCTACCAGTCGTTCAGACATACCTGGCACGATCAGTTCCTCTCCGTTTGATGATCCAATAAGATTTGCCTCTGCCAAGGGTTTTGGGATGATTCCCAAAACGTGACTGCCTCCTTCCTATACAGCCTTTGAAACGATCCCCATAAGTCCGAGATTGCCTCCGCCATATATTAAGTGCATATTTCTTGCAGCTAAGACTCGACCCAATTCTTGTGCTGCTTCTATGTATTGTGGTTTAGTTCCAACACTACTACCGCAAAACACACAGATGTTTTCAACTCGTCTTCTTGAAGTGGCTTCCATTTTTTTATGTATTTCTTTTTCAACTCTGGATGCCTTCAAAAGTGCAATGACGAGCTGAATTTATAGTACCTGAAAAAGGGTGAGTAATAATAGCACAAGTATCTTCCAGAGGATGATTGTTAGCTAAACAACAAAAGAGATCGTGAAAGGTCAAAAATTCTGGATCCTGTCTACGAAAATAAAGATAATTACAACAGAAAAGCGAATCAAAGCAATAATTAAGGCAACGGAATTGTGTACGCAATACGCCACTCGCTTAGTATAAATTCATTAGGATGTGTCTCAAGATTTCATTCCTTATTCAGCCATCGCTAATGAATTGTTTCACATCTTTGATTGCCAAACACAATTCCTTCTGTCTTAAAATGCTTCGTTTGTGCCTTTCCCTACAAAAATAACACACAAAATTAAAAAGTTCACACAAAATAAGAAAACAAATTACAACAAATTGCATGGGTTGCCTCCCTGCTAGCGCTAAATTTTTCGTCTTCAGCCAGACGTGACTGAAATCCATATGTTAAGGAGGTTTCAATGTCGTTTTGGATGTCCGATTAAAGACAATCCCGTGAGCGTTGCTTTTGAAGGGTCTCTTCCAATGGTAAAGTGGTAAAAAGAGTTTTGTCTCATTCAGTGCTCGTGCCACCTTTTTGCTCCTTGTTACTCCAGTAGTTCCTGCAAAGAAAGAAAGAAAATCAGGAGGTCTCGTATGATGCTTGACTTGGAATGGAAATTCCATTATGTCAAGCTTCTGGGTGATATCTTTGATTTGTACTCCCTGATACAACGATGTTTCTCCTGAATGCTCTGGATTTTTATTAAGGTCAGACATTTGCTCCTCCATTTGCTCTACTTCTTGTTCCACCTTTTCTTCACAGATGTATTGTAAAATTTTTGTATTCAGCTCTTCATCTGTCATCTGTGAGATACATGCTTCAAAATTATCAACCTGAGGATGCAAAGATGTTTCTGACATTAGGTTTTCATCCTCTGATACGACTGGAATGGATGGTTCAGATAGATCTTCTTCAAACATCAAGGTAAAGCATGCTCCAAGATCTTCATTTTGAGGATTGAAAGTTTGATCCTCCGTTGTTGGTGCAGTTGGTACAAATAGATCAGCTTCATCCTCGTCAGAATCTGAATAATAAAAGTCAAATTGAGACTTTGCCGGTTCGAATTCCTGAACTGATACCTCTGGTTGTTGATACTGCTCAGCCTCCTCATCTGTTGAAGTGTCATTGTGAAATGATTGGTACTTGAAGGCTTCATTAGTGTCATCTGAAACTGATTCTTGAGGTATGTAGTTCTGGTTCTGTGAATTGTCTCATTTGATCTGTCATCCTCTGAATGAATTCTGATTGTCTCTGAATACTTTCAAATTGATTCTGGCTTGTTTCAAGCATTGTATCCAACTTTTCTTTTCGTTTCTCGAACATATCTTTGAGCATGTTTAGCAACTGATCTTCCTCTGATGGTTCTGGTTGTTGATGAAGATCATAGGTAGATGGTGGATAAGATGGAAAATGCGGTTTTGTGAAATGTGATGGCTCGTCATACCATGAAGGATCTTGATAGCTCTGCCATCCTGGATGGTAGTTGTATTCGCAATAATCTCTAGGGTGGTTACCATTACATATGTCACATCTCCCCATTGCGTTCTGTTGAGAAAATGTGGTATTGCTTGGTTCTGGCATCCAGTGATAATCATTGGGCTTGACAACAGGCCTCAGAAAACCGGACTGTTGCTCCCAGATGTGAGGTGTATCTACTTGTAAGGTTCGTAATATCTCAATCTCCCAATAATATTCCATTTTTTCTATCACCTGAAAATAAAATGAAGAAATAAAATTACAGATAAAGAAAATTAGATACAAGTAAATTAGATAACTTCAAAATTAATAACTCAAGAAAAATAAGTCCCCGGCAACGGCGCCAAAAACTTGACCAGCGTAAACACACACGTATAACGCAAGCGCACGTATCGTTCAAGTAGTATAAAAATATCGATCCCACGAGGACTTAATTCCTACTGTTGTTATTAATTATTGAATCTATTTATTTACAGATATCTAATTGAGGGAGAAGAGAATGATTGCTTGATTGATTTGGTTGATTGTAGATTTGCTAAATAAATAAATAAATAAAAAGACAAAAGAAAATACTAAGGAAAATAACAAAAGACACAAAGATCTAGGGTTGTGAATCATTCTAATATCTTTTAAAAGATGAAGTGATTATTTTATGTTTTTGTAATAAATCAGTTTACTAACCTGGAACACTAAATTATGCAAAAGCCTCTGTCGATGGTCAGACGCAAATACCCAGTTTAACCCAATTGAACCATATGTCTATGTCAACCAAATTATCTGGATTCATTAAGTTTAAGTTCCAATTATGGCTACCTCGCCTGACAGGTATATGTCTATCCTGTAAGGAAATCTATTAAAGGGTTATCTATCCTCAAGGAAGATCGTGGGCTATTAAGTCTAAGGCTGAAACCTAAAATCCCTATGTCTAGTTCATTTTAGATTTACCACATCAATCTTATTGGTGATCAGACAACAAGAAGCATTAAGCTTAAGACTCAATAAATAAATCTTTATATTACCCAAGCTATAATCTAACCCTTATAAAACGGTGATATTGGATTTCATCACAACCCCAGATAACTAATTTAGTTACAACACATATTTACGGGTAGTAAAAAAAAACTTAAATAAAATAAAAGACATAAAGTAAAATACTGAAAATTAAATATTGAAATTAAATGCTGAAAGTAAATGCTGAAAGTAAATTGCTAAAAAGTAAATTGCTGAAAAGTAAATAAAGTAAAATTACAATAAAAGAAAATGCTGAGGTAAAAGGATCCACTTTTATTACTTCTATTTTAGATATCTCCCTTAATATAATATATTAACTTTGCATGATAATTACCAACCAGCCATATAGGCGGTATACAGATTAAGTCAAATTAATAATTTATTACCAACCGACCAATCAGGCGGTATCCAGTTTAATCAGGTTAAAACCAATTTAAATAATTACCAACCAACCAATATGGCGGTATCCTCGTTAAGTCAGGTTTTAACTAGTTTATATATTATAATTAAGGGAGATTAATCTAAATATTAGTAATAAAAGTTTTACCTTTTACCCCAGCAAATGGGAGTTACCTCATTATTACTAAAAAGTAAAAACTGAAAATAAATAAAGAAAAGTACTGTGCGTAAAAGTAAATTGCGGAAAGTAAAAACTGAAAAGTAAAGAAAAGAAAGTGCGAAAGTGGAAATTAATTACTGAAAGCTATAAATAAACAAACAAGATACAATCTTCTTAGTATTCTTAAGGAATTCCTTAGAAGAAAGTATGAATTTTACAAATGAAATGACTTGGTATTTATAGGCAAAATTTTGCCTCCATCAAATCATCCACCAAATCAATTATTAATTGCTCCACTAATTGCTCCACCAAATACATTATTAATTGCTCCACTAATCTCTTATCATGTTTGGTGATGATTTGATAATTTTTATTATTTATTTATTAATTTATTTTTTGCTTTGAAAATGATTGAAAGTGACTTTAATAATTGCACACTACACACTTCTGGATGGTTCATCAAATTCGGGCATGTAATCTTCAGAATTCGAAATTATTTTGTCTTTCAAAGTTTTAGATCTTTGAGTCTTCTTTAATCTGGAACTTGAATCAGCTCAATCCAATATCTGAGTAAAAGGTTATGCCCAAAATACGACAGATGCACAAAACTGGAATTTCCAAAACTGCACTTCGTCAAAACGCCCTTTCAAATTTTCAATCTCCAAAATTAAAATATCAAGTCCAATAATTGCCCTTATTTGACCCATATTTCATCCTAAATGATTTCATTGAGACCCGATATTATTTTATCTGCAAAATAAACTAAAACACATCAAAACGTTCATCAAACCCGAGAAACTAAACAAAATATTAAGTTAAAGGGGCGGTAAATATTGATATATTTTCCTCTCATCAACTATTCCCCTCCCCCAAACCTAATTGAGACATTGTCCTCAATGTCGAAAAAGTAGAAGAAGAGTTTATAAAATAGTACATGGTTAGCTGAAATTCTGCATCTTAAAAAGAAAACTAAAGGTTAAGATCCAGATTTATCTGGCTCTTCTTACCCCGATTATTATCGGACCAGTTTATCTTGGAAATGATAGGGTCAATTTGTGGTTCAAAGGCTAAGATTTGGTCAATTAAATCATGGGTAATTTTGGCAGTGAAGAGGAAATCTTTTATAGGTTTTGACATGAACCCATTTCTTCGGGCATCATCAAGAAACATATAAAGAAAATCATAAAATCCATCAACGTTAAACAATCCAATTGGTTTCTGGTGTATATTCAAGTTCGCCCAAGATAGTATATTCAAGTTCGCCCAAGATAGTATATTCAAGTTCGCCCAAGATAGTTCGCCCATACTCTTAAATGATAAATTAACGGGAGAAAACTATGTTAAGTGGAAAAGTAACATGAACCATATCCTAGTCTATGAAGACCTAAAGTTTATCCTGACGGAGGAGTGTCCTCCCGAGCCGGCTAGAAATATTGGCCAAGTTGTGCGTGATGCCTACCAAAAATGGGTCCTAACTAATGAGAAGGCCCGATGTTACTTGGTAGCAGGGATGTCTGAGGTTTTTACTGCAAAGCATGAACCCATGGCTTCAGCATCTCAGATGATGGAGTCATTACAGGGCATGTTCGGGAAGCCTTCGGAGCATCAATGTCTTAAGGCTATGGTCTCAGCGATGACTGCTAGGATGAAGGATGTGACATCAGTCCGAGAGTATTTCTTGAAGATGATGACATATCTCAACATTGCTTAAACCCATGGAGCTCTTATTGACGAGCGTAGCCAGGTGACCATGATTATGGAAACTTTTCCGAAGAGTTTCTTACAGTTTAAAAGCAACTATATTATGAACAAGTTGACTTTTGCTTTGACCCAGCCGTTTAATGAGCTCACCCACTACGAGTCCATGCTTGATCCACGTAAGCCCAGTGTTTAGGCAAATGTTACCGAGTCATCAAAATCTACAAAGATGAAGAATAATAGCAATGGGAAGGCTAAGGCTAAGCCCATGAAGAAGAAGAATAACAAGAAAGGCTCCAATGATGCCAAGCCCAAGGGAAAGTGTTTCCACTGCAACAAGAACGGGCATTCGAAAAGGAATTATCCTAAATACCTTGCTGAGCTGAAATAGAAAAAGGCTACAGGTAAATATGATTTACTTGTTATCGAATCTCTATTAGTGGAGGATGATAAATCCGTTTGGATTGTTGATTTTGGAGCCACTAACCATGTTTGTTCTTCTTTGCAGCTACTTGACTCATGGAGGGACCTTACTGAATGTGACTACACTATGAGGTTCGGGACAAGGGACACCGTTTCAGCAAGAGCAGTGAGAGTTTCCAGTTTAAATTTTATGAATAATAATTATTTAAATTTGAAAAATATGTTATTCATTCCTGGTTTTCGCAGGAATTTGAGTTATGTTTCTAAACTTTTGGATTATGGTTTTTCAATATCTTTTAATAGCAATTTGGTTATAATTGGTAGAAATGGATTAACCACATGCACAAGAAACTCATAAAATAACTTGTATGTGTTAAGACTGTTAACACATAGGTCACTGCTCAACGCTGAAATATTTAAGGTTGAGAAACCTAAAACTAAACGACAAAAGATTTCTCATGATGACACATATCTATGGCATCTTAGACTTGGTCATATCAGCCTTGACCGGATAGATAGATTGATAAAGAATGGATTCTTAAACCAGTTAAAGCTTATAACTTTACCAGTCTGCGAATCCTGTTTAGAAGGAAAAATGACCAAGAGACCTTTTGCTGGAAAATATTTAAGAGCCAATCAACCACTCGAGCTTATACATTCGGACGTTTGCAGACCGATGAATGTAAGAGCCCGAGGTGGTTATGAATACTTCGTCATATTTATTGAAGATTATTCCAGATATGGGTATGTTTACCTAATGCAGCACAAGCCATATACTTTTGAAAAGTTCAAAGAGTATCGTGCTGATGTTGAGAACCAATTAGGTAAAACAATCAAAACTCTACGATCAGATCCTAGAGGAGAATACATTGACAGAGATTTCGAGGAATTCTTGGTTGAGCATAGGATAGTATCCCAACTCACAGTGCCTGGAACACCACAGCAAAATGGTGTTGGAGAAATGAGAAATCAGACCCTACTAGACATGATGAAATCTATGTTTAGTTATAGCTCACTACCTAGTAGGGGTGTTCACGGGTCGGGTCGGGTCGGGTTTTTTAATTTTTTTTTTGACCCGATCGGGTCGGGTCATTCGGGTCTTTTGACCCGAAACCCGAAATTTAAGGAGTTGACCCGCGCGGGTAGGGTCACAGCGGGTCCGGTAAAAAAAACATCGGGTCGGGTCGGGTTGCATAATCTGCAGTGAACATAATGTATATATTTTATATTTTTGTTGATACAAAATTTACATATATTCGTGTGGTTGAAATGGCAAAAACCTAGGTTAAATTTGTTTGAAGTCACGAGTTCGAAACCCAATAGGAGCAACAGTTTTTTTATTTTTAGAAAAGAAGGAAAAAGTAAAATTTAGGATAAATTTTGCCACTCCAGCCACAAGACTTTCTCATCACAATTAAACCATTAAAAATATATATTATAATTATAATATATTTTACATCGGGTCGGGTCGGGTCAAACCCGAATTTGCTGCCCAAAACCCGTGACCCGATCCGACTTTTCGGGTCGGGTCGGGCAAGACCCGAAATTGCAATTTAAATTTTATAAACTCGACCGGGTCGGGTCGTCGCGGGTCGGGTCGGGTCGCGGGTCGACCCGACCCTATGAACACCCCTACTACCTAGTTTGTTCTGGGGATATGCATTGCAAACTGCAATGCATATCCTTAATGTAGTTCCATCTAAGTCTGTTCCTAAGACTCCCTTAGAGTTATGGAGTGGTCGTAAAACTAGTTTACGATATTTCCGCATATGGGGGTGTCCAACACATGTGCTAAAGAATAAGACTACAAAGTTGGAGCCACGTTCTCAGGTATACCTATTTATAGGCTATCATAAGGAGACTAGGGGTGGATTCTTCTATAGCCCTGAAGATAACAATGTGTTTGTATCGACAAATGCTTCGTTTCTAGAGGAGGACTATATGGGGAGTTCAAACCTTGAAGTAACGTGTTACGCAAGGAGTTACTTACTGGTTCGATTAGTACACCATCGCAATGACAGTTGACAAATACATAGCACCTTCAACATCTGAGTGTCAGATGCAAGTTCATCAGAATGATCTACCACCTAGACATAGTGGGAGGGTTGTACGACAACCTGATCGCAATCTAGGAGTTGGAGAGGCATAAGTTGTCGCAACTAGTGATGGTAAAGATGATCCATTAATTTATCAAAGAGCAATGGATGATTCTAATAAAGAGGAATGGCTCAAAGCCATTAACCTAGAGATGGAGTCTATGTACTCTAAATCAGTCTGGGAACTTATAGATCAACCTGATGGGGTAAAACCTATAGGTTGCAAGTGGATCTACAAGAGAAAGAGGGGAGCAGATGGGAAGGTACATACCTTTAAGGCTAGGCTAGTGGCCAAGGGTTATACCAAGAAAGAAAGAGTTGACTATGAGGAAACTTTCTCGCCAGTAGCCATGCTCAAATCCATCCGCATTCTTCTATCCATTGCCGCATATTATGACTATGAGACTTGGCAAATGGACGTCAAGACTGCATTCTTGAATGACAATTTTGATGAGTGTATCTATATGATACAACTAGAGGGGTTCATATGTTGGACAATTATGACCCATAACATCACTATTTATAAAAGACATGGTGTTCTTTGTACAAATTAACTATGTGACAAAGGAAATTGCTCTTTTATCATTTTGTAATTGGATTACTTTGATATATAAATGATAAAAGTCCATTTGATTAGTACCAGATTAATAAGATATGAGACAGTATTAATCCACAAAAGGTTTAATCATTAAATATCCATAGTCGTAGTATTATCAAGACTGGACATCAATAATACGGAATAGACTAGTATTACACTTGTGTGGGTTATGGAAGCTTAACGACATAGTTCTCATATATTTAAGTATTGGATACTTATGCAAGTGTGATAAGAGGATCTGTTAGCCGTTGGACCGGGAACAGCTTCGCTCTGGATAGACTCCTCGGAATCCCATTGGTAGTATGACTATGTGTCTATGGGAATCCGAATCAGGGTAGGCGTATGTGGTCTTAACCTGAGACTTGCATAACTAATACTTGCGACAATCAGTATACTTTGGTTTGGTCGTCCAAAGCTTTAACAGGTTATGTGTACGCCTCTTCTGGGTATACTGAGAATCGTAGTGTATTGGGTGTGATGTCAAGATGGAAGTATCACTTCAGTCATATGGAGATGATGATCATGCAATGATACATAACTAGTACTCTTAAATGATGTAGCTATCGGGATAATATGACTAGGTCATGATTATCCGATTACAGAGACTAGTTGCTAGTGATCCGATAAATGCTTTGTACGGGGCAGACACAATTCCAGTTTAAGTGTCCTAGACATGCCACAAGATCTCTAAGCGTGATTCGTGTGTGAATAAATCAAGAAGTTTGTGAAATTAACTTACATTGATCGGCTTGAGTTCAAAAATTTTATGGATGTTGAAACTTCCAAGCTCATGGGTGAGTATCCCTATCACCTTCATTTGACTCCCATATGTGCTAGTAAGAACTAAATTGGCAGAATTTTTCTCTCCAAGAGAAGTAACAAATCGGCCTGAAGAGAGGAAGCAAAATGTCCTTTTGAAAAATAGGGCCATTCGGCCATAATGACCAAATGCAATTTTCAAAAAGAAACTAGAGGCCATTTGCTTTTAATTTCTAAAAGAAAAACAAAAGCTGCATTCGGCCAATTCTTCAAAAAGAAATTAATGGCCACTCGGCCAATTCAGAGAGAGAAGCCATTTTTAATCTTTTTCATCCAAAGGCCAATTGCGCCAAAATGAATAAATAAGAAAAACAGTGGCCACTCGGCCAAGGCGAGAGAGAAATGACTATTTTCCGAAAATTCATTAATTGATTTTACTTGGTAGGTATGATGTGTATCAAATCCAATTTAATTTATTGTCAACCACTTATATCAATTGTTGACAATTGATGTAAGTCATGGGTCCCACCCATTTAATTCAAAATTTGGTTGGCTTACACAACACAATTTGGGCTCGGTTCGTTTAATCCGACTAAATGAATTTTACGTCAAGACGTAATTAAATTAAATAATTATTCCTCGTAAAATTATTATTAAAGTCGTTTACGAATTAATTCCAAATTAATTCATTCGCTAGAATTAAAATCCAATTTATTTCCGCGTTGAAATCCGATTTCATTTAATATATCTAATATATTATTTTAGCCCAATTAAATAGTAAAATCTAATTTAACCATTAAATTTATTTTACCGATTAATTCCAAATTAATCGCGTTCTCTCTTCTCGACGAATTTAATCCCAGATAAATTCTCGACGTAATTAATCCCAGATTAATTCTTTCTCTGATAATTAATCCCAGATTAATTCTTAATTATCTCTCTGATAATTAATCCCAGATTAATTATTGCCGTAATTAATCCAGATTAGTTTTTTCTCTCTTAAGTAAATCCCAGATTAATATTGTTCGAGTCAAATATCATCGGTGAATCTTTGGGATGCGACCCAAGAGATCCCTGGATATGTTGGAAGTAAATACGGTCATCGGACTATCCAAACACGTGCGTGCCCGGTACCACGTACTTACCGATTTACAAGACATGGTTGGCTTCTAGCAAAACACCGTGCCTACCCAATTCTCCAGAAATATTCTTCTACGGAATACAAGATCTTTGTCAGACGTAGTATACATAGTATTGCGCATTACGATCCAGTATCAGATGTCACATGCTAGGCCTGGGGCTGGAGTTGTGTCTTCCCCGTACGAAGCATATATCAGATCACTAGCAACTAGTCTCTTTATGATCGGAAAGTCATGACCTAGTCATACTTCCCCGATGACTATAGCACTTAGAGTTCCAGTTCTGTATCTCTGCGTGATCACCATCTCTATATGACTTAAGTGATACTTTCATCTTGACATCACACAAAATACACTACGATTCTCAGTATACCCAGAAGAGGCGTACACAGAACCTGTTAAAGCCCCGAACGACCAAAACTAAAGTATATTGATTGTCGTAAGTATTAGCGATGCAAGTCTCAGGCTAAGACCAAATACACCTACCCTGATTCGGATTCCCATAGACACATATTCATACTACCAATGGGATTCCGAGGGGTCTATCCAAAGCGAAACTGTTTCCGTACCATCGGTAAACAGAATATCCTATTACACTTGCATGAGTATCCAATACCCAAATATATGAGAACTATACCGTTAAACTTCCATAACGCGCACAAGTGTAATACTAGCCTATTCCGTATTATCGATGTCCAGTTTCGATAATACTACGACTAGGGATATTTAATGATTAAACCTTTGCGGATTAATACTGTCTCATATCTTATTAATCCGGAACTAATCATATGGACTTTTATCATTTATATATCCAAGTAATCCAATTACAAATGATAAAATAGCAATTTCCTTTGTCACATAGTTAATTTGTACAACAACACCATGTTCTGTACAAATAGTGATTTTATTGGTCATAATTGTCCAACAATCTCCCACTTGGCCTATAGCCAATCACTCAAGTGTCCAACACCTGAACTATGTACTAGTCACTCAAACTTCTGCTGAGAAACAACTTTCGTTAGCGGATTTTCAAGGTTATCATTTGATGTGATTTATTCGTTCATCACATCGCCACGATGTATGATCTTACGAATCAGATGAATTATTCGAAGTACATACTTGGATCATTGATGAGACCGTGGTTCTTTAGCCTGTGTTGTAGCCTAGCACAGCTACTACAGAACTACTCCTAATCTAATTAGGAATTTTACAGATCCAAAATGCTTATTTTGCTGCCTCAACTGCAACAATGTTGCACTCTTGTTGTTTATTCGACAACAGTATCTTGCTTAAAAGATTTCCAACTCAATGTTCCGTTGTTCAAACTATATACGTACCTTTATTATGACTTACAGTCGTTTTTATCGGTTTGGAAACTTACAGTGGTGAACCCAGTCACCTCAAGTTCTCATTTCTCCATATTCTCATAAAACATCCTTGGTTCATCCAAGATACTCAAGGATTTTCTTAACTTCAATCCAGTTACCATCATCTGGATTGGCCTGATTGCGTCTACATATGCTCAAAGCATATGAGACATCAGGTCACGTACATATCAAAACGTACGAACACTAAGAGAGTGTCAGCAGCTTTCTAGATCTATCCCAGTAGATCTTTATTCCTAGAATAAAGCCTGCTTCTCCCAGGTATTCTATGGAGAATTTTTCATGAAAGCCAAGCTTTCACCGATTTTATTATGGGAATGTTATTGCTAAGTAGCAATACATCACCAATTTATAGGACAATCATTTTCAGTGCGCTCCCGCTAACCTTCTTATATACACAAGAATCATCTTCGTTTTGAATTAAATAATATACCATTATGATTACATCAAAACACTGGTTCCAAGAACGTAATCCTTGTTTCAATCCATGAATGGATCGGTTTAACTTGCAAACCTTGTTTGCATGTTTTGGAAAGACAAAAATGTCAGTATGTTGCATACAAAATCCTCCAAAAGGTTACCGTTAAGGAAAGCGGTTTTGGCGTCCGGCTGTCATATTTCATAAACAAACTATGCAGTATTAGCAAACATTATCCGAATTGATTTAATCATCGCAACAGGTGAAAAGTTTCGTCGTAATTGACACTATGTCGTTGATGATACCTTTCTGTACAAGCCTGGTTGTGTACATTTGTATGTTGCCATCCATGTCTGTCTTCCTTGAAGACCTATTTAGTACCAATAGGCACAATATCTTCTGGTACATCAACCAGTGTCCAAACTTAGTTGCTATACATGGAATCCTTTTCGGACTTCATGGAACTTTGCCATAAATGGAGTCGATACCTTGTATCGTTTCCTCATACATAGTCGGTCCATATTCCTCAATAAGATTAATATATAAATGAGGTGAGATCAGAAACCCATACCTTCTAGGTTGTTTTCTGACTCTCTCTGACCTACACGGTTCTTGTGTATTAGAAGATTATTGTTACAGTTTCATTCCTGATGAACTGTTGGTGTTCCGTGAGGACTCGGTGCCTGGAACAGTATTACTCCGATTTTCATCGAGTTTTACTTTCGTCCCACTTACCACTGCATATAGGAATTCCTCTTAGGAAAACCGCATGGAGAGCAACAATTACATTGTTCTCTTGTGAGTTGTATAAGTACTATACTCTGGTTTCCCTAGGAGAACCTACAGATAGGAACTTATCCGATTTGGGTTCTAGTTTTGGTACCATCCAAACGTTTAGCGTATGCCCAGCATTCCCAAATCTTCAGGAATGAGAAACCTGGTTTCTTTCTTTTTCATATCTAATATGAAGTCTGTCTAACAGATTTTCATGGAACCTTATTCAAAATAAGTATTGCACTGTTTAATGCGTATCCCTAGAAGGAAATTGGTAGCTCAGAGCGACTCATCATTAACCTTACCATGTCGAACAAAGTTCAGTTTCTCTGTTCGGACAGATCGTCAAATTGAGGTGTCCCGTGAGGTGTCCACTGTGAAAGAATACCATACTCTTTCAAGTAATCTTGAAACTTATATTTTTTAAGCATTTTACACTATGGTCCTACCGTAATGTATTTAATACTTTTACTAATCTGTTTTCTATTTGGTGTCGAAACTCTTTGAATTTATCAAAATTTTCTGACTTGTGTTTCATACGATACACATAACCATAACGCGATGCCACATCCGTAAAGGTTATGAAGTATTCATATCCACCTCTTGTTGGATAATATGACCCATAGCGTCACTATTTGTACAGATCATAGTGTTGTTGTACAAATTAACTATGTGACAAGGAAATTGCACTCTCATCATTTGTGATTAGATCACCTTAGATATATAAATGAAGAGAGGTCCCTATGATTAGTTCCTGGATTGAGAATGATATGAGACAGTATCAGTCCACGAGGGATTAATCATTAAATATCCCTAGCCGGAGTATTATCGAGACTGGACATCGATAATGCGGAATAGGCTAGTATTGCACTTGTGCGCGTTGTGAGGGCACAACGGCATAGTTCTCATATATTTGGGTATTGGATACTCATGCAAGTACGATAGGAGGTTGTGTTTCACCGATGGTACGGGAAACAGCTTCGCTCTGGATAGACCCCTCGGAATCCCATTGGTATTATGACTATGTGTCTGTGGGAGTCCGACATCAGGGTAGGTGTGTATGGTCTTAACCTGAGACTTGCACCGCTAATGCTTACGACAATCAATATGCTTTAGTTGAGGTCGTCCAGGACTCTAACCGGTTCTGTGTACGCCAATGCTGGGTATATTGAGAATCGTAGAGTATTGGGTGTGATGTCAAGACGGAAGTATCACTCCAGTCATAGTGGAGATGATGTCACGCAGGATACGGTATTAGTGCTCTTAAGTGCTGGCCGGCCATCGGGATATTATGACAAGGTCATGTATATCCGATTATAGAGACTAGTTACCAGACATCCGACATGTGCTTCGGACGGGGCAGACACTTATCCAGCCCCAGCCCTAGCACGTGACTATCCGATACTGGGCCGATATACACGATACTTGGTATACTACGCTTGATATAGATCTTAAATATTCTTAGATGAATATGACCGGAGAATTGGGTAGACTTCGTGCTTTGCTAGAAGCCGATCTTGTCACGTAAATCGTTAGAACGTAGTACTTGGTACGTACGTGATTCGGATACTCCGACGACCGTATTTACTGCCGAATTATCCGGGATCTCATGGGTCGCTTCCCGATAATGCACCGATGATGCATAACTCGCACTCATTAATAATCTGGGATTATATAGAAGAAAGAGAAAATTAATCTAGGATTAATTACGGAGATATTTTCTCTGGGATAAAATATCGTCTAAAAGAGAGAGAATGATTAATTTGGAATTAATCGGTAAATTAATATATTTGATATATTAAAAGAAATTGGATTTCGACGCGGAATTAAAATTAGATTTTAATTCGGGCGAACAAATTAATTTAGAATTAATTCGTTAGCGACGTGAATAGTGAATTCGCTAGGCGTAATCATTTAATTACGACGCGACGGAAAATTCGCTAATTGAGAATTTGCGAACCCGAGCCCGAGTGTGATTGCGAGCGCATTCGTATTTTGAATTCGAGTGCGGCAACGCAAGTCACATCAAGCGTCAAATCATTCGTCACATCAAGCGTCAAATCAAAAGTCACTTTGAGTGAATGATTGATTGATGGATGTGATTGATTGATTGATGGATTGACTTACATCAAATCACTTTATTAAAGTGACTTTGAATAGTGATGTAAGTAGGTGTAATAGTGATTTAGTGGTTGAGTAATTGATTTACATTTATTTTATTTGATAAATTAAATGGAAAAGGCTTATTATTTTTTAGAAAAATATATAAGACAACTTTGAAAATCAATTACACAATTCATCAAAACACAAAAACTCCTTTCTCTCTCAAGTCTCTCACGCCTAAAGGGCTCTTTTTCTTCTTCCATTTCAGCTCACTGCCGTGAGCTATAGGGGAAGCAATGAGTGGTTTTCATGGTGAAAACACAAGTGCTAGCACACTTACGACTATTGCGAAGGTGTTAGGGAGGTTCACCCATGAGGCGGGATCCATTCGTCGAAGTTTGGAGCTTCAAAATGAGATCCGAAACTGCCCAAACCAGTGAAGAATTCTGCACCAGTGGGTGTGACCAAGGCAGTGGAGTTTTGGCTTCATTCGTCTTCAAATCGACTCAACCGATCGATGTGAGTATTCCGCTACCTCCGTTGATGTATTCACACATGTATTTCATTGCTTGTATGATATTGGGACCTAGATAAAACCTAACACCTCTAGCCTGGCTAGATAGGGGCCCAATTACGTCACTATGAACGAGGGCTAACAGATCGGTGGCACTTGCACTTTTACCAAATAAAAGGCGTTTTAGGGACTTTACCTAATAACCTAGATTCGTAGACATAATTTGAATTAGAATCAAATCCGTCATAGTATCCACTCTTCGAAAGTGTGGATATACGGGTCTTGTTAATGTGTCCCAGACAACAATGCCACCTTTAACTCTCAATAGATTTATTCAGTTTGAGCTTTTTTTTGTCATATTATATGTTTGAGATTCATTTATATTCTAAATATAAATACTATTACTCACATCTAATGTGCTTATCTCAATATCATATTTATAAACAAAACAGTTAGTATTCTAGAATATAAGGGTATACCCGCAATAGGTTAAACTAAATACAGAGATAATGTTCCTAGTCAAACTAGATACATTATAACAGTATCCTAATTTAAGTACATGCCCAAAGGGTAGTTCGAAAACTTAGGTTTCTAAGGCTAAAACGATGACTCGTGTCCCGTTTCCAACTCGCAGGTTGATCTCATCTGAAGCCAGTTTCCTGTTAATCAGCATATCCTGCACATCAGTACATATGTTTATGTACCACATCTAGTATTAAAAATCTAATTTTAAAACTAGTAGTGAACATGTTTATAACAAACATAATTGAAGTCGGAACCTTGTCCCGCCTTCACTTCCTTCATGTCTGCCTTGTTCATACGGCAGTCACACTTATAGTGACCTCGTTTGCCACAGTTTAGGCAAACAACCTGGGATATGTCCTTTTAAGAAGCTCTCGCTGTGCATAATGGATTGAGCACTAAAGTTATCATCACAATGAGTCTTCCTAAGCTCATGCTCTACTATTTGCTCAACTCTGGGCTCATGCTCGAGAGGTTTCTCTATCAAATAGAATAACTTCTCAGCTCCCAAGATTATCATGAAGTTCCATTCCCAATATGAAATTAAAGCCGTTAAAGACATTTTCCCCAGGATTATGTCCTTTCACGCTAATCTTTCAGTCATCTTGATTCCTATAGTCCAACTATCCAATCAATGATTTCAGGTACAATTAAATATAATGATTACTATATTCTAACTATATAATCAACTACAATTGATCGGTTACTTTCAAATATATTGATTACTATAATCCAATTATATAACCAACAACAAATGAAGTAGTTTGAATAAAATCCGACTGTTTAATTAATACAACAATTGAATATTAGTCCAACTAATATATTTATAAATAATTAATGACGAAAAATGAAATGAGCGCGTATTGGCAAGTATTTAAACGAAATTGCAAATTTAATATTTGCCTCCCACTATTTTTCAGCGAGCCTCTAACCCTCTGTGGAGTACTCGAGAAACCTAGTTTCCTAGCGGGCTAGGATCTCGTTAAATAACACACAACCTTGGTTTTGGCCAACAAGTTGTATGAAACTTAACTAAGTAGATCTCTAAGATCAATTGGATCTCATCCAATTCCTAGATCCAGTAGGTGGACCTCCAAGTCCGAAACATATATCCAATATATGTAAATATATCCAATATATTTCCTAACATTTTTCCTCTAAATCAACTAAGCCTTGGCTTTGGCTCAACAAGCTTAATGATTCTAGTTAAGCGCGACCCATTGACAGTGGAAAAGCTTCGTAATCGAGGTCGATGAACAAGAAGTGACCTTGACTTTGGCTAATAAATCATAACTTGCCCAAGACGTACGATATGGAACAAAGATTTCGTGATTCAAACACATCCGCGATGGACAAAGGTCTTGACTTTAGCCAACAAACCAATGCCAATCTTGGATCTTGAGAGAGAATCACTCATTGGAAGGAAAAACGCTTAATATAAAATGAGGGTTTTTGTCATGATTTGGCAACCAATTTATTATCTTTGATTAGGTCTCATCATACACCCTTAAGCATGCATTCTAAAAGCATAATAAGGCGGGAAAAATTAATAATGATATGCGGATGGATATACGATACAAATTATTCCTAGAACAAATCTCTCTCTTTCCTTTCTCCCACTAGCATTATTCTTACTTCTACCCAATTTCATAATACTTCTAAAGAAACCTCATTTACATTGAGGGGAATTGGTGAGAAGAGAAATACAATGAGATAATGAGATAATAGGCTGGACACGCAGGACCAATTTAATAAATTCTAAATTTATTACAATAATTTCCAAAATTGCCCTCACCCTTCTAATATCAATTTGATATACATTTTTCATATAATACATTCAAGTATTCACACAAAGCATGTTATCAATCAATATAATCCAATTAATTAATCTTTGAATTAATGATCATACAATGTTCAAACAACGATTTGATTTGCGCGAGTCCAACTCGTTTAAGAATAAATACTCAAAGTAAGTATTCTTGAATTATATCGAACTACAATTTTAAATCCAATTTAAATTATATCCAATACTAATTAATATTTAATTCCAAATTAAATAATTACACTTATTTATGTGCCTTGAAGACTTGGATTCCAAATCCAATCTTAATGGGTCTCAAAGGCCCAATTAGAATCCAATACTATTTAATTAAAGGCCAATGTGTTGGAATACTCTAAGGTCCAAGGATCAATTATGAAGCATGAAACAAGTGCAAATACAATCAAAGAAGTCACTGAATACTCACAATGATCGGTTGAGTCGATGCAGTGATGAACAAAAATAAATTTTATGCCTCCATCCAAGCTCGGCATTGAGCAGTTTCCAAGTCCTCAAATTCGGCCATTGGTGGTCCTCCAAGCTTGTGTTGATTCCTTGCTCATGAAGTGAGTTCCTTATCACCTTTGTATGTCTCAAAGAGTGTGCTAGCACTTTGATTTTTCAACAAAATCATTCCTTTTCTTCTCTTACTGCTCACGGCAGTGAGCAAACCAGAAGCTCAAGAACAACCCACATTGGGCGTGAATAAGGAAGAAGAGAGGTGAGAGAGAGAGTTTGTTGTGTGATAGATTGGTTGGTTAGGAGAAAGTGTATCATATACACTTAAATTGATTTTTAAAAAAAAAACAAATAAAGATATAATACATTTGCTTTCAAAAAGTCAAATGATTAAAGCTTTTGCCAACCACTACATCAAGTCACATCACTCAATCAATCAACTTGTCAAGTCACATCACTCAAAATGAAAAGTGATTTGACGCTTGAAGTGACTAGTGATTTGACGCTTGATGCGACTAATTATTTGATGCTTGATGTGACTTGCGTGCCGCAATCGAATTCGAAATGCGAATGGGCTCGCAAACACTATCGGGCTCGGGTTCGCTAATTCCAAATTAACGAATTTTCCGTTGCGTCGTAATTAAATCTAATTTAATTAAATAATCATGCCAAGCATAATTACTATTTACGTCGCTAACGAATTAATTCTAAATTAATTCGTTCGCCCGAATTAAAATCCAATATTAATTCTGCGTCGAAATCCAATTTCATTTAATATATCGAATATATTAATTTATCGATTAATTCCAAATTAATCGTTATCTCTCTTTAAATGATATTTTATCCTAGATAAAATATCTCCGCAATTAATCCCAGATTAATTTTCTCTCTCATCAAATTAATCCCAGATTAATAAAAGTGCAAGTCATACGTTATCTGTGAATCTTCGGGAAGCGACCCATGAGATCCCCGAATATGTTGGTAGTAAATACGGTGGTCGGACTATCCAAACAAGTAAGTAACGAGTACTACGTTTGCACCGATTTACAAGAGAAGGTTGGCTTCTAGCAAATCGCCATGCCTACCCAATTCTCCAGAAACATGCTTACAGGAAGAAGCGATCTATATCAGGCGTAATATACGTAGTATTGCGTATGTCGATCAAGTATCGGATGATCACGTGCTAGGCCTGAGGCTGGAATTATATATTCCCCGTACGAAGGACATGTCGAATGTCTGGTAACTATTCTCTATAATCGGATAAACATGACCTTGTCATTTTATCCCGATGACTGCAGTACTTAAGAGTACTAGTACCGTATCCTACGTGACCATCATCTCCATATGAGTGAATTGATACTTCTGTCTTGACATCACACCCAACACACTACGATTCTCGATATACATCGCTAATACTTACGATAATCGATAGACTTTGGTCTTGGTGGTACACGCTTTAACCGGTTCTGCGTACACCACTTCTGGGTTTATCAGAGAGTCGTAGTGTATTGGATGTGATGTCAAGACGGAAGTATCACTCCAGTCATAGTGGAGATGATGTCACGTAGGATACGGTATTAGTGCTCTTAAGTGCTGCGCGGCCATCGGGATATTATGACAAGGTCATGTATATCCGATTATAGAGACTAGTTACCAGACATCCGACATGTGCTTTGTACGGGGCAGACACTTATCCAGCCCCAGGCCTAGCACGTGATTATCCGATACTGGGCCGATATGCACAATACATTGGTATACTACGCTTGATACAGATCTTAATATTCTTAAATGGATATGTCCGGAGAATTGGGTAGACTTGGTGCTTTGCTAGGAGTCGACCTTGTCTCGTAAATCGGTAAAACGTAGTACTTGGTACGTACGTGATTCGGATACTCCGACGACCGCATTTACTGCCAACTTATCCGGAGATCTCATGGGTCGCTTCCCGATAATCCACCGATGACGCACAACTCGCACTCTTGAATAATCTGGGATTATATAGAAGAGAGAGAAAATTAATCTAGGATTAATTACAGAGATATTTTATCTAGGATAAAATATCGTCTAGAGAGAGATAACGATTAATTTGGAATTAATCGATTAAATTAATATATTCGATATATTTAACGAAATTAGATTTCGACGCGGAATTAAAATTAGATTTTAATTCGGGCGAACGAATTAATTTAGAATTAATTCGTTAGCGACGTGAATAGTGATTTCGCTAGGCATAATCATTTAATTACGACGCAACGGAAAAATCGTTAATTTGGATTAATGAACCCGAGCCCGAGTGTGATTGCGAGCGCATTCGTATTTCGAATTCGAGTGCGGCAACGCAAGTCGCATCAAGCGTCAAATCAATCAGTCGCATCAAGCGTCAAATCACTTGTCACTTTGAGTGATGTGACTTGACAACATGTCACTTTAATAAAGTAGATGTGACTTGATGGACATGATGTGTACTTGATGGCTTTTATTGTTTGACTTTTAAAAGCAAATGAAATGCAAATTAAAGGCAAATGCAAGTGAATTCACAAAGTATATAAGATATATTTGAAAGCATTCATTTACAACTAAAACACACATTTCTTTCTCTCCATTTTCTTTCTCTTCTCTCACGCCCAAGACCATTTTCTTCACTGGTTTTGAACCAGAAATGGCGTGAATAGGGAAGCCAAGAGTTGGGTTTTTGTGGCAAAAACCGCAAGTGCTAGCACACTACGAGTCTTGCGAAGGTGGTAGGGAGGTTCGCCCATGAGCCGGGATCCATCGGACGAGGCTTGGAGCTCCGTTTCGTCATCTAAAAATTCTGTTTTGGAGGCAGTTCACTGCTGCATTTTGGCGTGAAAACAGTGGGCATTTTGGCCTTGATTCGCCTTCAAATCGACTCAACCGATCGATGTGAGTATTCCGCTACCTCCGTTGGTGTATTCACGCATGTTTTCATTGCTTGTTTGATCTTGGGACCTAGATAATAACCAACAATGGCATCAAGAGCTTAGGTTCAAGCATGAAAAATTTTAGGGCTTAAAATTTGGGTAAATGTGTTGAGCATGATTTGAATAAATTGATTGTTTAAGTATGCTTATAACATGTTAATTTCATTTTGGTTCGACCAATTTGTTGAAAAATGATTTGGAATTATTTTCCCCAAATTATTCCCCTTGGCCGAATGTATTGGTATTTTTGGATTCTTGGAATTTTTGATTTTTGATTCATTTGATGAGTTGGAATCTATTAGGTTGATGTTAATTTGAATCGAATTGGATTGGATTTCGAATTGGACAAAAACCCCAAAAGATTCTATGTTGGCCGAATTGGAATTATTGCCCTAATGTCTTGGTGATTTTGATTTTGTGACATTGGATGTGTATGAAATCAAAGTGGATGGTGATTTGAAGTCGATTGTGGGTTCGATTGGATTGAAACCAAATCGGACACAAAATCCTTCCTTGGCCGAGAGCATTAAAAGCATGTAATGGGTTTGATTTTTCAATTTGTGTGTTGGACATATAATAATGATAATGAGCATGATTAATTGGACTAATTATATCAAGTTGATTTAGTGACATTGGATAAAAGCATGTTTTGGAAATGTTGATTTAGTTGATTAATCATATAATGCACTTTAGGTAATTAAATTGCAGAATTGGATTCATGAAATTTAATTATTTGGCTTAAATTGGATTTGGGCTTCTAATGTTGTATTTGGGCCTATTGGGCTTGATTTTATCAAGTTGGGTTTAGGCCAAATGGATTGGATCCAATTGGGCCCAAAACCTTAACATAAAGCCCAAATGCGACTAATGAACCTTTAAAGTTCAATTGGGCCTAATGGGCCAAGATTGATTTATGGGCTTATGGGGTAAATCTCCGATTGGACTTTGGTTATCGGTTTGACCCGAGTTGACCAAAAGTCCACGCCTTAAGAAATCAATTAAAAGCCCCTTGGACTTTAATTGAATTGACGTTGGACGTTAATCGGTCTTTGAGACGCGTTACGATTAAATTTGGAATTTAAATCGTAAAAGGTTTATTAAATGAAAGTGTAATGTTTAATTTGGAATGAATATTGAATTAGTATTAAATACATGTTAAATTAGATTTAATGATGTAGTTTAATTTAATTCATGAATTCGTACTTTAAGTACTTATTCGCAAAACGAGTTTGACTCGAACAAAATCAAATCGTTGTTTGAACATTGGATGATCACTTAATTATCAGATTAATTAATTTGATTAGATTGATTGATAGCATGCTTATGTGTGTGAATACGTGGTTGTGTTGAATGAATAATGTATATCGGATGGATATTAGATGGGTGGGCAATTTTAGAAATTGTTGTAATAAATTTGATTTATTAAATTGGACCTGCGTGTCCAGCCTTATCACCTCTATTCTCTTTGTATTCTCTTCTCACCTATTCCCCTCAATGTAAATGAGGTTTCTTTAGAAGTGTAGTGTAACGGGTAGAAGTAATACTAGTGCTAGCTTGAGTGAGGAAAGTGAGAGATTTGATCTAGGATCAATGTGTTAAGTATCCATCCGCATATCATTATTATTTATTTTCATACTCGCTTTATTATGTATTTAGAATGCATGTTTAAGGGTGTATGATGATGAGACCTTAACAAAGATAATTAAATTGGTAGCCAATTTGCACGCGAAAAAACCCTCGTTAAATATCAAGCGTTTATTTTCCTTCCATTGAGTGATTCTTACTCAAGATCCGAGATTGGCAGGGGTTGTTGGCCAAAGTCAAGCCCTTTTCCGTCGAAGATGTGTTTTAATCACGAGGCTTTGTTCCATATCGGTGTCGTGTCCAAGTTGTGGTTTGTTGGCCAAAGTCAAGACCACTTCTTGTCCATTGACATTGATTACGAAGCTTCCATGTCAATGGGTCCGCGCTTGACTGGGATCACTAGGTTTGTTGTGCCAAAGCCAAGGCCTAGTTGATTCAGAGGAAAAAGGTTAGGGTATGCATTCGATGTATAGGCATATATAAGATATATGTTTGGGACTTGGCTGTCCACCTACTGGATCTAGGAGTTGGATGAGATCCAATTGATCTTCGAGATCTACCTAGTTAATTATCATACAATTGTTGGCCAAAGTCAAGATTGTGTGATATTTAACGGGATCCTAGCCCACTAGGAAACACGGTTTCCCGAGTACTCGACAGAGGGTTAGAGGCTCGACGAAAAATAGTGGGAGGCAAGTATTGAATTTGCAACATTCGTTCGAATACTCGTAAAAACGCGCTCATCTATATTTTACTCGTCATATTAATCAAAAGTATTAGTTGGACTAATATTTTATGTTGTTTTAAAAATATATATAGTTGGACTATATACAAACTCATTCAATATATAGTTGGTTTTATAATTGGATTATAGTAATCAATATAATTGAATTAAATGATAGTTGATTTTATAATTGGATTATAGTAATCAATATTAAAATTATAGTTGATTAAATAATTGGATTATTGTAATCATTATAATAATAGTACCTTATTAAATTGATTAAATAGTTGGACTATTGAAATCAAGAAAGAATTGAAAAGTTAAATGTTTTAAATGATTTAATTTTCAATTGGGAATAAATAATAGGTTACTTTATTTGATAAAATAACTTATTATACTTAAGCCCAAAATTAAGCAAATAGTAGAGTATAAAATCTTTGGAAGATTTATGTGATGATGACTTTAGTGCTTAATTTAATATACTTGTCAATAAATCTATCTTTAGATTTAAAAGGTATTAAAATTGCAATTTATAATTCTTAGAGAATTGATTTGACTATTCTAGTGGAGAAAAGTCAAAGTTTACAATTGGGCGTGTTGCACAAGGTGCACATCGTTTCGATATTCCGAAACCCAAGGCTTGGCCAAAGGTTGTGAAATATTGAAAAGATAATTGACATATCCCAAAGTGACTACCATTTCGATATGGAAGACACGAAGGAATTAAAGAAAGGGCGAGGCTCTAACTTTAAAAATATTTGTCAAAGTTATGTTCACTACTAGTATTGAAATTGGATTTTAAATACTTAGTGTGGTACATAATATATATGTATTGATGTTCAGAATCCGCTATGAGCTGGATACTGACTTCAAGCCGAGATTTCTCTGCGAATCGGAAACGGGCGAAATTCGCTTTTCGACCGTAGATACCTAAGTTTAGGAACTACCCTTGGGTATGTACTTAAATTAGGAACTGTTATGATGTAACTAGTTTGACTAGAGACATTATCTCTATATCAGTGTTTAATCCGTACGGATAAAACCTTTATATTATAGAACACTAAGTGTTTTATTATATAAAGATGATACTGAGATAAACACATTAGATGTGAATAACAGAATTTATATTTTGAATATAATAAAATCTCAAACATATAAAAATGACAAATAAATAGCTCAAATTGATTTGATCAATAGAGACTTATTTGTGGCATTGTTGTCTAGGACACAATTAAACTAGACTCGTATATCCACACTTTTGAAGAGTGGGTACTAGGACTGATTTGACTATTCAAATAAGGTCTGCGAATCTAGTTTATTAGGTAAAGTACCTAAAATACTATTTACTTAGTAATAGTAAAAGAGCCACCGATCTGTTAGCCCTATTCATGGTGAAGTTAGTGGGCCCATATCTAGCTAGGCTAGATGTGAACATGAATATTTCGTGACCTTGACGGATGTAGCATCACGTTGTGGTTATGTGTTTCTTTTGAAGAACACAGATCGTAAACTTTAGAGTTTCGACACGAAATAGAAAAACAGATCGGCTATAGTATTATGCCGCCACGGTAAGACCGTATTGGAAAATACTTAAGCAGTAAGTTTCATATGTACATGAAAGAGTACAGTATTCTTTCATATGAGGACTCCTTCCGAGACACGTCAGTTAGACGGTGTGTCCGAACTAAAAACCGAATTTTGTTGGACATGATAAGGTTTGTCACGAGTCGCTCTGAGCTACTGTTTCCTTCAATAGGATATGTATTAACAGTGCAAAACTTATTTAGAATAAGGTTCCATATAAATCTGTTTGACAGATGTCATATAGGATATGAACAGGGAAGAAACGAGGTTTCTCATTCCTGATAATTTGGGTATGCCAGGCATAACGTTTGGATGATACCAAACTAAAAGACCCAAATTGGATAAGTGCCAATATAGGTTATCCTAAGGGAAACCTTAAGTATAGTACTGTAAATCTCACATGAGAACAATATGATTGTTGCTCACCATGCGGTTTTCCTGAGAGGAATACCGATATGCAGTGGTCAGTGGGAGGATAGTGATACTCGATGAAGATCGGAGTAATACTGTTCAAGGCACGAAGTCCTTAATGGAACACAAATAGTTCATCTATGATGAATCTATACCATTAATCTTCAAATACACAAGAACTTTGTAGATCGGATAGAGTCAGAAAAACAACCTAGGGTATGTGTTTCTGATCTAACCTCATAAAGATGTCAATCTTATGAAGGTATATCCACCGACTACGTTTTGAGGAAGTGATACGAGGTATCGACTCCCTATTATGGCAAAGTGCCATGAATCCGAAATGGATTCCATGTATAACAAATTTTTGGATACTAGTTGTGTACCACAAGGCATTGTGCCTATTGGTACATTAACATCTTCAAGGAAGACATACATGGAAGGCAACATACCAACGTACAAAGCTGGGCTTTTGAAGGAAAGGTATCGTTATCAACATTGTGTTAATAACGGTTCAACCTTTTACCTGTTGCCATGGTAAATCCATTTTGAAGATGCTTGTAGATAACTGCGTATTTCATTTATGAAATGTGTCAGTTATGATCAAAATCGCTTTCCTGAAAAGGAAACCTTTTGGAGGACAATTTTTTGATGTAGAAGACGAAACCGTTTGGAGTTGAATAATTGGACGTTTATATATTGTATTAATCAAAACGAAAACATTCTTGAAGGTTTGTCAGGGTTCGCGATCCATGTTTGGATAAAGCAAGCATAGGTTCTGGAACTGTCGTTTTGAAATAATCATACTGGTTTATGATTTGAATCAAAACGAAATAATTCGTTGTATATAAGGAGGTTAGTGGGAGAGGGCACTGACAATGAAATTCCCATAAACAATGGTGAAAGCTTGGCTTCATAGATTTCTTTCAATAGAAATTCTCCGTAGAATTCTGGGGAGTAACAACCTTTATTCAAGGAATAAAGATCTACTGGATAGATTTGGAGTTGTTAACACTCTCTTGGAAATGTACATTTAAAATGTACTTGATAGGGTGTCTCATACGCTTCGAGCATATGGAGTCACGATCAGGTTAATCCAAGTGATAGTCACTGGATTGAACATTAAGAACATCTGTTAGTATCTGAGAGAACTAAAGATGTTGTCTTAAACTATGGAGAAGGAGAACTTGAAGTGACTGGGATCACTGCTGCAAGTTTCCAAACAATTAAATACTACGGTACTATAAAGTTTGAATAACGGGACAGTGAGCTGGAAATCTTCCTAGCAAGATAACTGTTGCCGAATAAACAACAAATGCGGATTATTGCTGCAGCTGAGGCAGCAATAGAAGCCATTTGGATCGAAAATAAATCTAATTAGATTAGATATAGTTCTGTTAGCAGCTGAGCTAGGCGTCAGCACATGCTAAGGAATTAAAGGTCTCATCGACGATCCAGATATATACTTCTATATCATCTGATTCGTTCGGATCATACATCGTGGTGATGTGATGATCGTATAAATCGCGTCAAACGATTATCAAGCAAATCCTCTGACGAAAACCTTTCCTCAGCAATTTGAGCGAACCGTACATAGTTCGGTGTGGGACACTTGAGTGACTGGCTATGTGCCAAGTGGGAGATTGTTGGACAAAATGACCCATAGCGTCACTATTTGCACAGATCATTGTGTTGTTGTAGCAAATTGACTATGTGACAAGGAAATTGCACTCTTATCATTGTGATTAGATCACCATAGATATATAAATGAAGAGAGGTCCCTATGATTAGTTCCTGGACTGAGAATGATATGAGACAGTATCAGTCCCCGAAAGATTAATCATTAAATATCCCTAGCCGGAGTATTATCGAGACTGGACATCGATAATGCGGAATAGGCTAGTATTGCACTTGTGTGCGTTGTGAGGGCACAACGGCATAGTTCTCATATATATAAGTATTGGATACTTATGAAAGTGCGATAGGAGGTCGTGTTTCACCGATGGTACGGGAAACAGCTTCGCTCTGGATAGACCCTTCGGAATCCCATTGGTATTATGACTATGTGTCTATGGGAGGCCGAAATCAAGGTAGGTGTGTATAGTCTTAACCTGAGACTTACATTGCTAATACTTACGATAATCGATAGACTTTGGTCTTGGTGGTACAGGCTTTAACCGGTTCTGCGTACACCATTTCTGGGTTTATCAGAGAGTCGTAGTGTATTGGATGTGATGTCAAGACGGAAGTATCACTCCAGTCATAGTGGAGATGATGTCACGCAGGATACGGTATTAGTGCTCTTAAGTGCTGCGCGGCCATCGAGATATTATGACAAGGTCATGTATATCCTATTATAGAGACTAGTTACCAGACATCTGACATGTGCTTCGTACGGGGCAGACACTTATCCAGCCCCAGGCCTAGCACGTGATTATCCGATACTAGGCCGATATGCACAATACATTGGTATACTACGCTTGATACAGATCTTAATATTCTTAAATGGATATGTCCGGAGAATTGGGTAGATTGGTGCTTTGCTAGGAGTCGACCTTGTCTCGTAAATCGGTAAAACGTAGTACTTGGTACGTACGTGATTCGGATACTCCGACGACCGCATTTACTGCCAACTTATCCGGAGATCTCATGGGTCGCTTCCCGATAATCCACCGATGACGCACAACTCGCACTCTTGAATAATCTGGGATTATATAGAAGAGAGAGAAAATTAATCTAGGATTAATTACAGAGATATTTTATCTAGGATAAAATATCGTCTAGAGAGAGATAACGATTAATTTGGAATTAATCGATTAAATAATATATTCGATATATTAAACGAAATTAGATTTCGACGCGGAATTAAAATTAGATTTTAATTCGGGCGAATGAATAATTTAGAATTAATTCGTTAGCGATGTGAATAGTGATTTCGGTAGGCATAATCATTTAATTACGACGCAACGGAAAAATCGTTAATTTGGAATTAACGAACCCGAGCCCGAGTGTGATTGCGAGCGCATTCGTATTTCGAATTCGAGTGCGGCAACGCAAGTCGCATCAAGCGTCAAATCAATCAGTCGCATCAAGCGTCAAATCACTTGTCACTTTGAGTGATGTGACTTGACAACATGTCACTTTAATAAAGTAGATGTGACTTGATGGACATGATGTGTACTTGATGGCTTTTATTGTTTGACTTTTAAAAGCAAATGAAATGCAAATTAAAGGCAAATGCAAGTGAATTTCACACAAGTATATAAGATATATTTGAAATGCATTTCATTTACAACTAACACACATTTCTTTCTCTCCATTTTCTTTCTCTTCTTCTCACGCCCAAGACCATTTTCTTCACTGGTTTTGAACCAGAAATGGCGTGAATAGGGAAGCCAAGAGTTGGGTTTTTGTGGCAAAAACCGCAAGTGCTAGCACACTACGAGTCTTGCGAAGGTGGTAGGGAGGTTCGCCCATGAGCCGGGATCCATCGGACGAGGCTTGGAGCTCCGTTTCGTCATCTAAAAATTCTGTTTTGGAGGCAGTTCACTGCTGCATTTGGCGTGAAAACAGTGGGCATTTTGGCCTTGATTCGCCTTCAAATCGAATCAACCGATCGATGTGAGTATTCTGCTACCTCCGTTGGTGTATTCACGCATGTTTTCATTGCTTGTTTGATCTTGGGACCTAGATAATAACCAACAAAGACCAAATACACCTACCCTGATTTCGGACTTTGATAGAGACATAGTCATACTACCAATGGAATTCTGAGGGGGTCTATCCAGAGCGAAGCTGTTTCCCGTACCATCGGTAAAACACAACCTCCTATTACACTTGCATGAGTATCCTATACCCAAATATATGAGAACTATGTCGTTGTGCCCTCACAACGCGCACAAGTGTAATACTAGTCTTTTACGTATTATCGATGTCCAATCTCGATAATACTCTGACTAGGGATATTTAATGATTTATCTTTTGTGGATTGATACTGTCTCATATCATTCTCAATCCAGGAACAAATCATAGGGACCTCCTATCATTTATACATCTAGCTGATCTAATCACAAATAATAAGAGAGCAATCTCGTTTGTCACATAGTTAATTTGTACAATAACACCATGATCTGTACAAATAGTGGCGTTATGGGTCATAATTGTCTAATAATCTCCCACTTGGCCTATAGCCAGTCACTCGAGTGTCTGACACCCAAACTATGTACGGTTGGCTCAAACTGCTGAGGAAAGGCTTTCATCAGCGAATTTACATGATTATCATCTGATGCGATTTATTCCATCATCACATCACCACGATGTATGATCCGAATGAATCAGATGAATATCGAAGTATGTATTTGGATCGTTGATGAGACCAATAATTCTTTAGCCTATGCTGACGCCTAGCTCAGCTGGTAACAGAACTATATCTAATCTAATTAGATTTGTTATCGACCCAATTGGCTTCAATTGCCACCTCAGCTGTAGTAATAACCCGCATTTGTTGTTTATACGGTAACAATATCTTTCTCGGAAGATTTCCAGCTCACTGTACAGTTATTCAAACTTTATAGTATCGTTTTATGACTTATAGTCGTCTTTATCGGTTAGGAAGCTTGCTATAGTGATCCCAGTCACTTCAAGTTCTCCTTCTCCATAGTTTAAGATAGCATCCTTAGTTCTCTAAGATACTAACGGATGTTCTTAACATCAATCCAGTGGCTATCACTTGGATTGGCCTGTTTGTGAATCTATATGTTCAAAGCGTATGAGACACCAGGTCACGTATATTTTTCAATGTACGAATTCTCGGAGAGTTTTTCCGAAAGCCAAGCTTTCACCGATCGTTTTATGGGAATTTCATTTCCAAGAAATGACATATTATCATTATTGTATAGGACAGCCACTGTCAGTGCGCTCCCACTAACCTCCTTATATACACAAGAATCATCTCGTTTTGAACTAAATCATAAATCATTATGATTACATCAAAACGATAATTCCAAGAACCTATGCTTGCTTCAATCCAAACATGGATCGAACAACCTGCAAACCTTGTTTGCTAGTTTTGGTACGACAAAACCGACAGGATGTTGTAAACATCCTCCAAATGGTTTCCTTTTCTGGAAAGCGATTTTCCCGTTCAGCTGACATATTTCATAAATGAAATATGCAGCTTTAGGAAGCATTATCCAAATGGATTTACTTTGGCAACAGTTAAAAGGTTGAATCATAATCAACACAATGTTGATAACGATACCTTTCCGCTACAAGCCTAGCTTAGTACGTTGGTATGTTGCCATCCATGTATGTCTTCCTTGAAGACTTATATAGTACCAACAGGCACAATGCCTTGCGGTACATCAACTATTATCCAAACTTGGTTGATATACATGGAATCCATTTCGGACTCATGACACTTTGTCATAATAGGGAGTCGATACCTTGTATCACTTCCTCATACGTAGTCAGTTGGTATACCTCAATAAGATAGACATCTCTATGAGGTGAGATCAGAAACCCATACCTCAGGTTGTTTTCTGACTCTCTCCGACTTACGCGGTTCTTGTGTATTCAAAGATTAATGGTTTAGTTTCATCCTTGATGAACTATTTATGTTCCATTAGGAATCGGTGCCTTTAAATAGTATTACTACGATTTTCATCGAGTTTTACTATCCTCCCACTTACCACTGCATATCGGTATTCCTCTTAGGAAAACCGCATGGTGAGCAACAATTAAATTGTTCTCTGGTGAGATGTATAAGTACTATACTTTGGTATCCCTAGGATAACCTACAAATGGCACTTATCCAATTTAGGTTTTAGTTTGGTATCATCCAAACATATGCCTAGCATACCCAAATATTCAGGAATGAGAAACCTAGTTTCTTTCTTGTTCATATCTAATATGAGATCTGTCAAACAGATTTTAATGGAACCTTATTCAAAATAAGTTATTGCACTGTTAAATGCTTATCCGTTGAAGGAAATGGTAGCTCAGAGCGACTCATGATTAACCTTATCATGTCCAACAAAATTTGGTTTATCCTTTTCGGACACACCGTCAAATTGACGTGTTCCGGGAGGAGTCCTCATTGAAAGAATAATATACTCTTTCAAGTATTTGAGAAACTTATTGCTTAAGTATTTTCATCATGGTCTAACCGTGATATTTTAATATTTTAGCCGATCTGTTTGTCTATTTCGTGTCGAAACTCTAAAAGTTTCCGATTTGTGTTTCAAAATAGACACATAACCATAACGCGATGCCACATCCGTAAGGTCACGAAATATTCATATCCACCTCTAGCCTAGCTAGATATGGGCCCACTTACGTCACTATGAACGAGGGCTAACAGGTCAGTGGCATTTACATTTTTACCAAGTAAATAGTGTTTTAGGTACTTTGCCCAATAAACTAGATTCGTATACTTAATTTGAATGAAATCAAATCAGTACAAGTACTCATTCTTCAAAAGTGTGGATATACGAGTCTTGTATAATTATGTCCCAAACAACAATGCCAAATCAGTTTCTTCTGATCAAATCAGTTTGAGCTATTTGTTTGTCATTTAATATATTTGAGATTTTATTTATATTCAAAATATAAATTTTGTTATTCACATCTAATGTGTATATCTCAATATCATCTTTATATAATAAAACACTTTAGTGTTCTAGAATATAAAGGTAAATCCGCAACGGATTAAACACTGATATAAATATAATGTTTCTAGTCAAACTAGTTACATTATAACAGTTTCCTAATTTAAGTACGCACCCGGAGGGTAGTTCCTAAACTTAGGTATCTACGGTTAAAACAGCGACTTTCGTCGCGTTTTCGATTCGCATATAAATCTCTATTGAAGTCAGTATTCTTCTCATAGCAGATTCTAAACATCAATACATATATTTTATGTATCATACTAAGTATTTAAAATCTAATTTTAATACTAGTAGTGAACATAATTACGACAAACATATTTGAAGTCAGAGCCTTGCCCCGTCTTCTTTTCCTTCATGTCTGCCTTGTCCAAACGGCAGTCACGCTTCTGCGATCCCGTTTGCCACAATTTAGGCATACATTTTAGGATATGTCATTTATCTTCCTAGAAGATTATAATGATTTTGCCTTTGCCCTTTTCCACATTCTAGAAGCCTTTGGCCTAGCCTAGGCCTTCTAGAATATCGAAGTAAAGTGCGCCTTGCGCTACTTGCCTAATTACAAACTTTGACTTTGTCTACTTGAGAATAGTCATTAACTCTCAAAGAGTTATCATTTGCAATTTAGTACTTCTTAAATCTAAGTATAGATTTATGAAGATCCTTGAATTTCATTATCATACTTTAAGGATCCAACCCTTAGTTCTGACAAAGAAATTAAGGAGTCTACTGCGGTAAGTATAATGGATTAAACACTAAAGTTATCATATCATAAATCTTCCAAAGATTACACTCTACTATTTTCTTAACTCCGGGCTTAGGCCTAATATGTTATTTTATCAAATAAAGTAACTTATTAGTTTCCAGGACCATCATCAAATTATTCCCAATTTGAAAATTAAACCATTTAAATACATTTTCCCTAGGATTATGTTTTAAATGTCAATCTTTCAATTTTATTTTGATTCTAATAGTCCAACTATTTAATCAACGATTTTCGGTACGATCCAATCAATATTCAATTAAACATCAATTAAGCATATTAAATCATCCAATTTCATTATTCATGCTCAAAATCAATTTTACCCAATTTTTAACCCTAAATCATTTTCATGCTCAATATTGGCTCAAGATACCATTGTTGGAATACTCTAAGGTCCAAGGCTCAATTATCAAGCATGAAACAAGTGCAAATACAATCAAAGAAGTCGCGGAATACTCACAATGATTGGTTGAGTCGATGCGGTGATGAACAAAAATAAATTTTCTGCCTCCCTCCAATCTCGGCAGTGAGCAGTTTCCAAGTCCTCAAATTCGGCCATTGGTGGTCCTCCAAGCAAGCTCCAAGCTTGTGTTGATTCCTTGCTCATGAAGTGAGTTCCCTATCACCTTTGTATGTCTCCTAGAGTGTGCTAGCACTTTGATTTTGCAACAAAATCATTCATTTTCTTCTCTTACTGCTCAGGGTAGAGAGCAAACCAGAAGCTCAAGAACAGCCCATTTTGGGCGTGAATAAGGAAGAAGAGAGGTGAGAGAGAGAGTTTGTTGTGTGATAGATTGTTTGGTTAGGAGAAAGTGTATCATATACACTTAAATTGATTTTCAAAAAAAAAAAACAAATAAAGATATAATACATTTGCTATCAAAAAGTCAAATTATTAAAGCTTTTGTCAACCACTACATCAAGTCACATCACTCAATCAATCAACTTGTCAAGTCACATCACTCAAAGTGACAAGTGATTTGACGCTTGAAGTGACTAGCGATTTGACACTTGATGCGACTAATGATTTGACGCTTGATGTGACTTGTGTGCCGCACTCGAATTCGAAATACGAATGCGCTGGCAAACACTCTCGGGCTCGGGTTCGCTAATTCCAAATTAATGAATTTTCCATTGCGTCGTAATTAAATCTAATTTAATTAAATAATCATGCCAATCATAATTACTATTTACGTCGCTAACGAATTAATTTTAAATTAATTCGTTCGCCCGAATTAAAATCCAATTTTAATTCTGCGTCGAAATCCAATTTCGTTTAATATATCGAATATATTAATTTATCGATTAATTCCAAATTAATCGTTATCTCTCTTTAAATGATATTTTATCCCAGATAAAATATCTCCGCAATTAATCCCCGATTAATTTCCTCTCTCATCAAATTAATCCCAGATTAATAAAAGTGCGAGTCATACGTCATCGGTGAATCTTCGAGAAGCGACCCATGAGATCCCCGGATATGTTGGCTGTAAATACGGTCGTCGGACTATCCGAACACGTAAGTACCGAGTACTACGTTTGCACCGATTTACAAGACAAGGTTGGCTTCTAGCAAAGTGCCATGCCTACCCAATTCTCCATAAACATACTTACAGGAATAAGCGATCTATATCAGACGTAGTATACGTAGTATTGCGTATGTGGATCAAGTATCAGATGATCACGTGCTAGGCCTGGGGCTAGAATTGTGTCTGCACCGTACGAAGCACATGTCGGATGTCTGGTAACTAGTCTCTATAATCGAATAAACATGACCTTGTCATTTTATCCCTATTACTGCAGTACTTAAGAGTACTAGTACCATATCCTATGTGACCATCATCTCCATATTACTGAAGTGATACTTCCGTCTTGACATCACACCCAACACACTACGATTCTCGATATACCCAGAAGAGGCGTACACAGAAACCGGTTAAGGCCCTGGACGACCAAAACCAAAGTATATTGATTGTCGTAAGTATTAGCGGTGCAAGTCTCAGGTTAAGACCAAATACACCTACCTTGATTTCGGACTTCCATAGACACATAGTCATACTACCAATGGAATTCCGAGGGGGTCTATCCAGAGCGAAGCTGTTTCCTGTACCATCGGTAAAACACAACCTCATATTACACTTGCATGAGTATCTTATACCCAAATATATGAGAACTATGTCGTTGATCCCTCACAACGCGCACAAGTGTAATACTAGTCTTTTACGTATTATCGATGTCCAATCTCGATAATACTCTGACTAGGGATATTTAATGATTTATCCTTTGTGGATTGATACTGTCTCATATCATTCTCAATCCAGGAACAAAACATAGGGGCCTCCCATCATTCATACATCTAGCTAATCTAATCACAAATGATAAGAGAGCAATCTCCTTTGTCACATAGTTAATTTGTACAACAACACCATGATCTGTACAAATAGTGACGCTATGGGTCATAATTGTCCAACAGAATGGGCTTTCAATTAATTCTTTTGGCGTGGGCTTTGGCCATTATGGATCAAACCCAAAAGCCTTGGCCCATTTAGGAATCGTCTTATGCCATAAAATCAATTTAGGCCCATTAGGCCCAATTAAATTATTAAAGGCCCAATTAGTATATTTTGGACTTTATGGAAATGGTTTAGGCCCAAATATAATCCAAGACTAAAATTTGGCCCAACTAAGCCCATTAGCCCAATTACAACAAATTAAATTAATATATCATTCCAAATTACACATTAATTCAATTGAAGTTTAAATAACACAATTAATTAATTAATCTAGTATTTCCAAAACACTAATTAATCTAATTAATCATGCTTAACATTTTAATTTATGTCCAACACAAATTAAAGCACAATCAATCCATTCCAACATGCTTCATACTCAAGGCAATAGCAATAAAAAATCATTCAATTTGATTTCAATCCAATTAAATCAACATTCAATATTTCTATCATGTTATTTAACACATCCAATTGTCAAATTTCCAAAATTCCCATGAGCTTATTCTAGGGTAATAATCGGCCAAGCTATAGATTTTAGGGAAAATTAATCTAATAAATTTTTCACAAAATCAATGATGAACAAATCCAATTAAACATCATATAAACTCAACCAAACAATCAATTTTGCATTTTCATGCTCCAAGCAAAAATACCCAAATTTAAAGTCATGAACCCTAGAAATTAAATCAAGCTTAGATCTCGCTCTGATACCATTGTAAGTGTCCTAGACATGCCACGGGATCACTAAGCGTGATTCAGGTGTGAATAAATCAAGAAGTTTGCGGAATTAACTTACATTGATCGGCTTGAGTTCAAAACTTTTATGGATGTTGAAGCTTCCAAGCTCATGGGTGAGTATCCCTATCACCTTCATTTGACTCCCATATGTGCTAGCAAGAACTAAAGTGGCAGAATTTTGCTCTCCAAGAGAAGTAACAAATCGGCCTGGAAAGAGGAAGCAAAATGCCCTTTTGAAAAATAAGGCCATTCGGCCATAATGACCAAATGTAATTTTCAAAAAGAAACCATAGGCCATTTGCTTTTAATTTCTAAAATAAAAAAAAGCTGCATTCGGCCAATTCTTCAAAGAGAAATTAACGCGCACTCAGCCAATTCAGAGAGAGAAGGCATTTTTAATCTTTTTCATCCATAGGCCAATTGCGCCAAAATGAATAAATAAGAAAGACAGTGGCCACTCGGCCAAGGAAAGAGAGAAATGATTATTTTCCAAAAATTCATTAATTGATTTTACTTGGTAGGTATGATGTGTATCAAATCCAATTTAATTTATTGCCAACCACTTATATCAATTGTTGACAATTGATGTGTAAGTCATGGGTCCCACCCCATTTAATTCAAAATTTGGTTGGCTTACACAACATAATTTGGGCCCGGTTCGTTTATTCCGACTAAACGAATTTTCCATCGCGACGTAATTAAATCTAATTTAATTAAATAATTATGCCTCACAAAATTATTATTAAAGTCGCTTACGAATTAATTCCAAATTAATTCGTTCACTAGAATTAAAATCCAATTTAATTCTGCGTTGAAATCCGATTTCATTTAATATATCTAATATATTATTTTAGCCCAATTAAATAAATTAAATAGTAAAATATAATTTAACCATTAAATTTATTTTTCCGATTAATTGTAAATTAATCACGTTCTCTATTCTCGATGAATTTAATCCCAGATAAATTATCGACGCAATTAATCCCAGATTAATTCTTTCTCTGATAATTAATCCCAGATTAATTCTTAATTCTTTCTCTGATAATTAATCCCAGATTAATTCTTGCCGTAATTAATCCCATATTAGTTTTCTCTCTCTTAATTAATCTCAGATTAATATTGTTCGAGTCAAATATCATCGGTGAATATTTGGGATGAGACCCAAGAGATCCCTGGATATGTTGGCAATAAATACGGTCATCGGACTATCCGAACGCGTGCGTACCCGGTTCCACATACTTACCGATTTACAAGACATGGTTGGCTTCTAGCAAAGCACCGTGCCTACCCAATTCTCCAGAAATATTCTTCTACATAATACAAGATCTTTGTCAGGCGTAGTATACATAGTATTGCGCATTACGATCCAGTATCAGATGTCACATGCTAGGCCTGGGGCTAGAGTTGTGTCTGCCCCGTACGAAGCATATATCGGATCACTAGCAACTAGTCTCTTTATGATCGGAAAGTCATGACCCAGTCATACTTCCCTGATGGCTATAGCACTTAGAGTACCAGTTCTGTATCCTTGCGTGATCATCATCTCCATATGACTGAAGTGATACTTCCATCTTGACATCACATCCAATACACTACGATTCTCAATATACCCAGAAGAGGCGTACACAGAACTTGTTAAAACCCTGGATGACCAAAACCAAAGTATATTGATTGTTGTAAGTATTAGCGATGCAAGTCTCATGTTTAGACCAAATACACCTACCCTGATTCGGATTCCAATAAAAACATAGTCATACTACCAATGGGATTCGGAGGGGTCTATCCAGAGTGAAACTGTTTCCGTACCATCGGTAAAAAGAACCTCATATTACACTTGCATGAGTATCCAATACCCAAATATATGAGAACTATGCCGTTAAGCTTCCATAACGCGCACAAGTGTAATACTAGCCTATTCCGCATTATCGATGTCCAGTCTCGATAATACTACCACTAGGGATATTTAATGATTAAACCTTTGTGGATTAATACCGTCTCATATCTTATTAATCCAGAACTAATCATATGGACTTTTATCATTTATATATCCAAGTAATCCAATTACAAATGATAAAATAGCAATTTCCTTTGTCACATAGTTAATTTGTACAACAACACCATGTTATGTACAAATAGTGATGCTATGGGTCATAATTGTCCAACATCCAGCCCCAGGCCTAGCATGTGACATCCGATACTGGATCGTAATACGCAATACTTTGTATACTACGCCTGATAAAGATTATATATCATTCATTGAATATTTCTAAGAATTGGGTAGGCACGGTGCTTTGTTAGAAGCCAACCATGTCTTCTAAATCGGTAAGAACGTGGTACCGAGTACGCACGTGTTCGGATAGTCTGATGACTGTATTTACATCCAACATATCCAGGGATCTCTTGGGTCGCTTCCCAAAGATTCACCGATGACATTTGACTCGAACAAAATTAATCTGGGATTAATTATGAGAGAGAGAATTAATCTGGGATTAATTATGGCAAGAATTGATTTGGGATTAATTATGAAAGAGAAAATTAATTTGGGCTTAAATGCGATAAGAATTAATCTGGGATTAATTCATCAAGAAGAGAGAACGCGATTAATTTGGAATTAATCGGAAAAATAAATTTAATAGTTAAATTGGATTTTACTATTTAATTTATTTAATTGTGCTAAAATAAATATCGTATATATTAATTGAAATTGGATTTCAATACGGAATTAAAATTGGATTTTAATTCAAGAGAATGAATTAATTTAGAATTAATTCGTAAGCGACTTCCGTAATACTTTTGCTGGCCATTATTATTTAATTAAATTGAATTTAATTACGCCGCGATAGAAAATTCATTTAGTCGGATTAAACGAACCCGGGCCCAAAGTATGTTGTGTAAGCCAACTTGAATTTGGAATTCAAAATTGGGTGGGACCCACAACTCACATCACATGTCAATTTGTGATGGTGTTAGTTGGCAATAATGTTTTGGATATTTTAAACACAAAACTCAAAAAGTCAACACAATATTTAAAACAAGTTTTGGAAACTTAAAATAACTATTCACTCTCTCCCTCATTTGCTCTCTCTTGGCCGAATACTACACTCTCTTGGAGAGCAAATTTTCTTTCAATTTCTAATCAAAGCTAGCACTTTGGGAGTCTTTGAAGGTGATAGGGAAACTCACCCTTCAGTTTAGAACTCAACGATTAAGCTTGGAGCTTCTACATCCATGAAAGTTTCAAACTTCTCTACCGATCAATGTAAGTGCTCCGCAACTTATTTTTGATTTTATTCACACACAAATCACGCTTAGAGATCCCGTGGCATGTCTACGACACTAACAATGGTATCAGAGCCATCCTAAGCTTGATTTGAAATCTAGGGTTTATAGACTTTGATTTGAGGATTTTACTTGGAGTATATATTTTCCTAAATTGATTGTTTGGTTATGCTTAAATTATGATAACTTAGAGTTATGCAAGATTGGATTTGTGAAAAATTGATTGGATAAAAAATCCCCATTTCCTTTAGCTTGGCCGAATATGAACCCTAATGTGCTCATGGTGATTTTTTGATTTTTGAAAATTGGATATGTTAAATGCATGAAATGAATATTGATTGTTGATTTAATTGGATTGAAATCAAAATTGGGTATTATTTCTTACAATTGTTGTGACATATAGCATGTTGGAATGAGTTGATTTTGCTTCAATTTGTGTTGGACATGAATTGGATGATTAAAGCATGATTAATTAGTTTAATTGATGTTTTGGAAATATTGGATTAATTAATTAATTGTGGTAATTGCACTTTAATTAGATTAATATGTAATTTGGAATAATATGTTAATTTAATTTGTTGTATTTGGGCTTAATGGGCTTGGTTGGGCCAAGTATGGTTTTCGACATTTGGGTTGGATCCAATTGGGCCTAAAACCATTTCCATAAAGTCCAAATATGACAATTGGGCCTTTAAAAAATTTAATTGGGCCTAATGGGCCTAAATTGATTTTATGGCATATGGTGATTCCTAACTTGGGCCTTAGCATCTTGGGTTGGATCCATAATGGCCAAAGGCCATGCTTAAAGAATTAATTGAAAGCCCATTGGACTTTAATTGGATAGTATTGGATACTAATTGGGCCTTTGAGACCCATTTAGATTGGATTTGGAATCCAAGTCTAAAAAGCACTAAAATAAGTATAATTATTTAATTTGGAATTAAATTCGAATTAGTATTGAATACAAATTAAATTGGATTTAAAATTGTAGTTCGATATAATTCAAGAATACGTACTTTGAGTATTTATTCTTAAACGAGTTGGACTCGCGCAAATAAAATCGTTGTTTGTACATTGGATGGTCATTAATCAAAGATTAATTAATTGGATTAGATTGATTGATAACATGTTTTTTGTGAATACTTGGATGTATTTGTATGAATAATATATATCGGATGGATATTAGAAGGGTGAGGGCAATTTTGGAAATTATTGTAAGTATGGTACTTATTTATTAAATTGGACCTGCGTGACCAGCCTTTCACCTCCTTATCTCTTTGCATTTCTCTTCTCACCAATTACCCTCAATGCAAATGAGGTTTCTTTAATGTATTATGTAATTGGGTAGAAGTATGAATAGTGCTAGCGGGAGAGAGGAAATGGAGAGATTTGTTCTAGGAACAAATTTATTATATATCCATCCGCATATCATTATTAATTTTATTCGCGCCTTATTATGCTTTTAGAATGCATGTTTAAGGGTGTATGATGAGACCTAATCAAAGATAATAAATTGGTTTCCAATTTACGCGAAAAACCCTCACTTTAATATGAAGCGATTTCCTTCCATTGAGTGGTTGTCTTTCAAGATCCAAGATTAGCATTGGTTTGTTGGCCAAAGTCAAGATCATTGTCCATCACAGATGTGTTTGAACCACAAAAGCTTTGTTATATATCGTATGTCTTGGGCAGTTGTGATTTGTTGGCCAAAGTCAAGGTCACTTCTGAACATCGACGTGGATTACGAAGCTTTCCCACTGTCAATGGGTCACGCTTAACTGGAATCATTAAGCTTGTTGAGCCAAAGCCAAGGCTTAGTTGATTCAGAGGAAAATGTTATGATGATATATTGGATATATATTTTGGACTTGGAGGTCCACCTACCAGATCTAGGAATTGGATGGGATCCAATTGATCTTAGAGATCTACCTAGTTAAGTTTCATACAGCTTGTTGATCAAAGTCAAGGTTGTGTGTTATTTAACGGGATCCTAGCCCACTAGGAAACTAGGTTTCCTGAGTACTCCACAGAGGGTTAAAGGCTCACCGAAAAATAGTGGGAGGCCAGTATTAAATTTGCCATTTCGTTTAATACTTGCTTAACACACTTTTTATTTTATTTATCGTTGTTATAAATATATTAGTTAGACTAATATTGATTATTGCTTTCTTTAAACAGTTAGACTGTACAAGACACTACTTCACTTGTAGTTAGTTATATAGTTGGACTATAGTAACCATTACATTTTGAGTGTACCCAAAATCGTTGATTGGATAGTTGGACTATTGCAATCAAGGTGACTGGAAAGATTAGCGTTAGGGACATCATCATGGGCAATAATGTCTTTAATGGCTCCAATTTTCCAGATTGGGAGATGTACCTTAGGATAGTCCTGGGAGCTGAGAAGTTACTCTATGTCATAGAGAAACCTCTTGGGCCTGAGCCCGGAGTTGAGCAAATAGTAGAGCATGAGCTTTGGAAGACTCATCGTGATGATAACTTTAGTGATCAATCTGTCATGCTTGCCGCAATGACTCTTCAGTTTCGTCTTCGGAACAAAGGATTGGATCCTTATAGTATGATATTGAAATTGAAGGATCTTCACAGGTCTATTCTTAGATCTCATAAGCATGAGTTGCGAAAGAAGCTCTTTCGCTCGCGTATGTCAGAGGGTAAATCTATCGAGCACTATATGTTGCAGATGATTGCTGACATCGAACAGCTAGGTCAGTTGGGCATAACCTTCAAGGCCGAGACTTCTATAGATTTGATCTTACAGTCTTTGCCCGAATGTTGGGGCGGGTTTGTCATGAACTATAACATGATGAACCAAGAGAAAACTCTTGGAGAGTTATTAGCGATGCTGAAAGAAGAAGAGCCAAAGCTTCCGAAGGGCAAGAAGCACGAGGCGCACCTTACTTCGACATCCCATATGGCTATGGCTTGGCCGAAGGCTTCTGGGGGTGTGAAGAAAAGAAAAAAGAATGGCAAGGCTAAATCATCACAGTCTTCTGGGAAGACTAAGGACATATCCCAAGACGTTTACCTACAATGTGGCAAACGGGGTCACTGGAAGTTTGACTGTCGTTAGTACAAGGTGGAGTAGAAGGAAGTGAAGACGGGCAAGGCTCTGGCTTCAGGTATGTTTGTTATAAACATGTCCACTACTGGTTTTAAAAATTGGATTTTTGATTCTGGATGTGGTACTCACATATGTACTGGTGTGCAAGATCTGTTGATAAGAATGATACTGGCTTCAGATGAGATCGACCTACGAGTCAGAAACGGGACGAGAGTCGCTATTTTGGCCGTTGGGACCTATGCTTTGTATATGCCCTTGGGGCATGTAATGACATTAGGTGACTGTTATTATGTACCTAGTTTGACTAAGGAACATCATCTATGTATCTAGTTTAACCCGATGCGGGTATACCTTTGTATTCATGAACACTGGGTGTTTTGTATATAAAGATGAAATTTTGATATATATAGCAGATGTTAATAATAGTCTTTATATTTTGAATATAAATGAATCTCAAACATATAATATGACAAACAAAAGGCTCAAATTGAGTAAGACATATGAAACTTATATGTGGCATTGTCGTCTGAGACACATTATCAAGACTCGTATATCCACACTTTCGAAGAGTGGATACATGGACAGATTTGATCCTAATTCATATGATGTCTGCGAATCTTGTTTATTAGGCAAAGTGCCTAAAACGCCTTTTAGCGGTAAAGGTGTACGTGCCACCGAGCTGTTAGCCCTCGATCATAGTGACGTTACGGGCCCATGTCTAGCTAGGCTAGAGGTGGTTATGAATACTTCGTAACCTTTACGGATGTTGCATCGCGTTATGGTTATGTGTATCTTATGAAACACAAGTCGGAAACTTTTGATAAATTAAAAGAGTTTCGACACGAAGTAGAAAAACAGACCGGTAAAAGTATTAAAACATTACGGTCAGACCGTGATGGAGAATACTTAAGCAATGAGTTTCTTGATCACTTGAAAGAGTATGGTATTCTTTCACAGTGGACTCCTCCCGGAACACCTCAATTGAGTGGTGTGTCCGAACGGAAAAACCAAACTTTGTTGGACATTGTAAGGTTAATGATGAGTCGCACTGAGCTACCAATTTCCTTCACGGGATACACATTGAACATTGCAATACTTATTTTGAATAAGGTTCCGTCAAAGTCTGTTGGACATACTCCATATGAACTATGGAGAGGAAAGTAACTGGGTTTCTCATTCCTGAAGATTTGGGGATGCTGGGCATAATTTAAACGTTTGGATGGTACCAAACTAGAACCCAAATCGGATAAGTGCCTATTTGTAATTGGTTATCATAGGGAAACCAAAGGATGTTATTTCCACAACCCATAAGAGAACAAAATATTTATTGCTCTCCATGCGATTTTCCTTAGAGGAATTCCTAAACGTAATGGTAAGTGGGAGGAAAGTAGAACTCGATGAAAATCGGAGTGATACTGTTTCAGGCACCGATCCCCTCACAGAACACGAATAGTTCATTAGGGATGAGACTATTCCATAATCTTCTAATACACAAGAACCGCGTAGGTAGGAGAGAGTCAGAAAACAACCTTAAAGGTATGGGTTTCTGATCTCACCTCATGTAGATATTAATCTTATTGAGGATAATGAATCGGATACATATGAGAAAACGATACAAGGTATCGACTTCTCTTTATGGCAAGAGGCCATGAAGTCGGAAATGGATTCCATATATATAACCAAATTTGGACACTAGTTGATGTACTAGAAGGCATTGTGCCTATTGGTAGCAAATGGGTCTTCATGGTGAAGACAGACATGGATGATAATATACAAACGTACAAATCTAGGCTTATAGTGAAAGGGTATCGTCATCAACATGGTGTCGATTACAACGAAACCTTTTACCTGTTGCCATGATTAAAATCCATTCAGATAATTCTTGCTATAGATGCATATTTCGATTATGAAATATTGAAGATGGACGTCAAAACCGCTTTCCTTAATGAAAATATTTTGGAGGATGTTTATATATAACAGCCTGACGGTTTTATCGTGCCAAAACATACAAACAAGGTTTGCAAGTTAAATCGATCCATTTATGGATTGAAGCAAACATTACATTCTTGGAACCAATGTTTTTGATGAGATCATAATGGTATATGGTTTCATTCAAAAACATGATGATTCTTGTGTATATAAGAAGGTTAGTGGGAGCGCACTGACATTGATTGTCCTATACGTTGATGATGTATTGCTTCTTAGCAATGACATTCACATACTAAAATCGGTGAAAGCTTGGCTTTTATTAAAATTCTCCATGAAATTCTTAGGAGAGGCAACCTTTATTCTAGGAATAAAGATCTACTAGGATAGATCTAAAAGTTGTTGGCACTCTCTGAGAAGTCGTACATTGACAGTATTGAAGAGATTCAATATGGATCAGTCTTAGAGGGGACTGCTTCCAGTATAACATATTGTCTCTCTATCTAAGGACATGTTTCCTGAAACTAAAGATGAGAGAGATGCAATGAATCGGATCCTATTCGCTTAAGCATTCGGATCGATAATGTATTCCATGACATGTACGCGACCTGATGTCTCATATTCTTTGAGCATCAACAGTCACTATCAGGCCGATCCAAGTGATGGTCAATGGATTGATGTTAAGACCATCATTTAGAATCTTAGACGAACTAAGGATGCCTTCTTAGTTTATGGGGAAAGAGAACTTGAGGTGACTGGGTTCACCGATGCAAGTTTCCAAACTGATAAAGACGACTGTAAGTCGCAATCAGGGTACATATTTTGTTTGAACAATAGAACAATGAGCTGGAAATCTTCCAAGCAAGATATTGTTGCCGATTCAACAACAAAAGCGGAATACATTTCTGCGGCTGAGGCAATAAAAGAAGCATTTTGGATCTATAAAATTCCTAATTGGATTAGGAGTAGTTCTGTTAGCAGCTGAGCTAGGCTACAACACAGGCCAAGGAATTACGGTCTCATCAATGATCCAAGTATATACTTCGATGGTTTCATCTGATTCGTGAGATCATACATCGTGGCTATGTCAAGATCGAAAAGATCGTTTCAGATTATAACCTTGCATATCCGCTGGCGAAAGCGATATCTCAGCATAAGCATGAACGACCCATATATAGTTCAGGTGTTGGACACTTGAGTGATTGGCTATAGGCGAAGTGTGAGATTGTTGAACAATTATGACCCATAGTATCACTATTTATAAGAGACATGGTGTTATTTATAAAAATTAACTATGTGACAAAGGAAATTGGTCTTTTATCATTTTGTAATTGGATTACTTGGATATATAAATGATAAAAGTCCATTTGATTAGTACTGGATTAATAAGATATGAGAAAGTATTAATCTACGAAATCCATGAAAGGTTTAATCATTAAATATCCCTAGTCTAGTATTATCGAGACTGGTCATCGATAATGCGGAATAGACTAGTATTACACTTGTGCGCGTTATGGAAGCTTAACGACATAGTTTTCATATATTTAAGTATTGGATACTTATGCAAGTGTGATAGGAGGTTCTGTTAGCTGTTGGACCGGGAACAGCTTTGCTCTGGATAGACCCCTCGAAATCCCATTGGTAGTATGACTATATGTCTATGGGAATCCGAATCAGGGCAGGCGTATGTGGTCTTAACTTGAGACTTGCATTGCTAATACTTGAGACAATCAGTATACTTTGATTTTTTTTCGTTTGGAGTTTTAACGGGTTCTATGTACGCCTTTTCTGGGTATATTGAGAATCGTAGTGTATTGGCTCGAAATCCCATTGGTAGTATGACTATATGTCTATGGGAATCCGAATCAGGGCAGGCGTATGTGGTCTTAACTTGAGACTTGCATTGCTAATACTTGAGACAATCAGTATACTTTGATTTTTTTCGTTTGGAGTTTTAACGGGTTCTATGTACGCCTTTTCTGGGTATATTGAGAATCGTAGTGTATTGGGTATGATATCAAGATGGAAGTATCACTTCAGTCATATGGAGATGATGATCACACAGGGATACAGAACTAATACTCTTAAATGCTGCAGCTATCGGGATAATATGACTAGGTCATGATTATCCGATTACAGAGACTAGTTGCTAGTGATCCGATATATGCTTCGTACATGGCAGACACAATTCCAGCCCCATGCTTAGCATGTGACATCCGATACTGGATCGTAATACGTAATACTTTGTATACTACGCCTGATAAAGATTATATATTCTTCGTTGAATATTTCTGGAGAATTGGGTAGGCATGGTGCTTTGCTAGAAGCCAACCATGTCTTGTAAATCGGTAAGAACGTGGTACCGGGTACGCACGTGTTCGGATAGTCCGATGACCGTATTTACTACCAATATATTCAGGGATCATTTGGGTGGCTTCCCAAAGATTCACCAATGACATTTGACTCGAACAGAATTAATTTGGGATTAATTATGAGAGAGAGAATTAATCTGGGATTAATTACGGCAAGAATTGATCTGTGATTAATTATGAAAGAGAAAATTAATCTGGGATTAATTGCGATAAGAATTAATCTGGGATTAATTGCGACAAGAATTAATCTGGGATTAATTCATCTAGAAGAGAGAACGCGATTAATTTGGAATTAATCGGAAAAATAAATTTAATAGTTAAATTAGATTTTACTATTTAATTTATTTAATTGGGCTAAAATAATATATCGGATATATTAATTAAAATTGGATTTCAATACGGAATAAAAATTGGCTTTTAATTCAAGCAAACGAATTAATTTAGAATTAATTCGTAAGCGACTTCCGTAATAATTTTACTGGGCATTATTATTTAATTAAATTGATTTAATTACGTCGCGACGGAAAATTCATTTAGTCGGATTAAACGAACCCAGGCCCAAAGTGTGTTGTGTAAGCCAACTTGAATTTAGAATTCAAAATTGGGTGGGACCCACAACTCACATCACATGTCAATTTGTGATGGTGGTAGTTGGCAATAGTGTTTTGGATATTTTAAACACAAAACACAAAAAGTCAACACAATTTTTAAAACAAGTTTTGGAAACTTAAAATAACTATTCACTCTCTCCCTCATTTGCTCTCTCTTGGCCGAATGCTACACTCTCTTGGAGAGAAAATTTTCTTTCAATTTTTAATCAAAGCTAGCACTTTGGGAGTCTTTGAAGGTGATAGGGAAACTCACCCTTGAGTTTAGAACTCAACGATTAAGCTTGGAGCTTCTACATCCATGAAAGTTTCAAACTTCCCTACCGATCAATATAATTCCTCCGCAACTTATTTTTGATTTTATTCACACACGAATCACGCTTAGAGATCCCGTGGCATGTCTATGACACTAACATCATAGTCCAAGGTCAAGAGCAAAATGTTTGCAAGCTACAAAGGTCCATCTATGGACTTAAGTAAGCATCTCGATCTTGAAATATAAGATTTGATACTACGATAGAGTTTTATGACTTTGAGCAGAATGTTGATGAGCCTTGTGTATACAATAGCGTTATTGACAAGAATGTGATTTTTCTTATTTTATACGTCGATGATATTTTTCTTATTGGGAATGATGTAAAGATATTATCGGACATGAAAACCTAGCTAGCTAACCAATTCCAAATGAAAGATTTGGGAGAGGCCAGTTATGTTCTTGGGATTCAGATACTTCGGGATCGCAAGAAACGACTGTTAGCTATGTCTCAGGAATCCTATACCGACAAGATCATTGTGTGATTTGGGATGTAGAATTCCAAGAAAAGTAGTTTGCCTTATCGACTTGGAATTCACTTGTCAAATGAACAGTCTCCTAAGACACCTCAAGAAGTTGAGGAAATGAGACATATCACATATGCCTCAGTAGTTGGTAGTCTCATGTATGTTATGTTATGCACGAGACCAGTCATCTGTTTTACAGTGGGAGTAGTTAGTAGGTTTCAGTCTAACCAATGATTAGATCATTGGGTGGCTGTGAAACACATTCTCAAGTATATTGAGAGAAAAATAGATTATATGATTGTATATTTCGGTGAGGATATGATCCTAAGGGGATATACAGACTCTGATTTTCAGTTAATTCTAGGAAATCAATATTTTTATCAGTGTTTACCCTAGGTGGTGGGGCTATCGTATGGCGGATTATAAATAAATCTTGCATTGCTGACTCCACCATGGAGGCTGAGTATATAGCAGCTTGTGAAGCAGCTAAGGAAACAGTCTGGTTCCGTAAATTCTTGGGAGATCTGGAAGTTGTTCCAAATATGGATAAACCACACATACTTTATTGTGATAATAGTGGTGTAGTGGCAAATTCAAAATAACCAAGAAGCCATAAGAGGGAAAAACATATAGAGAAGAAATATCATCTCTTTAGGGAGATAGTGCAGATATGAGACATCTCTGTCATAAAATTGCATCCACAGAGAAACTGGCTGATCCGATTATAAAGACCTTGTCGACTAAAGTGTTTTAAGATCTCCTATATGGTCTAGGATTACGTGACATGTCACATCTGCTCTAGTGAAAGTGGGAGAATGTTGGGATATATGTCATAGAGCTTCATGTAATGTAAATAGTTTTATATGTTATGAAATAAAATGATGTATTATTCATTTATCAAAGTGTTTGTTTAGATTTCGCATATTGTAAATTGTCTTGATTACCTTAGATTACACATGTACCTTCAGACTTAATGTATGAGTGTCATACACAAGAGGATTTAAGTCTGAAGTTGGTAATCTAAAATAGTCCATAAAAAGCAACACAAAATGGGTACTTTGTTTATGGTTTATCTATAGCTGCGGTCCATTCTATAATTATATGGCGACCTTGATCCGGGATCGTCCATGTGGAGACATGAGAATAGAGGCAGCTTGTATGATGTGATCATATAGAACAAGACTTAGATAGAAATGACTTTCTTATAATATCCGTTAAATAAAGAAATTCATTGTGATCTACTAGATGTGCATATATGGATTGATCTTAATCATGAGTGTACTACAAACTCCCACATGGAAGGCTATGTCCTTTGATTTACAAAGGTGAGGTTGGTGTAGCAGTCTCAACCAATAGCTACGTACTTTGGGGGCATGGTCTTGTGTGTAGCTGGGGACGTTTTACATAGACATGGAGTTCACTCCTTCTTGGGAGAAGTAGATGAGTATCTTCTTCAAGGATTGATTCAATACTTGAATAGTTAGAGCGCTCAAGTCTTTCTATTACGAATAGAAAGATTAAAATTCATAATGGTTATGAATAAATCGTTCATTTGAGAATCAATGGTACTTAAGGTAAAAATAATTAAATGGGTATAACAGATATTATGACCCAGCTCTAATTACGAGATACTCGTGAAGGGTTAATCTATATATAGTGACTATATTCGATGGACACTGATGTGGTTCGGCTCAATATACTATTTGCGGTAACGAGAGTGCAACTTAGGGTTTTTAGTGGAATAATCCGAAGTTAATAATTTGAATATTTAATTAAGAGCTTAATTAATATTTCGATATTATTGGAACTCAAAACTGTAGGTCCATTTGGTCCCCGTGCTAGCTCAATATACTATCTCGGATTTAGTATAAGTGGATAGTCCAATTATATACTCACATATGTATAAATATTATTAATATGATTAATAATATTATTTTGTCACACTTGGAACGATATATTAAAAATTAATATATGGTTTTAATAATTATATGATAATTATTGAATGCATAATATTAAATTATATATGATAAAATTTGATGAGGCCAAATTTGGAATCTCCAAATCTTTTGTTTTGGAAACCCTTGGTTAGTTATGCTAGTTTGCAAAACTCTTGCATTAAATTTGGAAAACCCTTGGTGAGTTATGCTAGGTTGCATAACTCTTGGTTTTAATTTGGAAGTTACAAATTTTAAAGGCATTAACCTTTTATTTTTTTGTAACATCTTTTTCATTACGGTAATTGAATTAGATGTTACAAAATTAATAAAAAAAAATATAGCCTTGGCCGAAACTTCTATGATGGGAGGGGAAAGGATTTTTTTGTTTTGGAAACAAATAATTCTTAGTATAAAAGAAAATTTGATTTTTCGTTTGTATGATCTCTTGTGCAAACCCTAGCCGCCTTCTTTTTCTTCTTCTTCTTCAAACCCTCTCAAGTGTTGAGAAAACAAAAGGAAGGACAAGAATAAAAATAAATAAAAATCTTGTGTGGCATTAATCTTCAAATTGTTTAGGGATTAATTCTATGAGTCTAGCCCACACTAGTATCCGTTGGTAACGAGATATAGCTTAAAAGACTTTATGGTGCTGAACCAAAACTCATTCTCTCCATCTCTTATTGCATCACAGTAGTGAGCATATTTTTTTCTCACTGCCGCCACTTGCTTGGGTGTTTCGGGGCTTGATTTTGCTCATATTAATCCAAAATTTTTGGGAAACACATATGGGTTTTTAGGATTATGTTGGGGCCATTTTTCTTTGAAAAATCAGATCTGAATATATCACTGCAGTTCACGCCAATTTGGGGCTGCATTGGGTGTGAGTTGGGCGCTATTTGTGTTCAAAACAGTCTGATATTTGCACTGTTGTTCGGGGACTGTTCCGGGGCTGTTTCGGGGTAAAAATTTTGTTCAAAACAGTAGCAAAACTTCAGTGGTACTGTTGGTCATATTCGGCCATCTAGTGGGAAGGGCAGAAAAGTTTTTCAAGTCCGATTTGTGTGCCTAAGGCGTTTTTACTGCGCAAGGAAAGCGTTTCCTACATGATGAACGCCTCTTTGCTGCCACACAAGTACCATGGTATGCACATATTTTCAATTACTTAGTTTCCGGTGAGTTTCCATATATTTGGAGTGCAGAAGATAACCGTAAATTCTTAGTCGAGGTACATAATTTTTATTGGGATGATCTATGTTTATTTAAATATTGTCCTGACCAAATATTACGACGTTGCATTCCTGAGGAAGAGTTTTTAAGTGTACTTACATTCTGTCATTCCCATGCATGTGGAGGCCATTTTTCAATAAAGAAAACTACTATAAAGTTCTTATATTGCGGTTTTTATTGGCCCACTTTATTTAAAGATACAAATGGTCTATGTCATTCTTGTGAAAGGTGTCAAAAATTAAGAGTAATATCCCATCGTCATATGATACCTCTTAACCTTATTCTTGTCATTGAAATACTTGATTGTTGGGGTATTGGTTTTATGGGACATTTTCCACCTTCTTTTGGATATCTTTACATTCTTCTTGATGTAGACTATGTTTCTAAATGGATTGAGGCGGTGGCGTGCTGAGCTAATGACAGCACCATTATGGTTAAATTCTTAAATGAACATGTACGGTCACGTTTTGGTATGCCACGTGTCATTATTAGCAATCAAGGGAAACATTTTTGTAATCGATCATCTGAGAATTTGATGCGCATGTATGGTGTAGTGTATAAGATTTTTTCTGTTTATCACCCACAAATAAATGGGCAGGCGGAGCTAGCAAATATGGAGATAAAATAAATATTAGAGAAAATGGTGAACCCCGACCATAAGGATTGGTCTTTATGAATTCTAGATGCACTTTAGGCATACCGTACAGCTTACAAATCCCCACTTTGGATGTCTTCTTATAGACTTGTATTTGGAAAGGTGTGTCATTTACCTGTTGAGTTAGAACATAGAGTCTATTGGGCTATTAAAGCTCTTAACTTTGATTTAAGCACTGCAGGCACACAACGAAAGCTCCAGCTGACTGAACTTGAAGAATTGAGGAATAATGCTTACGACAACTCTTTTATTTACAAAGCAAAAAATGAAAGTTGCTCATGACAGACAGATTATGAGGAATAACTTTGAGCCAAACCAAAAAGGTCTATCTTTATGACTCTAGACTCCATGTTCACCCAGACAAATTGCGACACAGATGGACCAGACCTTTTATTATCAAGCAAGTTTTCCCACATGGAGTTGTCGAAGTGGAAAACCCCATGGATGGTAAAGTGTTCAAAGTTAATGAACAAAGATTAAAACCATTTTTTGATAATATGATCCTTGGAGCAGATGATTTCCCTCTTGCTGACCCGACTTATGACGATTGATCTTTATCTCCTTATTGCTTGTACATATTTTTTAAAGTTTATTTATTAGTTTTTTTTCCTTTTTCTTCCCTTTGTTTTTGTTTTGTTTCCTGATTCTTTTGCAGGATGACACAATATTTCATCCAGGTTCACGATTTCTCTTGTTAGGTGAACTCATTCCTTTTCTAACATCTTTATTGCTGTTAATATTGGGGACAATGTTTGATTTAGGTTGGGGTTGATAATATCATACGTTTTACCTGGTTGTTCATGTGTTATTCATGTTTTCTTTAAAAAAAAAAAAAGAAATAAAAAAAGGGCTTTGTTTTAGTTGGATTTACATAGTCCGATGATTAAAAAATACAATTGTTGATATATTTTAGGCCATGGCTCTTAGAAACAGGTAAACTCTATTTGAGTCAATGCTGAATCGTTGAGTAGGGTTTTATCTTGAGTATTTTTCAATTTAATCACTTATCGATTCTAGCCTAGTTCAGACTTCAGGTTTCGTATTGAGACAATAGATTTGAGATTATTCGATCGAATGTATGACCACTTGCCTAGACATCTATCTCTAATGCAATACCCACAGGCTAGTTGGTTAGAAATAGCTACCTATAACTGTTAAGTGTGAAGCTAGCCATGAGTAATCTGGGCATATGTACCACCAGTATGTGGAGGAACATCTACCTTGAGAAGAGGGCTACCTTAACAAGTGGTGTGAAAGCTCATGACTAATAAAAAAATGAATAAAAAAAAGAGAAAAGAAAGAATACCTTGCCTTGTGAAATATTTTTAAAAAAAAAATTGGAGAAAAAGAAGAAAGAGAGAGAGTTTAATTTATGGAGATTTTAAGATAATAGGTTAGTTAAACTCATTCAGTTGAACTTTTGATTTGACATTGTTAAGATTGATGATTTGAGGAATGAAATTTGTTTGAATTGATTCACACACACACAATATGCTCCTGATAAACTTATCTTTTCGAGAAAGTTGCGACTTAGATTGTATTTTGAACATTTTTTTGAGCCATGTCATTAAGTAATCTTTGAGGATATTATTGTGTAAATCTGACTAAGACACATTTGTTTTTATTTTACATCGTTAATTTCGTTTGTGTTTTTGTTGTCTTTAATTTTTGTTTTGAATGTCGTTTGTGGGTGTCGTCGATGTAAGCCCTCACGAGATTATAACTCGTCCACTAGGGTCGCCTAGGGTTTTAAAGGCTTATTGCATAAGTTAAATGCAATCGTGATCCCTACGAAAATGGCTTAGATAATTTTATTTGTTTTATTTATTTTTAATTTAGTTTAGTTCATATTTTCTTTTTGCGCTTGAATTGCTAGAGACTAGCAATAAGCTGGTTATGGGTTGTGATAAGTGCCCAAAAATGTACTTTGAACATCACTTATTCGGGTTTATTGCTAAGTATTTAGTTATATATTTTATATTTTATTATATAATTTTTGTCATTATATTAATTTAGAAAGTGTTTACTATTTAAGCTAGTTTAGAGATTTTTCTCTTTATTATTATAGGAACTGGAAAGAAAAATTAGTAGCTTATGGAAATTGCTTCATTTAATTTGGTGGATTTGGCAAGTTAAAATTCAATTTGGGAAAAATTAAAGTTGCAGCACATCAAAGATAAATAAATTGGGAAGCAAATTATGCTTGCATAATAATGGAAGAAAAGAAATACCAATTTAAGGAAAATCAAGGGACGAAAGTGGAAGCTGTAAAGAGTAAACAAAAGTCATTACATAGGAAGGAATGGCATGCTCGTGAATAAAAGAAAGAGATGACAGCAAAGGAGAAAAGAATGGGAAAGTCAAAAAGAAGAAAAAAAGGAAAGTTTTCTTTCTTTCACGCAATATAGAAGGAAAGAGAAAAAAAAAATTGAAAAAAAACAAAACAAAAAGGGAGCCAAAAAGCTTTGACCAAAAAAAGAAATAGATGGGAAATTGTTCATTAAAAAAAGACAGGGGCCGTGAGCTGAAGAGAAGGAAAAGCTTCACCCCACCCGCAACAAAGTTTAGAGAATTGGAGCAGGGATTAAAATTCAGAATAAGATATTTCTCCATTCTCTTCCTGCTATGTTTATTTTTATTTTTTTTATGGAGAACTAATCTCATAGGTAAAGATAGAGATGAATTCTTATACTTAAATTCCTATATTTATGTTCCTGATTCCTGAATAATTTTTAATGTTTAATACAATTGATATTTTATTATTCTTTTTCGTATTCTGATTTTTGATTAATTCAGAGATTCTGTTTTTACTAATTCTCATATAGGAATAGTCTTGTTTTTTTTTTATGTGTGGTTGGGAAACCCAGTTGTGACTGATATTGTTATTATGTGAGTTAATCATCTGCTGCAGTATTGCTTTATAGTATATGGTCGACACTAGATAGGTCACAATAATAATAAAGTTTGCTTTTAATATAGAGAAAATAATATACCAATTACCTTATGATTTAATGTGTTTTTAATTGATTTAGTTTCTGATTGTTGATTTGGGAAGTGAAACCCTCCATTGAGTAATAAAAGGAATCAAACATTAAATATAGAGATGTTATACAAGAATGATTCCCGACACTTTGCTGCCTTTTCTATTGATAATCCTTAAGCATTTTCCATAAGTTTTATTTTAAATTGCCAATTAAATCTTTTTCTTCAATTAAGTTAATGTTAACATTCTTATTAAGTGACTTAGTTCCTTATTAACCATCTCTCTGAGGAATCGACACCCCAATTATATTGTGATAACCACAAGTACTTTTTGGGCGTAATCAATGAGGATGATAATGATGAAAACTTGGCATATATGACAAAGAGCTTCAAGAAATTCCTCAAATATAAGAAGCCAAAAGGAAAGCTTCGAATAGATGAGAAGAAAGAGGAAAATTATCCAATGAAGTAAAAGAATGATAAAATCACTTGCTTTGAGTGCGAGAAACTAGGTCACATAGTTGTCAATTGCCTAATGAGGAAATTCAAGGGAAAAATCAAGAAAAAGACAATGAAGGAAATTTATAACGATAGCGATTCTAGCTCATCCGAGGAAGACAGTGAAGGGCGGACAAGAAATCTTGCCTTTATGGCTATTGATGATGATGACCTCATAGATGAGAGTGACCAAGAAAATATACATGATTCCTTTCAACATGATGAATTATTTGAAACATTTAATAAATTACATGAATTGTATGATTCACTAAGAAAGAAGCATAGATTACTCAAAAAAAACATTCATTATTATCAAATGTTCATGCATCAATTATTGAGAAAAATAAAATGCATGAACAAAAATTATATGCTTAAATGATGAAAACTTAAAACTTGAAAAGAACATATCAAGCATGGCATCTAGCTCTTCAAGTACATATGAGTGCAACACCTTGAAAGATGAAAATATTACATTAAATAAAAAAGGCTGTTGATTTGCACTGAATAGTAACAAAATTAATTTTGGGAGAGAAAATTTTAAAATGTTACTTAGTTCCTAAATATGTGTATTCAATAGAGACAGTTTGGGATATAGGCCTTATAACAAAAGAACTTATTTCAAAAATCATTTTATAAAGGCATCCACCTCTTATACACATATTACTAGTGATGCAAATGTCACATATCATGCATGCAATAGAAAAGAACACAAGATATATGAATGCATGGACAAGAAGAAAAATATGCATGTTGCATAGGTTCCGAAATGAACTAAGACTGACCCTCAAGGACTCAAGAAAGTTTGGGTACGAAAAAGCTTGCAAATTTCTTTCAATAGGTGAAGAATATGAAAATCAAAGGAAAATGGTCTTAATGAAAATTTCAATTTTAAAGGACTACACAAATTCTCTTCTTTCACCGGTTTCAAGAATGGTGGACATGTTATAGGAGCGAAATGGGATTTACCGCTATGGATATGATATCGGCGACCACTATACTGTTGGGCTCGCAGTCCATAGAGAGCATGGATAGTCTCACGGGGAAACTAATCGGAGAATGAGGGAGTCACCACCTGGAATGAAACACCAAGAATAATTTAAGGCTATATTACACCTCTCGCTAGGTCTGACCTTAAACTCAGTTGGGTTCAGAATGGTCCCTTACTGTGCCAGTATAAATTTACACTTGAATGAGGTATCCCCACATCTTATAATGCAATAACATGTAAAAGCGATTTCAAAGCATACAATGGCGCATTCATGAATAATAAAAGAGAAATGAATAAAACTAACAAAGTACAACTACATTATTACAATAATTGTTAAGAAAGCAATATTAAAATAAAAATGAGCATGCATTTCAAGGGTTTGGACTCGAGGGCCTGGCCGAATGTAAGTGTGTAATATATATCTCCGATATTCCTTGAAGAACATAACACAAAAGTGCAACAGCAAGATACAATATAGAATATCAATAAAATTTTAAATAATCATACTCATGCATAGTAAGGATAAACGCATAAAAGAAACTTATTCACATGTAATAAGGCAACATTTATAATTAGGATGCAATAAAATAACATGCATAACTGCTCACACACAGGGACATGGTATGCCCCTCATCGACCTAACCTCGACGAGCCCTGGCCGGATTTATATTTTAAACATTGATGTCCGACCGGACTTGTAATAAGTCGGGCCTGATATGCATCGTGATCTAGAATTTTTCTATCATGCTACCACTATAAAAGACTGTAAATGACATATTATCAATACAACTAAAAAAATAGGATCATACATATAAAGATTGAAAACATATTTATAACACAATTACAAAGCATAATATGGATCAATTGAAGAAAAATCTCATCCTCGCATATAGTTGTCCCCCAATAGTACGTGGCATTGTATCCCAAGTGTAAATCATAATACCGCCCATTCGAGATCAGCTATGGAATTTACGTATGGGTCATCTCATTTCCTTAGTGGGATTTTCATAGTTTTCTCTGAAAATTTATGGAGTTCCAGCTTTTGTGTGTTTTATTTCTTAAGCTTTCTTGTAATTTACTTTTCTTTCAGTAATAAAATTATGTGTGTTTTTATTCAAACCATGAGTAGTTAATTTCATTCTGTTGGGGGAAAGGGTGAAGTTTTTAATATAAGAATATAGATTTTTTTCTTTTGTCATATATTTTTATTTTTATTTTTTTTCCATTGTATATTATTTTTTTATTTTTGTAAGTATTGTATTTGCATATTTAAATTTTAGCATATAGTCTACATTTAGGTTGCATGAGATATTGGTATTGATCATATAGTGGTACATTAAATAGAAAGTCTTCATCATCTTCATCATCAGTCAAAATGGTTGAGAACCAAAATGAAAACTGTTCGACAATTATGACCCATAGCATCACTATTTGTACAGAACATGGTGTTGTTGTACAAATTAACTATGTGACACAGGAAAATGCTCTTTTATCATTTGTAATTGGATTACCGGGATATATAAATGATAAAAGTCCATATGATTAGTTCCAGGTTAATAAGATATGAGACAGTATTAATCCACTAAGGTTTAATCATTAAAACATCCCTAGTCGTAGTATTATCGAGATTGGACATCGATAATGCGGAATAGACTAGTATTGCACTTGTGCGCGTTGTGGGAGCATAACGACATAGTTCTCATATATTTGGGTATTGGATACTCATGCAAGTGTAATAGGAGGTTGTGTTTACCGATGGTACAGAAACAGCTTCGCTCTGGATAGACCCCTCGGAATTCCATTGGTAGTATGACTATGTGTCTATGGAAGTCCGAATCAGGGTAGGTGTATTTGGTCTTAACCTGAGACTTGCACCGCTAATTCTTGCGACAATCAATATACTTTGGTTTTGGTCGTCCAGGGCTTTAATAGGTTCTGTGTACGCCTCTTCTGGGTATATTGAGAATCGTAGTGTATTGGGTGTGATGTCAAGATGGAAGTATCACTCCAGTCATAGTGGAGATGATGATCACGTAGGATACGGAACTGGTGCTCTTATATGCTGCAGCTATCGGGATAATATGACAAGGTCATAGTTATCCGATTCTAGAGACTAGTTACCAGAGATCCGATATGTGCTTCGTACGGGGCAGACACAAATCCAGCCCCAGACCTAGCACGTGACATCCGATACTGGATCGCAATATGCAATACTACGTATACTACGTCTGATATAGATTACATATTCCTTTAAGAATATTTCTGGAGAATTGTGTAGGCACTGTGCTTTGCTAGAAGCCAACCATGTCTTGTAAATCGGTAAAAACATAGTACTAGGTACGTACGTGTTTGGATAGTCTGACGACCGAATTTACTGCCAACATATCCGGGGATCTCATGGGTCGCTTCCTGAAGATTCACCGATGACGTATGACTCAGACATAGTTAATCTGGGATTAATTATAAGAGAGAGAAAATTAATCTGGGATTAATTACAGAGATATTTTATCTGGGATAAAATACTATTTAAAGAGAGAGAACGATTAATTTGGAATTAATCGATAAAATAATATATTCGATATATTAAATGAAATTAGATTTCAACGCGGAATTAAAATTGGATTTTAATTCGAGCGAACGAGTTAATTTAGAATTAATTCGCTAGCGACGTGAATAGTAATTTTGCTAGGCATAATTATTTAATTAAATTTGATTTAATTACGTCGCAACGAAAAATTCGTTAATTCAGAATTAGCGAACCCGAGCCCGGGAGTGTTTGCGGGCCCACTCGTATTTCGAATCGAGTGTGGCCCACAAGTCACATCACACGTCATATCATTAGTCATTCTTGTGATGGAAGTCACATCACTTTGAGTGATGTGATGGTTGTCACTTGTGATTGATGGTGGTGGTTGAAAGGCTTTAATTGCCTTGTACAATTTTTGGAAAATGTAATATGTATTTGATTTTTGAAATCAAACACAACCAACACATCTTCTTCTCCCATTCTCTCTCCCATTCGGCCAAGGGCCAATTTTTCTCTCAAGTTCTTGGCTTGGCCGAGAACTACACATGCAAAAGGAAAGAATTTGTGGCAAATTTTTCATGATGCTAGCACATCTAAGGGGTCAAACAAAGGTGATAGGGAAACCCATTCATGAGCATGGAATCCATTCACAAAGCTTGGAGCTTGATGATCATCCATGGAGGGCTTGACCGAACACAAGGAGCACAAAGAGGGCTTGGCCGAGAGCTTCAATGGTGAAGAAATTTTTTGTGTTCTTCGCATCGCAAATCTGTTCATTGTAAGTATGATTCCGCCATACTTCTTTATTGTATTCACATTATTTTAATTGCTTGAATGATCTTGGGACTATAGTAGAAACCCAACAATGGTATCAGAGCCTTGATTAAGCATGAAATTGATTTAGGGTAAAATTTGGGTAAATTTGATTTGATCATGATTTGATGAAATTGTTTGATTAAGTATGCTTGAATGATGATAACATAGTGTTATGCATGATCAATTTGATGGAAATTAAATTGGATTGGATTTTCCCCAAAATTTAGGCTTGGCCGAAAGTTTAGTGCCATAAATGTCATGGTGATTTTTGTTTTTTTGAATCATTGGATGAGTTTGAAAGACTTGGGAATTGTTGATTTAGAATTTAATTGGATTGAAATCGAAATTGGACAAAAACCCTAAAATGCCATGACTTATAAGCATGTAAATGAGTTGATTTTTTGATTCAATAATGTTGGACATGTGTTGATGATGATAAGCATGATTAATTAAGTAAATTGGTATTTTGGAAATGTTAATTTGACTAATTAATTATGGCTAATGCACTTTAGTTAATTGAATTGTGAAATTTGGAGTTTTATAATTTAATTATTTGGGCTAAATTTGGAATTGGACTTATAAAGTTGTATTTGGGCTTAATGGGCTTGGTTGGGCCAAGTTTGGTTTAGGTTAATTGGTTGGATCCAATTGGGCCTAAAACCATTTCCATAAAGTCCAAATATAATTGAATAGGCCTTTAATATTTTAATTGGGCCTAATGGGCCTAAATTGATTTTTGCCAAAAGGGTGATTCCTTATTGGGCTTTGGTTGCCAAAGTCCATGCCTTAAAAATTAATTGAAAGCCCATTGGACTTTAAATAAATTGACATTGGATGTTAATTGGGCTTTGAGACCCGTTAAGATTAGATTTAGAATCTAAGTCGCAAAGGCTCATTAATAAAGTGTAATTATTTAATTTGGAATTAAATAAAGAATTAGTATTGAATACAAATTAAATTGGATTTAATATTGTAGTTTGATATAATTCAAGAATTCATACTTTGAGTACTTATTCTTAAAACGAGTCGGACTCGCGCAAATCAAATCGTTGTTTGAACATTGGATGGTCATTAATTTCAGATTAATTAATTGGATTAGATTGATTGATAACATGCTTTGTGTGAATACATGGATGTGATGTATGAATAATGTATATCAGATGGATATTATATGGGTGAGGGCAATTTTGGAAATTGTTGTAATAAATTTAGAATTTATTAATTGGACCTGCGTGTCCAGCCTTTTACCTCTTGATTCTTTGTATTTCTCTTCTCACCTATTCCCCTCAATGTAAATGAGGTTTCTTTAGAAGTGTTATGTAATTGGGTAGAAGTAAGATTTGTGCTAGCGGGAGAGAGGAAATGGAGAGATTTGTTCTAGGAACAAGTTGTTTTAAATATTCATCTGCATATCATTATTAATTTATTTATCGCGCCTTATTATGCTTTTAGAATGCATGTTTAAGGGTGTATGATGAGACCTTAACAAAGATAATTAATTGGTTGCCAATTACGCGAAAACCCTCAACATATATTAAGCATTTTTCCTTCCATTGAATGATTCATTCTCAAGATCCAAGATTGGCACTGGTTTGTTGGCCAAAGTCCAGACCTTTGTCCATCGCGGATGTGTTTAAATCATGAAGGCTTTGTTCCATATCGCATGTCTTGTCCAAGTTGTGATTTTTGGCTAAAGTCAAGATCACTTCTTGTCCATCGACATCGATTACGAAGCTTTCCAAGGTCAATGGATCCCGCTTAACTGGAATCATTAAGTTTGTTGTGCCAAAGCCAAGGCTTAATTGATTCAGAGGAAAAATGTTAGGCAATATATTGGATATATTGGCATATATTAGATATATGTTTCGGATTTGGATGTCCACCTACTGGATCTAGGAATTGGATGAGATCCAATTAATCTTAGAGATCTACCTAGTTAAATATCATACAGCTTGTTGGCCAAAGTCAAGGTTGTGTGTTATTTAACGGGATCCTAGCCCACTAGGAAATAAGGTTTCCCGAGTACTCAACAGATGGTTAGAGGCTCGCCGAAAAATAGTGGGAGGCAAGTATTAAATTTGCAATTTCGTCTAGATACTTGCCAATACGCGCTCATTTCAATTTTTCGTCAATACTTAATATATAATGTTGGACTAATATTTAATCATTGTTTTAATTAAACAGTTGGACTGTATTCAAACTATTTCATTTATAGTTGATTATATAATTGGATTATAGTAATCAATATATTTGAATTTAACCAATTAAATTATAGTTGATTATATAATTAGACTATAGTAATCATTATATTCAATAGTACCTGAAATCGTTGATTGGATAGTTGGACTATAGCAATCAAGATAACTGAAAGATTAGCGTTTAGAACATAATCCTGGGAGAAAATGTCATTAAACGGCTTTAATTTTCAAATTGGGAATAAAACCTCAGGATAGTCCTGGGAACTAAGAAGTTACTCTATTTGATAGAGAAACCTCTTGGGCCTAAGCCCGGAGTTGAGCAAATAGTAGAACATGATCTTTGGAAGATTCATGTGATGATAACTTTAGTGCTCAATCCTTTATGCTTGATGCAATGACACTTTAATTCCGTCGTCAGAATTAAGGATTAGATCATTGTACCATGATGATGAAATTAAAGATCTTCATAGATCTATTCTTAGATCTTAGAAGTACAAATTGCATAAGAAGCTCTTTAGCTCGTGTATGTCAGAGGGTACATCTGGCGAGCACTAGGTGTAGTAGATTCTGACATCGATCAGCTAGGTTAGCTGGGCTTTACCTACGTGGCCGAAACTACCAAAGATTTGATCTTATAGTCTCTACCCGAAAGCTGGGGTAGGTTCATTATGAACCAAGAGTAAACTCTTGGAGATTTGACGGCTATGATCTAGGAAGCAGAGCCAGAGCTTCTAAAAGGGGCAAAGGAAAATCATCACAGTCTTCTAGGAAGACAAATGACATATCCCAAGATGTCTGCCTAAACTGTGGCAAACGGGGTCACTGGGAACGTGACTGCCGTATGGACAAGGCAGACATGAAGGAAATAAAGAGGGGCAAGGCTCCGGCTTCAAGTATGTTAGTCATAAACATATTCACTACTAGTTTCAAAATTGGATTTTTGATACTAGATGTGGTACATAAAGATATGTACTGATGTGCGGAATCTGCTGATTTGCAGGATACTAGCTTCAGATGAGATTGATATGTGAATCAGAAACGGGACAACAGTCGCTATTTTAACCGTAGAAACCTAACTTTAGGAACTACCCTTCGAGTGTGTACTTAAATTAGGAAACTGTTGTAATGTACCTAGTTTGACTAGAAACATTATCTCTATATCAGAGTATAACTCGTTGCGGGTATACCTTTATGTTGTAGAACACTAAAGTGTTTTATTTTATAAAGATGATATTGAGATAAACACATGAGATGTGAATAACAGTATTATATTTAGTATATAAATGAATCTCAAACGTATGACATGACAAACAAATAGCTCAAACTCAATTAATCAGATGAGACTTATTTGTATCATTGTTTTCTGGGACACATTAAACAAGACTCATATATCCACACTTTTGAAGAGTGGGTACTAGGACGGATTTGATTCTAATCAAATGATGTCTACGAATCTAGTTTATTAGGCGAAGTGCCTAAAACACCTTTTACTTGGTAAAAGTGTAAGTGCCACCGATCTGTTAGCCCTTGTTCATAGTGACGTAAGTGGGTCCATATCTAGCTAGGCTAGAGGTGGATATGAACACTTCGTAACCTTTACGGATGTAGCATCATGTTTTGGTTATGTGTATCTTATGAAACACAAGTCATAAACTTTTAGAGTTTCGACACGAAGTAGAAAAATAGATCGGCTAAAGTATTAAACAGTCACGGTTAGACCATGATGGAAAATACTTAAGCAATAAGTTTCTCATTTACTTGAAAGTGTATAGTATTATTTCAATGAGGACTCCTCCCGGAACACCTCAATTGACGGTGTGTCCAAACGGAGAAACCAAATTTTGTTGGACATGATAAGGATAATCATGAGTCGCTCTGAGCTACCATGGTTAAATCCATTTGGATAATGCTTGCTAATGCTGCATGTTTCATTTATAAAATGTTGCAGCTGAACATCAAAATCGCTTTCCTTAAATGGAAACCTTTTGGAGGATGTTTACAACATCCTGACGGTTTTATCGTACCAAAATGAGCAAACAAGGTTTGCAAGTTAATTTAATCCATTCATGAATTGAAGCAAGCATTGCGTTCTTGGAACCATCGTTTTAATGTAATCATAATGGTATATGATTTAATTCAAAAACGAAAATGATTCTTGTGTATATAAGGAGGTTAATGGGAGCACACTGACAGTGAATGTCCTAAATAATGATGACATATCATTTCTTGGAAATGACATTCCCATAATACAATCGGTGAAAGCTTTGCTTTCATGAAAATTCTCTGTAGAATTCTTGGGAGAGACAACCTTTATTCTAGGAATAAGGATCTACTGGAATAGATCTAAAGGTTGTTGGCACTCTCTGAGAACTCGTACATTGAAAGATGTACGCGACATGATGTCTCATATGCTTTGAGCATATGGAGTCACAATCAGATAATCCAAGTGATAGTCACTGAATTGATGTTAAGAACATCCTTAAGTATCTTAAATGAACTAAGGATGCTTTCTTGAGCTATGGAGAAGGAGAACTTGAAGTGACTGGGTTCACCGTTGCAAGTTTCCAAACCGACAATAACGACTATAAGTCGTAATAAAGGTACTATATAATTTGAATAACGGAACAGTGAGCTGGAAATCTTCCAAGCAAGATATTGTTACCAAATAAACAATAAAAGCGAAATATTGTTGCAGCTGAGGCACCAATAGAAGCCTTTTGGATCTATAATAATCCTAATAAGATTAGGTGTAATTCTGTTAGCAGCTGAGCTAGGCTACAACACAGGCTAAAGAATTAATGGTCTCATCAACGATCCAAGTCTATACTTTAACTATTCATCTGATTCGTTCGGATCATACATCGTGGCGATGTGATGATCGAATAAATCGCATCATATGATAATTTTGCAAATCCACTGACGAAAGCAGTTTCTCAGCAGAAGTTTTAGCGACCCGTACATAGTTCAAGTGTAAGACACTTGAGTGATTGGCTATAGGCCAAGTGGGAGATTGTTGGACAATTATGACCCATAGCATAACTATTTGTACAGAACATGGTGTTGTTGTACAAATTACTATGTGACATAGGAAATTGCTCTTTTATCATTTGTAATTGGATTACAGGGATATATAAATGATAAAAGTCCATATGATTAGTTCGGATTAATAAGATATGAGACAGTATTAATCGACTAAGGTTTAATCATTAAAACATCTCTAGTCGTAGTATTATCGAGATTGGACATCGATAATGCGGAATAGACTAGTATTGCACTTGTGCGCATTGTGGGAGCATAACGGCATAGTTCTCATATATTTGGGTATTGGATACTCATGCAAGTGTAATAGGAGGTTGTGTTTACCGATGGCACGGAAACAGCTTCGATATGGATAGACCCCTCGAAATTCCATTGGTAGTATGACTATGTGTCTATGGAAGTCCGAATCAGGGTAGGTGTAGACACAAATCCAGCCCCAGGCCTAGCACGTGACATCCGATATTGGATCGCAATATGCAATACTACGTATAATACGCCTGATATAGATTACATATTCCTTTAAGAATATTTCTGGAGAATTGGGTAGGCACAGTGCTTTGCTAGAAGCCAACCATGTCTTGTAAATCGGTAAAAACGTAGTACTAGGTACGTACGTGTTCGGATAGTACGACGACCGGATTTGCTGCCAACATATCCGGGGATCTCATGGGTCGCTTCCCGAAGATTCACCGATGACGTATGACTCAAACATAGTTAGTCTGAGATTAATTATAAGAGAGAGAAAAGTAATATGTGATTAATTACGGAGATATTTTATCTGTGATAAAATACTATTTAAAGAGAGAGAACGATTAATTTGGAATTAATCGATAAAATAATATATTAGATATATTAAACGAAATTAGATTTCAACGCGGAGTTAAAATTGGATTTTAATTCGGGCGAATAAGTTAATTTAGAATTAATTCGCTTGCGATGTGAATAGTAATTTTGCTAGGCATAATTATTTAATTAAATTTGATTTAATTACGTCGCAAAAAAAAATTCGTTAATTCGAAATTAGCGAACTCGAGCCCGGGAGTGTTTGCGGGCCCACTCGCATTTCGAATTGAGTGGGGCCCACAAGTCACATCACGCGTCATATCATTAGTCATTCTTGTGATGGAAGTCACATCACTTTGAGTGATGTGATGGTTGTCTTTTGTGATTGATGGTGGTGGTTGAAAGGCTTTAATTGCCTTGTACAATTTTTGGAAAATGTAATATGTATTTGATTTTTGAAATCAAACACAACCAACACATCTTCTTCTCTCATTCTCTCTCCCATTCGGCCAATGGGCCAATTTTTCTCTCAAGTTCTTGGCTTGGCCGAGAACTACACATGCAAAAGGAAAGAATTTGTGGCAAATTTTTCATGATGCTAGCACATCCAAGGGGTCAAACAAAGGTGATAGGGAAACCCATTCTTGAGCATGGAATCTATTCACAAAGCTTGGAGCTTGAAGATCATCCATGGAGGGCTTGATCGAACACAAGGAGCACAAAGAGGGCTTGGCCGAGAGATTCAATGGTGAATAAATTTTTTGTGTTCTTCGCATCGCAAATCCGTTCATTGTAAGTATGATTCCGCCATACTTCTTTATTGTATTCACATTTTTTTAATTGCTTGAATGATCTTGGGACTATAGTAGAAACCCAACAAAAACCCACTTGTCCGAGATGAAAATCTTGTTGACTAGATAGAACATGAGTCTCAGCATAATGATCATAATCATCTTAGGACACTCAGACAACTCATGAATCATATTAGGATAGGATCACCATCTTGCATTGATTTCCCCCACATGCATTTTCAATTTTAAACCATGTATCATCGAACTTTTATCCACACTCCACAGTCTAGAATCAGAAAATCATTATCAGCACTTAAGAGAATTCAATGAGGTATGTAATACTTGCACAGACCAAAATTACAGCATGAATATAATTTGACTTCAATTTTTTCCCTTTTCTTTAAAGGATAAAACTAAAATTTGGTTACAAAACCTTAGGTCATGATCTTTCAGAATATGGGATGATTTGCAAGAGTAATTTCTGAAAATATTCTTTCCCCCTCACATGACAAACTCCTTTAAAAGGAGAATCACAACTTTCACATAAGATTCAGGGGAAACATTTTACCAATGTTGGGAGAGATTTAAAGAAATATTGAATGTTTATCTACATCACAGGTTTGAAACATGGAGGCTGGTTTCTTACTTCAACGAGGGTTTAACACCCCAAGGTAGACAAGTAGTGGAAATGGTGTATAATGGTGAGTTTAGAGATAAAAATCCCGAAGATGCACTAGATTACCTAGAACACATAGCAGAGAATGCAAAACAATGGGATACAGTCGTCACTTATGAATCGTCTATAAAACCACATTCATCTGGAAGATGTATGTTTAACCTTAAGGAAGACCATGACTTTTCTACTAAATATACATCTTTAGCTAAAAAGGTTGAGGCATTAGAAATGAGGAAGAGTGATCATGTCAAGTCAATTCAAGAAATCACATGTCAAATCTGTAATTCAAATGAACATGTCACACAAGTTTTCCCAACCTTACCAACCCTACAAGAATGTCTATATGACCAAGTCAGATCCATAAACACTTTTAAGAGACAAAATCCAACCTCATATTCCCAACCCTACATGATCTTTGGAAGATTCATGTGATGACAACTTTAGTGCTCAATCCTTTATGCTTGATGCAATGACACTTTAATTCCGTCGTCAGAATTAAGGATTAGATCATTGTACCATGATGATGAAATTAAAGATCTTCATAGATCTATTCTTAGATCTTAGAAGTAAAAATTGCATAAGAAGCTCTTTAGCTCGTGTATGTCAGAGGGTACATCTGGCGAGCACTAGGTGTAGTAGATGATTGCTGACATCGATCAGCTAGGTTAGCTGGGCTTTACCTACGTGGCCGAAACTACCAAAGATTTGATCTTATAGCCTCTACCCGAAAGCTGGGGTAGGTTCATTATGAACCAAGAGTAAACTTTTGGAGATTTGACGGCTATGATCTAGGAAGCAAAGCCAGAGCTTCTAAAAGGGGCAAAGGAAAAATCATCACAGTCTTCTAGGAAGACAAATGACATATCCCAAGATGTCTGCCTAAACTGTGGCAAACGGGGTCACTGGGAACGTGACTGCCGTATGGACAAGGCAGACATGAAGGAAATAAAGAGGGGCAAGGCTCCGGCTTCAAGTATGTTAGTCATAAACATATTCACTACTAGTTTCAAAATTGGATTTTTGATACTAGATGTGGTACATAAAGATATGTACTGATGTGCGGAATCTGCTGATTAGCAAGATACTGGCTTCAGATGAGATTGATATGTGAATCGGAAACGGGACAACAGTCGCTATTTTAACCGTAGAAACCTAAGTTTAGGAACTACCCTTCGGGTGTGTACTTAAATTAGGAAACTGTTGTAATGTACCTAGTTTGACTAGAAACATTATCTCTATATAAGAGTATAACTCGTTGCGGGTATACCTTTATGTTGTAGAACACTAAAGTGTTTTATTTTATAAAGATGATATTGAGATAAACACATGAGATGTGAATAACAGTATTAATATTTAGTATATAAATGAATCTCAAACGTATGACATGACAAACAAATAGCTCAAACTCAATTAATCAGATGAGACTTATTTGTATCATTGTTTTCTGGGACACATTAAACAAGACTCATATATCCACACTTTTGAAGAGTGGGTACTAGGACGGATTTGATTCTAATCAAATGATGTCTACGAATCTAGTTTATTAGGCGAAGTGCCTAAAACACCTTTTACTTGGTAAAAGTGTAAGTGCCACCGATCTGTTAGCCCTTGTTCATAGTGACGTAAGTGGGTCCATATCTAGCTAGGCTAGAGGTGGATATGAACACTTCGTAACCTTTACGGATGTAGCATCATGTTTTGGTTATGTGTATCTTATGAAACACAAGTCATAAACTTTTGGAGTTTCGACACAAAGTAGAAAAATAGATCGGCTAAAGTATTAAACAGTCACGGTTAGACCATGATGGAAAATACTTAAGCAATAAGTTTCTCAATTACTTGAAAGAGTATAGTATTATTTCAATGAGGACTCCTCCCGGAACACCTCAATTGACGGTGTGTCCAAACGGAGAAACCAAATTTTGTTGGACATGATAAGGATAATCATGAGTCGCTTTGAGCTACCATGGTTAAATCCATTTGGATAATGCTTGCTAATGCTGCATGTTTCATTTATAAAATGTGGCAGCTGAACATCAAAATCGCTTTCCTTAAATGGAAACCTTTTGGAGGATGTTTACAACAACCTGACGGTTTTATCGTACCAAAATGAGCAAACAAGGTTTGCAAGTTAATTTAATCCATTCATGAATTGAAGCAAGCATTGCGTTCTTGGAACCATCGTTTTAATGTAATCATAATGGTATATGATTTAATTCAAAAACGAAAATGATTCTTGTGTATATAAGGAGGTTAGTGGGAGCACACTGACAGTGAATGTCCTAAATAATGATGACATATCATTTCTTGGAAATGACATTCCCATAATACAATCGGTGAAAGCTTTGCTTTCATGAAAATTCTCTGTAGAATTCTTGGGAGAGACAACCTTTATTCTAGGAATAAGGATCTACTGGAATAGATCTAAAGGTTGTCGGCACTCTCTGAGAACTCGTACATTGAAAGATGTACGCGACATGATGTCTCATATGCTTTGAGCATATGGAGTCACAATCAGATAATCCAAGTGATAGTCACTGAATTGATGTTAAGAACATCCTTAAGTATCTTAAATGAACTAAGGATGCTTTCTTGAGCTTGAGCTATGGAAGGAAACTTGAAGTGACTGGGTTCACCGTTGCAAGTTTCCAAACCGACAATAACGACTATAAGTCGTAATAAAGGTACTATATAATTTGAATAACGGAACAGTGAGCTGGAAATCTTCTAAGCAAGATATTGTTACCAAATAAACAATAAAAGCGGAATATTGTTGCAGCTGAGGCAGCAATAGAAGCCTTTTGGATCTATAATAATCCTAATAAGATTAGGTGTAATTCTGTTAGCAGCTGAGCTAGGCTACAACACAGGCTAAAGAATTAATGGTCTCATCAACGATCCAAGTCTATACTTCAACTATTCATCTGATTCGTTCGGATCATACATCGTGGCGATGTGATGATCGAATAAATCGCATCAGATGATAATTTTGCAAATCCACTGACGAAAGCAGTTTCTCAGTAGAAGTTTTAGCAACGTACATAGTTCAAGTGTAAGACACTTGAGTGATTGGCTATAGGCCAAGTGGGAGATTGTTGGACAATTATGACCCATAGCATAACTATTTGTACAGAACATGGTGTTGTTGTACAAATTACTATGTGACATAGGAAATTGCTCTTTTATCATTTGTAATTGGATTACAGGGATATATAAATGATAAAAGTCCATATGATTAGTTCCGGATTAATAAGATATGAGACAGTATTAATCGACTAAGGTTTAATCATTAAAACATCTCTAGTCGTAGTATTATCGAGATTGGACATCGATAATGCGGAATAGACTAGTATTGCACTTGTGCGCATTGTGGGAGCATAACGGCATAGTTCTCATATATTTGGGTATTGGATACTCATGCAAGTGTAATAGGAGGTTGTGTTTACCGATGGCACGGAAACAGCTTCGATATGGATAGACCCCTCGAAATTCCATTGGTAGTATGACTATGTGTCTATGGAAGTCCGAATCAGGGTAGGTGTAGACACAAATCCAGCCCCAGGCTTAGCACGTGACATCCGATATTGGATCGCAATATGCAATACTACGTATAATACGCCTGATATAGATTACATATTCCTTTAAGAATATTTCTGGAGAATTGGGTAGGCACAGTGCTTTGCTAGAAGCCAACCATGTCTTGTAAATCGGTAAAAACGTAGTACTAGGTACGTACGTGTGTCGGATAGTACGACGACCGGATTTGCTGCCAACATATCTGGGGATCTCATGGGTCGCTTCCCGAAGATTCACCGATGACGTATGACTCAAACATAGTTAGTCTGGGATTAATTATAGAGAGAGAAAAGTAATATGTGATTAATTACGGAGATATTTTATCTGTGATAAAATACTATTTAAAGAGAGAGAACGATTAATTTGGAATTAATCGATAAAATAATATATTAGATATATTAAACGAAATTAGATTTCAACGCGGAGTTAAAATTGGATTTTAATTCGGGCGAATAAGTTAATTTAGAATTAATTCGCTTGCGATGTGAATAGTAATTTTGCTAGGCATAATTATTTAATTAAATTTGATTTAATTACGTCGCAAAAAAAAATTCGTTAATTCGAAATTAGCGAACTCGAGCCCGGGAGTGTTTGCGGGGGCCACTCGCATTTCGAATTGAGTGGGGCCCACAAGTCACATCACGCGTCATATCATTAGTCATTCTTGTGATGGAAGTCACATCACTTTGAGTGATGTGATGGTTGTCTTTTGTGATTGATGGTGGTGGTTGAAAGGCTTTAATTGCCTTGTACAATTTTTGGAAAATGTAATATGTATTTGATTTTTGAAATCAAACACAACCAAACATCTTCTTCTCTCATTCTCTCTCCCATTCGGCCCAATGGCCAATTTTTCTCTCAAGTTCTTGGCTTGGCCGAGAACTACACATGCAAAAGGAAAGAATTTGTGGCAAATTTTTCATGATGCTAGCACATCCAAGGGGTCAAACAAAGGTGATAGGGAAACCCATTCTTGAGCATGGAATCTATTCACAAAGCTTGGAGCTTGAAGATCATCCATGGAGGGCTTGATCGAACACAAGGAGCACAAAGAGGGCTTGGCCGAGAGATTCAATGGTGAATAATTTTTTTGTGTTCTTCGCATCGCAAATCCGTTCATTGTAAGTATGATTCCGCCATACTTCTTTATTGTATTCACATTTTTTTAATTGCTTGAATGATCTTGGGACTATAGTAGAAACCCAACAAAAACCCACTTGTCCGAGATGAAAATCTTGTTGACTAGATAGAACATGAGTCTCAACATAATGATCATAATCATCTTAGGACACTCAGACAACTCATGAATCATATTAGGATAGGATCACCATCTTGCATGATTGATTCCCCCACATGCATTTTCAATTTTAAACCATGTATCATCAAACTTTTATCCACACTCCACAGTCTAGAATCAGAAAATCATTATCAGCACTTAAGAGAATTCAATGAGGTATGTAATACTTGCACAGACCAAATTACAGCATGAATATAATTTGACTTCAATTTTTTCCCTTTTCTTTAAAGGATAAAACTAAAATTTGGTTACAAAACCTTAGGTCATGATCTTTCAGAATATGGGATGATTTGCAAGAGTAATTTCTGAAAATATTCTTTCCCCCTCACATGACAAACTCCTTTAAAAGGAGAATCACAACTTTCACACAAGATTCAGGGGAAACATTTTACCAATGTTGGGAGAGATTTAAAGAAATATTGAATGTTTATCTACATCACAGGTTTGAAACATGGAGGCTGGTTTCTTACTTCAACGAGGGTTTAACACCCTAAGGTAGACAAGTAGTGGAAATGGTGTATAATGGTGAGTTTAGAGATAAAAATCCCGAAGATGCACTAGATTACCTAGAACACATAGCAGAGAATGCAAAACAATGGGATACAGTCGTCACTTATGAATCGTCTATAAAACCACATTCATCTGGAAGATGTATGTTTAAGCTTAAGGAAGACCATGACTTTTCTACTAAATATACATCTTTAGCTAAAAAGGTTGAGGCATTAGAAATGAGGAAGAGTGATCATGTCAAGTCAATTCAAGAAATCACATGTCAAATCTGTAATTCAAATGAACATGTCACACAAGTTTTCCCAACCTTACCAACCCTACAAGAATGTCTATATGACCAAGTCAGATCCATAAACACTTTTAAGAGACAAAATCCAACCTCATATTCCCAACCCTACAATTCTGGTTGGAGAAACCATCCAAACTTCAATTGGAGGAATTATAACCAAGCACAATCATCTCAACAACCTCCCCAAGTATACCAGAATTTCCAAAATTCTCATAATTATGCACCATATGTCCCACCGCCTAAGAAAACCCTTGAGGATACCTTGCATGTACCCATTGAGAAACATGAAGCCATCAATAACTAAAATGTGCAAACATTGATTGATCTGAAAGAAATTTTTGCCAAAATCACATCTACATTGATCATTAATGAAAAAGAAAAATTTCCTTCACAACCACAGCCAAACCTCAAGAGTCATCAAAATCCTCACGAGGGTAGTTCTGGTAGTCAACACATAGACCAAGTAAAATATTTTATTACTTTTCGCAGTGGTAAGGTTATCCAAAGACCTATTCTTAAACCTCATGAAGTTGAAAATAAATCAAACTCAGAGGGTAAGGAAAGGGTTGATGAACCATTACCTATCGTTGATGATAATAATTTTTCTCATGCACCTTCATTTCCTCAAGTATTAAAAATAAAGAAATTGAACCATTTCCCAAAGATATATGAAATATTCAACAAGTAAAGGTCAATATTACTTTGTTAGATGTCATCAAACAGATATCATATTATACCAAAATTCTGAAAGACTTGTCCAAAATTAAAATGGTGATTATTTTAAATTTTAAAAACAAGTAAATAAATTGCGCAAAAGTAGGTTGAGGAAAATTCAAATTTATAAAACCATCCAGAGTTGTGATTTCTTCTAATATCTAATTAAAAATGAAGTGGTTATTTTATGTTTGTGTAATATATCGGTTTACTAACCTGGAACACGAAATTATGCAAAAGCCTCTGTCGATGGTCAGATGCAAATACCCAGTGTAACCCAATTGAATCATATGTCTATGGCAACCAAATTACCTGGATTCATTAAGATTAAGTTCCAATTATGGTTACCCTCGCCCGACAGGTATATGTCTATTCTGTAAGGAAATCTATTAAAGGGTTATCTATCCTCAAGGAAGATCGTGGGCTATTAAGTCTAAAGCTTTTCTAAAAAAAAATAAAACAAAAAAGTCTAAGGCTGAAACCTAAAATTCCTTTGTCAAGTTTATTTTAGATTTACCAGATCAATCTTATTAATGGCCAGTTAACAAGACACATAAATTTAAGACTTAATAAGTAAACCTTTAAATTACCCAAACTATAAAATAACCCCTTATAAGCCGGTGATATTAGAATTCATCACAACCCTAGATAACTAACTTAGTTATGACACATAACTAGGACACGTAAAAACTTAAAAATAAAATAAATAAAGTAAAAATGCTGAAAAGTAAGTGCGGTAAAGTAAATACTGAAAAGTAAAATTACAATAAAATAAAGTGCTAGAGTTAAATGATCTACTTTTACTACTACTATTTTCGATATCTCTCTTAATATAATATATTAACTTGTGTGATATTACCAACCAGCCATATAGGCGGTAACCTGATTAAGTCAAATTAAGTCTATAAACCAACCATATAGGTGGAAATTACCAACCGACCAACCAGGCGGTATCCATGCTTAGTCAGATTAAAACCAGTTTATAATTGATTACCAACCGACCAATATAGCGGTATCCTTGTTAAGTCAAATTTTAAGTAGTGAATATATTATAGTTAAGGGAGATTAATCTAAATAGCATTAATAAAAGTTTTACCTTTCACCCTAGCAGGGGGAAGTTACCTCCTCATATTGAATAGTAAAAATGAAAAGTAGAAGAAAGTAAATTATTATTACAGAACGTAATTAAAATTTAATTACAAAACTGAAATTAAAAGAAACTAGATATAAAACTCCCTATTGACATCAGAGAATTCAGAGAGGAAGGTACATCTGAAATTGAAATTTCGAGCTGAATTTATAGGCGTCAATAAGCCTTGCGCATCGCGATGTGCAAGTTTCTTAAGGAAAATTACATATGCTAAGAAATAAAGAACTAAACAATTAGGTGTTTGTTATAAATGTACACGTTGGACGTGCAACACTCGTTGTCATTATTTAGGAATGGTGTCTGACAATCGCGAAGATAAATTCAGTTCATTAGAGATGCTTTGAGTAAAGAGTCTTTAGATGATATATCATTGACTCTTGTGACACATCCTAGTTGACATGTTCATTGAGTGATTCGTAATTTGCATACACAATTAAAAAAAAAGACAACAATACAATCTCGGGAATCCGACTTTAAAAGATTCTGTTTGCCAATTTATAAGAAAATTGGATGGGAAGCATATCCCGACCCACAGAGGGCGTTCAAGCCATTACTGGACATAAAACCAGAGGAAGATTTGAACCACAGTCACAATTACCAGTACATATTATTTCAATTTATTGCTTTGATTTCTTTTACTTTAATTTACTGTTTTAATTTCCTCTACTTTAATTTTACCAACAGTATCTAAACTTTTTAACTTTCACGATCTATTTTATTGTTTATCTGACAATTTCATTTTACAGGTACTAGTACTTTTATTACTCACCCTTTTCAGAATCCATAAATACAGCTCGATATTTCTCTATTCAACACATCCAGATAAGAGAGAGAGAGCAAAAATGGAGAAAACTTCATGACGACGAGTTACTAATATCTGTGTTTTTTTGGAAATAGCTTTGGAACTAAACTAGAATTTGTTGAGACTGTAAAAGAATTGGGTATAGTTATCGCGGAAAGAAACATGCACTTAGTATATGGTGGTGGTAATCTTGGATTGATGGGATGTGTTTCAAAGGTTGTGCAAGAAGGTAACAGTCAAGTTTTGGGGATCATTCCAAAAACTTTGGCAGACGAAAACCTCATTGGAAAATCAAATGGAGAAGAATACATTGTCTCAGATATGTCTAAAAGACTTACTGAAATGATTAATCATGCTGTCATTTTTATTAGTTTACCAGGTAGGCTAGGTACGTTGGAAGAAATATTCATAGTTGCGACATGGGCGAAATTGAACATTCACCGAAAACCCATTATATTACTCAATGTTGATCACTTTCATAATTTTCTTTTAGTATTTCTTGAGGATTCCAAAAGACTCGGGTTCATTTCAAAATCGGTAGAAGATATTGTCTTAACTGCAAGAAAAGTTAATGAATTAATTGACCAACTCTTAGCTTATGATCCTAAAATCGACCACATTCTTTCCAAGTTGAACTGATCTACTAACGATCATAGCAAAAACCGTATAGTGGACTTGAATCTTAATCTATAATTTTTTTGAAATACTCGTGTATTCAATTGTCAATTCCACACTAACAAGATGATGTCTTCTAAACTCTACTTCTTCTTATTCAGACATTAGGGAAAATGTCTCAATTTGGTTTGGGGGAAGGGATAGTTGACTATATAGTTTTCGTTTTTATGTTTCAACGTTGTGTTTTTCATTAAAAAAATATTTTCTTTTTTGTGTTATTGTTTTATGTAAATATATATATATATGTGTGTTATTTTTGCTTTGTTGTTATTTTGTGTGTAAAAAAATTTTATTTTGTGTTTAAAAAAAAAAAATTACACACAAACCAATAAATTTTTTTGACTAACCAAGTGGAATTATTGTTAAGAGATTGCAGTGAAAGAATTTTTCTCTCCTGAAACGCATCTGATGAGTGGTAAATCTATCACTATTTCCCACTCATTTAACCTAATATTTTGTATAGTCTCTTGAGTTTTGTGAATATTTTGATGTGTTTTGTGTTATTTTGTAGATAAATAAAGTTTCAGGACATTCTGGAGGTGATTTGGGCCAAAACAGTGAAAATTGGAAAAATGGCATTTTGATAATTTTGGCGCGTCGCGACACCTAATATGCACCGAACAGTGCTAATGTGCGCCGGGTCCACAAGTCAGAATTTGAAAAGTTGAATTTGCTAACGTGTGTCGTGACACGTGTCAACATCTTAGCCGATCTGCTAAAATACGCCTGCCACGTGTCATCATCCTAAGATGCCGACAATCATCATCTACGCTAACATGCGCCCTGCCACGTGTCATCATCTCAGAAGATCAACTAAAATGCGCCGTCTGCCACGTGTCAAAAACCTATGGTGCCGACACTCCGCGTGACATGTGTCACCTTCTCATTGGACCGAATTATTGGCAAATCACATTCTGCCACGTGTCGCCTTCCCATTGCACCACTTTCAGCGCGTGCCACATGTCATTTCATGATTGTGCCAACATCGTACGCGTACTCAACCCGCATGGACCAAAGACGCGTGCTGGCGTCGCGACGCTGGGAGCTTTGGCGTCGCGACGCCAGCCGTAATTTTTGCCTATAAATTCAGTTCAGTTTCATTTCATTTGGTGTGCTTTCTTTGGGATTTTTTCCCTGATTTCATAGGAAGCATCTAGTTTTGTAATATTAAAATTATGTATTTTTATTTTTAGTTTTTATTATAGCTTTTTATTTATTTACTTTATGTTTTGTAGTTAAATTTATGCTGGGGTAAATGTGAAGCTTTTTACTTTTATAATTTAGATTAATCTCCCTTAATTATAATATATAAATTATTTAAAACCTGACTTAATAAGGATACCGTCATATTGGTCGTTTGGTAATTATTTTTAAACTGGTTTTAACCTGACTTAATGAGGATAGCGCCTGGTTGGTCGGTTGGTAATTAATTATTAATTTGACTTAATCAGGATACCGCCTATATGGCTGGTTGGTAAATATCACACAGATTTATATATTATAATAAGGGAGATTTCTAAATTATAAATAGTAAAGGTAGATTAATCTCACTTTAATTATAATATGGAAATTGTAATATGAATTAAAAGTTGATTCCGCCTTAATAGCTGGTTTTAATTATGTAACATAATGTGACACCGCCTATATGGCTGGTCTTTAGGTGACAGATAATTACCGCCTATATGGCTGGTTTATGGATAAATAATAACACCACCTTCATGGCTGGTTCAACTTAATTGGATAATACTGACAATTTCCATATTATAATAATTTGAGATTTCTAAAAGTGAATCCTCTAACCCTAGTATTTTATTTTTATTCTAGGGAAGTGATGAAACACAATATCCACACTTAATAATTGATTTTCTTTTTATGGGTAGTTCTTTAGTTTGTTTATTGAGTCTTAAGCTTAATGCTTCTTGTTGTCTGATCACCAATAAGATTGATATGGTAAACTTAAAATGAACTAGACATAGGGATTTTAGGTTTCAGCCTTAGATTCAATAGCTCACGATCTTCCTTGAGGATAGATAACCATTTTAATATATTTCCTTACAGGATAGGAATATACCTGTTGGGCGTGGGTAGCCATGATTGGAACTTGGTCTTAATGAATCCATATAATTTGGTTGACATAGGAATATGGTTCAATTGGGTTATACTGGGTATTTGCGTCTGACCATCGGAAGAGGCTTTTGCATATCATCGTGTTCCAGGTTAGCAAATTAATTTATTACACATAAATAAGAGAGTCAATTCATCTTTTTAATAATATTGTGTGGAGTCATGACCCTAGATCCTTGAGTCTTTTTATTTATTTTCCTTAGTATTTTCTTTTGAGTCTATTTTTATTTTAATTCTCAAATCCACATTCAACCAACCAAAAGCAATCATTCTCTTCTCCCTATAATTAGATACCTGTAAATAAATAGATTCAATAATTAATAACAACAGTAGGAATTAAGTCATCGTGGGATCGATATTTTTATACTACTTGAACAATACGTGCGTTTGCGTTATACGTGTGTGTTTACGCCGGTCAGCATCTCAATATTTCGTAACAAGTTATTTTTGTTCTTTTCTTTTTGAATCATTTAAATTTGTGAATTCTCCATAATATTGATACTAGCTTGCTATCTAGAAACCCGACACAATACATACTTTCAGAAAATATGTTTCTATACGTGCTCTTTTACAAATCTCATTGACAGTACCTCTAAAAGCTCTCATTTCATGCTTTATAAGACTTCATAACTACTGTTACATATTTCTACGAGTTTGCAATCTATATACATATCTATATACATATATAAGCATACAATCAGCTATCATACCTTGTCTACCTAAGGAAATATCACAATGAGGTACTTACCTGGGGTCTATGCTATCTCTTCTCTTTCTCCATATGTAACTTAAAATATGGACGGTTAGGGTCGTTAATCATGTAAAACTTACTGATAGCATAAACTCCGTAACTTCCGGGAAAACCCAAATTAAATCTGTTTTCAGTGATTTCAGTTTCATTACTTATAATACATTATTATACATTGTTCTATATCAATCCAGTAGTTCAAATATGCAAATTAACGTTTCTAGGAAATCCTCCGAAACATTTTCGAAATCGCTGCGAATGATCCTAAGCCCTTCGAACCTCTCCGGATTTAACTAAACATTTTCGTAATATCATAAATAACTCATAACTATCATCAAAACAAAAACACATATTTATACATGTCACTAACTCACTTTTACCGAAGACTTGTATATTTTATCAGATCGATCAAACTCGTTACGTTTTCACTCGGATTCTACCAAATGCTCATATTCAATATACTAATACTCAAACAATTCAATTTATATCAATATTCTACTCTACGGAGCTATTGGATACATCTGAACATTTAACTTTTAAACTTGAAATTTGTGAATTTTTACCGGGAGGTCTTACCCAGATTTCGAGGGAATATACAGACTCCAAATGATCCCACGAACGCGCTGGAATCGACAGAATTCCGATCAGATCAACTGTTCACCATGGGTCACTATTCATCAAAATCTTCATTCCTCGTTTCGCTTGCAACCGTGCATGGAATGGAAAATCTGTCACAGCCAACTTGTAGTACTATCTGAGAGCTTCGATTTTATGGGTGGCTCGGGCTGTGAAATGAAGCGACAAGCCAAGATTGGGATGCCCATTCACGTGCACCTTTCTCTACCTTTCACACCGTCGCTGGCGGTCTAGGCTACCGCCAACCACCACAATGAGGAGTGGTGGCTGGCGAACCCCATCAGCTCAACCAGTAAACCAGAAACGTATTTGAGACAATGGGGGCGTGTGGAGAGCTTATGCCATATTTATAATTTCTTGGAACTTAGAGGTATATATAGACAAGTTTGTGGAATTTACATTCAACATATGGCTTCCTTGGAAAATGCTCATTTTTGAAGCCTTTCTTATGCAAATTTCGAAAAGTGTTCAACACGAAAGTTATTCGTCTCGGAAAAAAGAGTCTAATGGTTCAAGAATCAACTCAAACCAGCTTTCTTCGTATATAATAATATACATAATTCGCGTAAGCGGTTCTTTAATATCACACAATTTCCAATGCATCAAATATCTATTTTAAATTATTTCGAGCTATATTTCAACACTTAAACTCTTATTCTCTGATATACTCTCATTCTGAGTCCCAATCTGCAATAAAAAATCCTTCCGGAAGAGTATTCGAATTTCTGGATATTACAATGTTCCTCCGCAGACTAAGATAGCGAAGCCCAAGAGAGCTTCTGAAGACAAGTGTCATCACTGCAGTAAGATTGGGCACTGAAAGAGGAACTGTCCTGATTACCTTTCCTAGATCAGGAAGGAAAGAGCATCGACATTAGGTACTTTTATTTTTCTTGTTATTGATATCTCCTTAGCTTGTGAAGCTGTCACATCTAGTTGGATTTTAGATTCTCCTTGTCCTGTTCACAATTGCAATTCGTTGTAGGTGCTGAAGGAAAGTAGACGGTTGAAATCTGGATTACTTGTATATCTGCTATGCTTATTTACGGCTTGAACGATATCTGGTCATGTGTAATTCATGAGATACATCAGACTTCCAATGATTCTCGAATACTCTAATGACGATACACTTGAACCAGTATTCTTTGACAGATGAAGGGTTAGGTCCACAATAGTTCTAGCCACATTTAGATCTCATTTATTATATTTTTCAAGTATTTTCTCAACATAATGAGCTTGAGATACTATGTATCCCTCTAATGTTCTGGAAATTTTAATTCCTAGTATCACATCAGTCACTCATAAATCTTTTATGTCAAACTTATTGGTAAAAGCTTTCTTAGTAGATTGAATTATCTCAAGATTACTACCAATTATAGACATATCGTCTACATAAAGACACACCATGACATATCCTTTTTGAGTTGATTATGTGCATACACACTTATCGCACTAATTGATTTTGAATCCACTTGATAATATCTCTTTGTCAAATTTCTCATGCCATTATTTAGATGCTTGTTTAATCCGTACAAGGATGTTACAAGTTTGCAAACCTTGTGTTAATGTCCAAGAATATTGAAACATTTTGGTTGTTAATTAATTAATTTATTTATTTATTTTATAAATTAAATATTTTTATTTTATAAATTATTTTTTTATTTTATAAATTTATATTTTTTCTCTTTATATATCTATTCTTTTTTTAATAAATATTAAAAATTTCATATTTTTTGTTATTTATTTTGTGTTCATTTATTCATTTAATTTTTTGATTCTTTTTTTAATTTATTTAACATTACTTATGTATAATAGAAATTTTTCTCTTGTATGTTAGATAAATTTATTTTAAAAATAGAGTACAAGCAATAATATAAAAAGTTACACTTAAAAATATAAAAATATAAATTATAATTTATGTTGCCTCCAAAGTCTCATCATGTCGCACTTGGTGATATACCCAATTCTTCGTACCATAATTGATTACGTATCCTATAATGATTGGCCCATCCTTTAGCTTCGTATGATGAATGTTCCTACCACCACGTTGGGATGGGTGGTACATGGTAATGAGGGTGTAAGAAAACTTGCATGAAGTGTCTCTCAATAAAAGTAATAGCTATTTCTTAACGCTCTTGGTCTGGAAATGCAGGGGACCTTAATGACAAGTGAGTATAACAACTCCAAACATTCTCACCAAATATATGCAGTACAAGATTATACTTTGATGCGATGATAATTCCTAAACTCATCGAGTTCATCCAATGTACATACGCGATGATATACACACTTATCACAATGATTAATTTTGAACCCACTTGACAACATCTCTTTGTCAAATTTTTCATGCCATTGTTTAGGTGCTTGTTTTAATCCATATAAGGATCTTACAAGTTTGCACACCTTCTATTCTTATCCAGGAATATTGAAACCTTCTGGTTGTTCCATATAAATCTCTTAATCTAATTCACCATTTAAGATTGTCGTCTTCACATCCATTTGATATATTTCAAGATCAAATATAGCTGCTATGGCTATAAGCATTCTTATTGACGTGATATGAGTCACTGGTGAATAGATATCAAAGTAATCAAGACCTTCTTTTTATCTATAACCTTTTATGACAAGTCTTATTTTGTACTTATCTATTAATTCATCCGGCTTCATCTTCCGTTTCAAAATCTATTTGTAGCCCAGCGGCTTACAACCTAGAGGAAGATCAACCAACTCCCAAGAATGGTTTTGAATGATAGAATCAATCTCTCTATTGATAGTCTCTTTCCACAAAGGTGCCTCTGAAGAAGACATTGCTTCTTTATACCTTTGAGTCTCATTTTCTAACAAGTATGTCAGAAAATCAGGTCTAAATGACTTAGATGTTCTAGCTCTTTTGCTACATCTAGGCTTATTTTCCTCAATATTTTCATGTTGATCTGATTCTTGGTCAAATTGATCATTATCTATAGCAGTATTAATAGTTCTTTTGAAAGACTCTTTTCTTTATTTTTCCTTACAAGGAAAAGTCTCTTAAAAGAATATCGCATTCCTTGAATCAATTATCATATTTGGATTAATGTCAGGAATTTAAGACTTATGTACCAATAATCGATATGCACTACTGTTGTGAGCATATCCAATGAATATACAATCAATAATCTTGGGTCATATTTTAACCTTCTTAGGTTTAGGAACCATTACTTTGGCGAGACGCCCCCACACTTTCAGATATTTGTAAGAAGGTTCATGACGTTTCCAAAATTCATATGGTATCTTGTCCAGTCTTTTGTGAGGTAACTTGTTTAGAACGTAGTTGGCGGAAAGCAATGCTACCCCCGGAGGTTCTAGGGTAAACCAGAGCTTGTCAACATGACATTCATCATTTCCTTCAATGTTCAATTTTTGTATTCCGTAATCGCATTTTATTGAGGTGAATAAGGAGTAGTAGTTTCGTGAATAATTCCATGATTGGAATAGTATTCACCGAATGGTGAAACATATTCACCTCCTCTATCACTCCTGATTCTTTTGATTTTCTTACCAAGTTGATTTTTAACTTCATACTTATAATGTATAAAGCTATCAATAGCTTCATCATTGCTCCTCAACAAATACACATAACAGAATCTTATGTTATCATCGTTAAAAGTGAGAAATACTTTTTACCGCCTCTGGTTTGTACAATATTCATATCACACACATCGGTGTGTATAAGTTCCAAGGGTTCAGAACTTCATTATATGGAATGAAATGATGCTCTATTCATTTTTGCTTCAACACATGCCTCACATTTATGTTGGTTATCAATTGTAAATTTAGGTGTAAGGTCCATGTTAATTAATTTATGCATTGTATCATAATTAACATGCCCTAACCTCTCATGTCATACATTTTGTGACTCAATAATATAAGTAGAAGATGTACCTTTATTATTAGCATTGTGTCGATTGATAGTCATGACATTGAACTTGAAAAGGCCCTCAATGAGGTATATTTTTCCTACATATATATCATTTTTTGTCAGTACAAACTTGTCAGAAATAAATACAAGCTTAAAACCATTCTTGCTAAGGAGTGAACCCGAAATCAAGTTCTTCCGAATATCAGGAACATGTAAACATTCTTCAACGTAAGCTTTTTCCCAGATGTCATCTTTAAAACCATTGTGCCTTGCCCAACCACTCTAGAGGTAGATGAGTTTTTCATTGTCAGATGATTGCCACCATCGACTTTCTAATAGGAGTAAAACATTTTACTGTCAGCACATATATGACGAGTAGCCCCCTTGTCTACCCACCATTCTCTCGGATTCCCAACCAAGTTGGCTTCAGTTACAACTGCTAAGAGGTATAATAACATTTTATCTGCCATTGTTTAAGTTTGCTCCACCAAACTTATCAGGTTTCTCTCCATGAGTGATCGATACTGTGATATTTCTCTAGCCATGTGTAACTGGAAAATGGAACAGTAATCAATAAGTCAACAACAGAAAAATCACACAACGATCAATCATATTATCTTGTGTATGTGTTACACTAAGAGTCCACTTGTTATCTTGGACAATAGTACCAAATAACATAAGTAATCGAATTTATGATTAAAGTTTCTTATGATAGGTAAATAAAAGAAAATTCTCAGAGGACGAGGGGGGTCCGGTGTAATTACTTAAATCTCTACCTACTTAGGCTCTTATTGCCTTGCTGACAGAATTTCATTAATCACTTTTTCAATAGAAAATCTTATGCATTCACTATTAGTGTTACACTCAATTCTCAACAAAAGTACGATAAGCAAATTAAATACAAATAATATATTTTTTTAAGGATACAAACATCAACTTTATCACTTAAAAATTAGTGTATTAATATGTGATAATTGAAACTCATTTAATTAACTTAAATTTATAATAACCAAATTGAAATTATTTGTTATATGATTTTTTTTAAGTTCATTAAACAATTAATGAAAAAATTCTAAAATTAGTAAGTTACACATTCCAATAATCATGTGTTAATTGAAACATTATCATAAGCTTAAAATCAAATTACACAATATTTGAATATAACTTATAATTTAAATCAATCAATTTATTTATTTATTAAAAACCACACACATCTTTATGTCCATATTTATTTGCTCTTACAATGAATAAACATATATGAAATCATTATGTAAAACCATATAAGTGCATCGACTACGTATAAATGTTGTTTTACATATATGAATTTCTCAAGCACTCAAACAATGCACAAACATGCATTCGCTAATGATTAATAGACATAAAAAATCATATATTAAGAAGAAGGAAAAAATTATGATTTATCCTGTTACTGTTAGGGTTGGTACTCAGAGCGCCAATTTTCTTATGTATTTCTCTGTAAATACTTATATAACATTTTATTATAAATAAATAAAACAGTTTCTATTATATAACATCTCTTTATATATAGCAAAGATGTAATTGATCTTAGAATAATTTGTTATGATACTGTTGTAAAAGCGTCGCAACTGACATTGAGTTGTATCATGACGTTGTCATGTTTAGGCAGTTTCTGGTCAAGGTTTACACTACTTGGTCAGTAAAGTAAACCTGTTGAGACTGGTACATGTCGTATACTGGAATCTCGGATTCCAATGGTTTCTCAATGAACCATGAGTCTTGGAGATTCATATAGACATGTAGGTATTTATAGCGGATAAACACTGAACGACTCACCGAAGATTCTTAATAGATGCTACAACAACGTCAATAAGAATCTTCTCGGGTTGAGTAGCATAGTGATTCTTTAACTTGAGATACCACTGTGGATATATGAGATATCCTCCACATTTTGATGGCAGTCACGTCACCGACCTATTTAGGTCAAACCTCCGACTGTCTGTTGGGTGTGGTCTGATCCTCAGGATATCCTATGTATGTTAAGATAGAATTTGTTAGCTCCGTGTACAAAGCATAGGTATTCAATATGGAATTAGAAATCTGTTAAATCCATGGTCTCGTGGTACACTGTAGAAGCGAGTTCTAAGTGTTATTAAGAGATTGCTAATCGAAACATCGACGTGATTATATATATTGAGATTTGACGTTAATATCTATATCTCTATAATAATCTGAATACCTGTGACGGAGGGATTATACGTATGTAATGACATTGACCTGTATGGTTCAATGAGTTTATCCGTATTCGTCATAATTTAAGAGTGGGTAGATTATGCACACGAAATTGGATTTCGTGACGGATATGCCTGAACCTAGAAATTCTCACTAATGAAATATACTCGTAGAGCACTAGGGCAATTTTTATGAATAATATGTATTATTTATAAATCGTTTAACTGTTAAACGAAATATACATACTTTAGGGGCTGATCCGTCATTTCCTAATTAATGTGTATTTGTATTTAATATTTGATATTATTAAATACACATTAATTAATTGTCAAATTATGATATTTGACTTATATCATTAATATACGTATTTGAATTATTTAAAGTAAATATAATACATATATTTGAGATATTTATATTTAATTAATTAATTATTTATTTAATTGTTAAATAATTAAAGTAATTAAGATATAAATTTCTTACATTATGATAAAGTTAGGAAATGATTAAAATGTAAATTGTTGACTTTGCATTAAAAGAAATGGTTGTCAAATTGAATTTGACTTCTTAGATTTTTTTTTTAATTTTGATTAAATTGAAAATATCTATTTCTTTTTGTTTCCTGTTATTTTCGGCCAACCCTAAGACTATATAAAGGTTATGTTTTTCATTTTACTTCACACAAGTCATTTTACTTCACACAAGTCAAAACATAAACAAAATAAGATTGAGAGAAAAAAAGAAGAAACAAGAAGAAAATCAAAGGTTGTTTGTATTTTAGTAAGTATTTCCAACTACCTATTAGAGAAAAATTTGTTCCTTTTGTTCTTGGCTACAACATGTGTAGTTCTTAAGTTTTTCTACTATTTCTTGTTTGTGTTTTTAATGGTTGGAAGTATAGATGATGTGTGTTTGCATGTATGATGTTAAAAGAAAGCTTGTATGTTGCCATTATAGAGTTGTTAGACCACTCATTGATGACCTAAAATTGTTCTATAGTTATTTCAAAGTGGTGAGACTTGTTTGGTGTGGTAGAGACTATTAAAGTATTGGATTTGTTTAATTTGGTGTAATTTGATTAATATGTAAAATTAGGGTTTATACCCATTCCAAATTTGGGGCTTTTCACATATGTGTTGTGTAATGATGTATATTTAATTTGGTGTTGATTGGATATCATCTAATGTTGTTTTGAACAAGATTGGACCAAAATGCACAAGTTGGAAAATCTATGGCCTTCTCGGCAATTTGGGGATTTTGTGACTTTTGAGTTATGTTTTGTATTTCGATGTATTGGACATGTATAAATTATTTTGGGATTGATTTGGAATCATTTAAATTTATATTTCACATTTTAAGGACTAAAACGATCAAAATATAAAGTATTGGGGGTCTCTCGGCAATTAAAGAAAAATATGATATTTGGGTAAAAATTTCAGTTTTTAAGTATTGAGTAATTAGAATAAATAAGTTTATTTTAATTACCCAAGAAAAATTATTGAAATCGGAAAATTTTGATTTTCCACGTTCCGCTGCGTTTACCCGGATTTGCCCCTAAACCCCCCCCCCCCCCCCCCACAAAATGATATCAGAGCGAGTCTGATTCTGAACTTTGGCATATGAGGTTAGGTCATTTAGGCGTGAAACGCCTAACCTAGTTGGTTAGGAATGGTTTGATTCTGGATCTAACCATTGAACCTTATCCAACTTTTGAATTTTATATTCGGGGTAAAATGACCAAAGCCCTATTTTTAGGTATTTGACACTGAGCCACTGAATTATTGGAACTCGTACATTCTGATGTATGTGGTCTTATGAGTCAGACCGCACACAATGGTTTTTCATACTTCATTAACTTTACCGATAATGTGTCACGATATGGTTATATTTATCTGATGAAACATAAATCGAAAACCTTTGAAAAGTTCAAGGAATTCCGAAATGAAGTAGAAAAATAAACTGGACAATATATTAAATGTCTTTGATCTGATCGAGGTGGTGAATATATGAGTGGAGATTTCATTGATTATTTAAAGGAGAATGGGATTCTCGCTCAATATACTCATATTGGTACTCCACAACATAATGGAGTGTCAGGGAGGAGAAATCAGACATTATTGGATATGGTTCGATCTATGATGAGTTTTACAGATTTTCCCTATTACTTATGGGGTTATGCTCTTTTAACTGCCGCACATCTTTTGAATAATATTCCTTCCAAAGATGTTCATATGACTCTGTATGTGATATGGACATGTAGGAAATCGAATCTTAATTATATTAAGGTTTGGGGTTGTCCTGCATACGTCAGGGTGGCTCAGCAGAATAAGCTTTTACCTCGAGGATAAAAGTTTAGATTTGTTGGATATCCTTAAAATACGAAATTATATTTTTTTAAGATACCAAGCATCAAAATTTATTCGTAGCTGGCTTCGGAAAATTTCTAGAAGTAAAATTTTTGTCTGAATGAGGTAATCATAGACATGTTGAAATTGATGAAGTACAACCTGAGACCAACGAACAAACGGAGGAACCTGAAGTTCAAGAAGATGAAAAACCTTCATTACCCACACTCCGTAGGTCACAAATGGTATCTAGACCTCCTGAACGCTTGTATTTGATGCAAGAAAAAAGTCTCGATGTTCTCTTAGTTGAAGAGACTGACCATTTTACCTATAGAGAATCGATGTTGGACATCGACCCCATAAAGTGGCAATACGCCATGAAATCCCAGTTAGACTCAATGCATGAGAATCAAGTTTGGGACAAGGTTCCACTTCCTGAAGGAATTGTTCCTATCGGTTGTAAATGAGTTTACAAAAGGAAGCGCAAGCCTGATGGAAAGGTTGAAACCTTTAAGGCCCGACTGGTAGCTAAAGGTTACACGCAGCGACCTGGTGTCGACTACGATGAAACATTTTCGCCAGTTGCGATGCTAAAGTCTATAAGGATTTTATTATCTATTGCCGCTTACTATAATTATGAGATTTGGTAAATAGATATCAAAATGGATTTTCTAAGTGGATTTCTTGATGAAGAAATCTATATGGAACAATTGGAAGGTTCTGCATCCACTGAGAACTCGGGTATAGTATGTAAGCTTAAAAAGTCCATTTATGGACTAAGCAGGCTTCACGAAGTTAGAATCTTCAATTTTATGAGATAATCAAATTGTCTGATTTTCTCAAGAATTTGGAAGAATCCTATGTGTATAAGAAGGTCAGTGGAAGTATGGTGGTATTTTTAATTCTTTATGTTGATGACATCCTGATCGTTGGGAATGATATCAGGATGATGCAAGGCGTCAAAGCTTATCTTTGTAAGAATTTCTCCATGAAGGACCTGGGTGAAGCTTCTTATGTCTAAGGCATAAAACTCTATAGTGATTGAGAAATGAAGCTTATTGGGTTATCCTAATCAACGTACATAGATAAGATCTTAGAACGGTATAATCTTGGTAACTGTAAGACAACAAACATACCGTTCAGAAATGGCTTACATCTTCAAAGAAGATGTGTCCACAAATAGAAGATGAGAAGATTAGAATGTCTAATCAGTCTTATGCTTCGTGTTTGGGCAGTATTGATGGAGTTAGTGCTTAGAGTGCCAATCCGATTTGTATATTTTATTATTTATTAATAAAATAACTATATTTTTCATTTCATACCTTATTAATAGTATCTTCATTATGCGTATTAGATTGATGTATAGATTTTCTAAGAATGACATCGACCTTAGAATAGTTTTGACACTAGGTGTAAACTATTCTTAAAGTAAATATTCCTAGTCGTTGGTTTTGGAATACGGTCAAATTCCTATAACCTAGAAGACTAGCACGTCATATATTGGAATTAGAGTTCCAATGGTTTAACGCGATGTACCATGAGTTTTGGAAACTCGGAAAGACATGTGGGTATTCGTTGGAGTGAAAAATGAATGACTCATAGGTGATTCATAATAGTTGGAAGTACACACCACCGTCAATATGAATTTTCTTGAATCGAGTAGCATATGTAATCCTTTGACAATATGATAGCATTGATTTTGTGTGAGATCCTCCACACTTTGATGCCATGTATGTCATAAACCATTCATAGTCTGGCCTCTAGATGTTCGTTGGGTGTGGACCGATGCACCAGTAATCAAGTGCGAAGCAAGATAGGATATGTCGTCCCCTATATGTACTATAAGGGGTTTAGATATCCATGTAAGTAAAGTCACGATTCTTAAAGACTTTGTCCAAAGCTGATCACCTAGGGTGGATCGCATCAGTTGTAAAGAATCATAGACATGTCGACATGAGATGTGCGCCTTGGAAACTTGACGGTATATTCTATGTTTCCTCAGCACAAATCGGATAGCCTACGACGGAGAGATTGTTAAATATATGTGATGACCTCGACTTGTATAGTTCAGAAAGGTCATTCGTGTTCTTCACAAATTCGGAGGTGGCCGAATTACGTATATATTAGCTAGGCTTATATGACGAACCTGTCTGAACTTAGAGAGTCCCAATAAGAAGTGTACTGATGAGTGGTAATTATATCACTATTCCCCACTCATTTGACCTAATATTTTGTATAGTTTCTTGATTTTTGTGAATATTTTGATGTGTTTTGTGTTATTTTGTAGATAAATAAAGTTTCAGGACATTCTGGAGGTGATTTGGGGCCAAAACAGTTAAAAAGAACACAAAATGACATTTTGTAAATTACCGTGTCGCGACGCGCAGGCTGCGTCGCGACGCCTAATGTGCGCCGCACCATGCTAATGTGCGCCGGGGACACATGTCAGAATCTGAGAAGTTTGACTTTGCAACGTGCGCTGGACTTTACTAACGTGCACCGTGCCACGTGTCAACATCACAGCCGATCTGCTAACGTGCATCGTGACTCATGTCATCATCTTATGGTGTCGACAATCGCCATCATCACGTGTTGACACGTGTCACTCCACGTGTCAGCCACGTCATCATCCATGTCAGTAGAAGACCGAGTCAACATGCCATGTCATCATCATCCAATCACGAAGTGCCAAGTGTCGCAATCCTACGGTGTCGACAATCACTATCGCCACGTGTCACCACGTTAGCGCCACGTCATCGCCATGTCAGCATAATCATTGAGTTGCCAGCCGCCTTGCCACGTGTCACCTTGTCACCTTATCCGTAATTGCCACGTGGCAGATAAGAATCTGAAGCTGACGAATCAGCGCTTGACACGTCAGCGCGTCGTGACGCAAGAAGAAACATGCTCGTCGCGACGCGTGGGGCTTATTAACGCCTATAAATAGAGCTCGAAATTTCAAGTTCAGATGTACATTCCTCTCTGAATTCTCTGATGTAAATAGGGAGTTTTCTATCTAGTTTATTTTAATTTCAGTTTTGTAATTAATTTTAATTACGTTCTCTAATAGTAATAGTAATTTACTTTCTTTACTTTTACAGTTTTTACTATTTAACCATGATGAGGTAACTTCCCCCTGCTAGGGTGAAAGGTAATTCTTTTAATATTTCTATTTAGATTAATCTCCTTTAATTATAATAAATTCACTATTTAAAACTTGACTTAATAAGGATACCGCTATATTGGTCGGTTGGTAATTCATTTTAAACTGGTTTTAATCTGACTAAGCAAGGATACCGCCAGATTGGTCGGTTGGTAATTAAACTTTCTTACCGCCTATATGGCAGGTTTATGGACAAATTTTGATACCGCATATATGCTGGTCGGACTTAATTTGACTTAATCAGGTTACCGCCTATATGGCTGGTTGGTAATATCATCACAAGTTAATATATTATATTAAGGAGATATCTAAATTAGTAGTAGTAAAAGTAGATCATTTTACCTTATCATTTTATTTTATTGTAATTTACTTTTTAGCTTTTACTTTACCGCAATTACTTTTCAGCATTTTTACTTTATGTCTTTTATTTTACTAGCCCTAGTTATGTGTCGTAACTAAGTTAGTTATCTGGGGTTGTGATGAATTCTAATATCACCGGTTTATAAGGGGTTATTTTATAGTTTGGGTAATTTAAAGGTTTACTTATTAAGTCTTAAGCTTAATGCATCTTGTTAATTGGCCACTAATAAGATTGATCTGGTAAATCTAAAATACTCTTGACAAAGGAATTTTAGGTTTCAGCCTTAGACTTAATAGCCCACGATTTTCCTTGAGGATAGATAACCCTTTAATAGATTTCCTTACAGGATAGACATATACCTGTCGGGCGGGGGTAGCCATATTTGGAACTTAAATTTAATGAATCCAGGTAATTTGTTTGACATGGATAGATGGTTCAATTGGATTATACTGGTATTTGCGTATGACCATCGACAGAGGCTTCCACATAATTTAGTGTTCCAGGTTAGTAAACTGATATAGTACACAAACATGAAATAACCGCTTCATCTTTTAAAAGATATTAGAAAGATTCACAACCCTAGATAGTTTCCTAATATTGAATTTTCTTAAACCTACTTTCGTGCAATTTTATTTACTTGTTTTTAAATTTAAAATCATATAATTTCAAATCAATCAATCAACATGTTAGATACTAGTAATTATTTGACCTCATAAAATTAATAGATTATGTATTAAGTCCTCATGGGATTGATACTTTTAATACTACTTGAACGATACGTGCGCTTGCGTTATACGCGTGTGATTACGCCGGTCAAGTTTTTGGCGCTATTTCCAGGGACTTATTTATCTTTAACTATTAGTTTTGAGGTTAGATACCTTTACTTGTATCTAATTTCTTTTTACTTATTGTTTTTGTTTTCTTGTGTTTCAGGTTCTCAGAAACTACATGAGACGAACCAGAAGCTTTGAACTCCGACCGCTTGACCCAGAAATTGAAAGAACCATCAGACAATTGAGAAGGGAAAGGCGTGAAGGCCAAGAAGCTTTAGTCAACATGGAACCTGAACCTCTGGAAGTTGCACCACCAATACCCATTCGAGACAGAACTATTCCGGTGGTCGACGGCTTCATTTCCAGTATTGTACTTCCTCTTTTACCAGCAAATACATGTGACATCAAAACATGCATTCAGATGATTCATCAGTCAGTGCAGTTTAGGGGAAAGCAACTGAAGATCCTAATACCCACATCAGCAACTTCCTGGAAGTTTGCGGCACTTTCAATTACAACCGAGAAGCTGAAGAAGCAATGATACTGCGTGTTTTTCTATACTCCTTGAAGGACAGAGCTAAAGCTTGGCTACATTTACTACCAGCAGGTTCCATCACAACTTGGAACACTTTAGCCACCAAATTTTTGCAAAGTACTTTCCACCAGCCAGAACTGGAAAGCTGAGGAATGACAACACATCATTTGTACAACAAGACTCGGAAACTCTCTACGAAGCTTGGGAAAGGTACAAAGATTTGCTCTGGAAATGTCCTCACCATGAGATTCCAAAATGGATTCAAGTCCAAACTTTATATAACAGACTTTCTGGACTGATGAGAACCACAATCGATGCTGCTGTTGGAGGAGCTTTGATAGCAAAATGAGAAGATCAAGCCTGAGACCTAATAGAAGAAATGGACAATAATAATTCATTGTGGCCAACAGAAAGGAGCATGATCCAAAGAATTGCAGAAATTTATGAAAGTGGAGCCAATACAGCAGTCAACGCCAAGCTGGATCAGATATGCAAATTTATGGAGACTCTTACCACTGGATCCAGAAGTTCACCATATGGAGGAGCACCAGATTCAAAACAACTTGAAGAGACGGTGAATTATGTCAACAATTTCAACAGACAGTGGAACAATCCATATTCCAACACCTACAACCCAGGGTGGAGGAATCATCCCAATTTTTCATGGAGCAACAATTCAGGGCAAAAGAACAATCCACCACCTGGATTCCAACAGCAGAACTATCCACCACCTGGATTCCAGCAACAAAACAAAGGCTAGGAGCAGGAAAATGAACCAGGAATAGCAGAAGTGCTGGCTCAGTTAAAAAAGTATGATGTTATATTTTGAAAGCCAATATGCTTCCATCAAAGCATTGGAGAATCAAATTGGACAAATGGCCAATGCTCAGAGTTACAGACCGCCAGGTAATCTTCCCAGCAACACAGAACCAAATCCAAGGAACCGAGGGAATGAGCAATGTCAAGCCATCACCTTGAAAAACGGTACTGAGATCAACAAAGATGTTGGAATCAAGGGAACAATTGAGGAAGTTCCAAAAGATGGAGTTCCACAGATGGAGGAAAAAGAAGCAAAGGAAAAAGAAAAAGATCATATCACTCCACCTCCATATTTTCCACAGCGACTTCAGAAAAATAAACTGGACAAGCAGTTTGCTCGATTCCTGGAAGTGTTCAAAAAGCTTCACATCAACATTCCATTTGCAGAAGCCTTGGAAGAAATACCCAGCTATGTAAAATTCATGAAAGACAATCTTTCACGAAAACGGAGATTGGGAGATTACGAGACAGTAGCATTGACGGAAGAATACAGTGCCATCATTCAGAGGAAACTTCCCCCGAAGTTGAAAGATCCTGGCAGTTTCATTGTCTCATGCACCATTGGAGAACACTATATCGGTAAGGCTTTATGTGACTTAGGTGCAAGTGTTAATTTAATGCCTTTTTTCTATTTACAGGAAACTGCAAATTGGAGAAGCAATGCCTACCTCAGTCTTACTACAACTTGCTGATCGAACGCTCGCATTTCCAAGAGGTGTTGTGGAAGATGTGCTGGTCAAAGTCGAGAAACTCATTCTTCCAGCAGATTTCATTATCTTTGACATGGAAGAAGACAAAGATGTACCTATCATCCTTGGAAGACCATTCTCGGAGACACGACGAACTGTGATTGATGTACAAAAAAGAGAATTAACTATGAAAGTTCAAGACCAAGAAGTTACTTTCAATGTTTTCAAAGCCATGAAATTCCCGAGTGATGAAAAGGAAGAAGAATGTTTCAGAATTGATGTTGTTGATAGTATCGTTCAGGATACTGATACAACCTTCGCGGACAAACTTGAAGCTTGCATCACCAACATGACTGACAGAGAGCTAGATACTGAAATCCTGGAATGTATCAACTACCTTGACAAACCATTCCAATTCAAATCGACACCACAAGTGGAAAGCCAGGAACTGCCAAAGAAAGATCGAATCAAGCCTTCGATTGAAGAACCACCACAGCTGGAGCTGAAGTTACTATCGAGCCATCTCAGGTATGCATTTCTTGGAAACTCTTCTGAATTACCTGTTTTTATTTCTTCTTCACTAACATTAGAGCAGGAAGAAAAGTTGCTGAGAGTATTACGATAGCACAAAAGAGCCATTGGCTGTACTATAGCAGACATTCGAGGCATTAGTCCATCATTTTGTATGCACAAGATTCTGATGAATGATGAGTACAAACCCACAGTGGAGCATAAACGGAGACTCAATACAATCATGAAAGAAGTCGTGAATAAAGAAATCATCAAATGGTTGGATGCTGGCATCATTTACCTCATCTCATACAGCACTTGGGTGAGTCCTATGTAGTGTGTGCCAAAGAAATGAGGAATCATTGTAGTCACAAATGAAAAGAACGAGCTGATTCTAACAAGAACGGTGACTGAATAGAGAGTATGCATGGACTACAGGAAGCTGAACAAAGCCACGAGAAATGACCATTTTCCGCTACCATTCATTGACCAAATGTTGGACAGACTAGCGAGACATGAGTTCTATTGCTTTCTGGACGGATATTCAGGGTACAATCAGATTGCTATCGCCCCAGAAGATCAGGAGAAAACCATTTTTACAAGTCCGTATGGTACTTTTGCTTTCCGCATGATGCCATTTGGATTATGTAATGCCCCTGTCACTTTTCAGCGTTGCATGATGGCCATCTTCTCAGATATGCTGGAGCAGAGTATGGAGGTATACATGGATGATTTTTCTGTGTTTGGAGACTCTTTTGACCACTGCTTGCAAAATTTGGAACATATGTTACAAAGATGTGAAGATACCAACCTGGTACTCAACTGGGAGAAATGCCACTTCATGGTACATGAAGGCATTATTCTTCGACACCAGATCTCACAAAAGGGAATCGAGGTAGACAAAGCAAAGATTGAAACAATTGAAAAATTACCTCCGCCGACATCAGTCAAAGGGGTTCGAAGCTTTCTCGGACATGCAGGTTTTTACAGGGATTTATCAAAGACTTTTCCAAGATTTCTAAACCTCTGTGCAATCTTCTGGAGAAGGATGTGCCATTCAACTTCACCAAAGAATGTCATGAAGCTTTTGAAATCTTAAAACAGAAGCTGATTTCTGCCCCCATCATAGTAACACTAGACTGGACCCTTCCATTTGAGGTGATGTGCGATGCTAGTGATTTTGTTGTAGGTGCAGTTTTAGGACAACGCAAAGTAAAGATTTTCCACACCATTTACTACTCTAGCAGAACTTTGAATGAAGCTCAAATCAACTACACAACCACTGGGTCCCAAAGTGGTGGTCTACACAGATCATTCAGCAATCAAATATCTGATCACGAAGAAAGATGCCAAACCCAGATTGATTGTTGGATACTTCTTCTGCAAGAATTTGATGTGGAGATCAGAGATAGGAAAGGGACAGAAAACCAAGTGGCAGATCATATATTGAGGCTTGAGAATGGAGAAACAGCTGGCAAAGATCTATCAATCAAAGAAACCTTTCCAGATGAAAAGTTATTTGCCATGAAACATCAGGATGTCCCTTGGTATGCTGACTATGTCAACTTCATTGTATCAGGAAAATGGCCGTTGGAATGGACAACTCAGCAAAGGAAGAAATTCTTCAAAGAAGTCAAGCATTATGTCTAGGATGAGCCGTACCTGTTCAAACGTTGTGCTGATCAATTATTGAGATGGTGTGTTCCACAGGAGGAGGTCAACAGTGTTTTGCAACACTGTCATTCATCACCATATGACGGACATTTCAGCGGGAATAAAACTGCAGCAAAAGTCCTACAATCAGGTTTGTTCTGGCCTACTCTTTTTAAAGATGCTTACTTGTTTGCTCTTCAATGTGACAGGTGCCAGAGGACATGGAATATTTCCAGGAGAAATGAATGACCATTGCAAAACATTCTGGAAGTAGAAATATTTGATGTGTGGGGTATTGATTTTATGGGACCCTTTGTTCCATCATTCGGAAACCTGTACATCTTGGTTGCTGTAGACTACGTCTCCAAATGGGTTGAAGCAATTGCACTACCATCCAATGATTCAAAAGTGGTGATCAAATTCCTGAAAAAGAACATTTTCACTCGGTTCGGAACACCTCGGGCAATTATCAGTGATGGTGGCTCACATTTCTGCAACATATATTTTGATGCACTCCTATCCAAATACGGAGTTACTCACAAGGTTGCCACATCTTATCATCCACAGTCAAATGGACAGGTTGAAGTTTTAAACAGGGAAATCAAAAGAATCCTAGAGAAAACTGTTGGATCAATAAGGAGGGACTGGTCAACAAAACTGGATGATGTATTATGGGCCTACCGAACATCTTACAAGACACCTATTGGTATGTCTCCATATCGATTGGTGTTTGGGAAAGCATGTCATATACCAGTTGAGCTTGAACACAAGGCATACTGGGCACTGAAGAAGTTGAATCTTGATTCACAAGCTGCAGGAGAGAAATGACTTCACCAACTCAACGAATTGGAAGAGTTTCGTTTACAGGCTTATGAGAATGCGAGATTGTACAAAGAAAAGACCAAAAAATGGCATGATCGAAAAATAGTGCACAGACAGTTGGAACCAATGCAGTAAGTGTTGTTGTACAATTCATGGTTGAAACTTTTCCCTGGAAAGTTGAAATCAAGGTGGTCAGGTCCATTTGTGATCACTCAGGTTTTACCATATGGAGCTGTTGAGTTACTGGATCCCAACACCAACGAAACATTCAAGGTTAACATTCAGCGTGTCAAGCACTACTAGGGAGAATTATTTAAGCGACAAAAAGAAAGTGTCACACTTTCAGATCCAGCCTAACGTTCGAGAAGTCATGTCTAGCTGACGACGTTAAACTTAGCGCTCGCAATAAGGCAACCCATGCAATTTGTGTATATATTATGATCTGGTGTGTTTTATTTTTGTGTGTTTAATTTTTATAGGTAAATTCATTTCAGGATGAAAGAAGCTCTCGCAAATCTTCACAGGCAATTTCCTTCTCTCCCTTAAGAATCTCTGATGAAAGTTTACAAAGCTCGCTTGGAACGGATGAGACTACTACCAATCCATGGTGTTCCTAATGACATTCGTTGGGTAATTGAAGCACGGGTCCGATTGGCAGGTGAGTCTTCTGAATCTTTTATTTCACATCTGCCTGGTTTTGGAAGAAGCACATATGCAAAGAAATATAGAGCTAAGCAAATGGGTGTTTGTTACAAATGTGCACGCTGGAATTGCAATACTCGTTGTTGTTCTTTAGGAATGATGTCTGATAATCATGAAGACAAAATTAAATTCATTAGGGATGGCTTGAGTAAGGAGTCTGTAGATAATATATCTTCAACTCTTGAGACGCATCCCATTGGATATGTTCATATAGCCATTCGTAAATTACATACACAATTTCTAAGAGAAAGAAAACAGTTAAGTCTTGGGAATCTGACTCAAAAAGACCCTGTTTGCCAATTTATAAGAAAATTGGATGGGAAGCTTGTCCCTGACGCATAGACGTCAATCAAGCCGCTACATTTCTTGTACATATTATATCTCTTAGTCTTTTCCTAATAATTGTAATTTGTTTTGTTGTTTTCTTTTATTTTCTTCGACAGGATCCAGACCTTTTTTACTATCACGATTTATTTTACTGTTAACTAATAATTGTCATTTGGCAGGTACTAGTGCTATTATTTTACTCACCCTTTTCAGGTGTTATAAATTCAACTCATCATTGTACTTTTGAAGACATCCAGAGTAAAACATGGAAACCACTTCAAGAAGACGAGTTGAAAACATCTGTGTGTTTTGCGGTACTAGTATTGGTGTTAAGCCACAATACGTAGAAGCATCACATGAATTGGGTCAAGTCTTAGCTGCAAGGAATATGCACTTAGTATATGGCGGAGGCAATCTTGGATTAATGGGGATCGTTTCAAAGGCTGTACAGGAAGGAGGCAGTCAAGTCTTGGGAATCATCCCAAAACCCTTGGCAGAAGCAAATCTTATTAGACCATCAAACGGAGAGGAACTGATCGTGCCAGATATGTCTAAATGATTGGTAGAAATGATTAATTATGTTGATTCTTTTATTGCTTTGCCAGGTGGCTTGGGTACATTGGAGGAAATTTTTACAGTGTTATCTTGGGTGAACCTGAACATACACCAGAAACCGCTTGGACTGTACAACGTTGAAGGTTTTTATGATTTTCTTTGTGTGTTTCTTGATGATCCCCGGAGAAATGGGTTCGTGTCAAAACCTTTAAAACAACTCCTCTTCTCTGTCAGAACTGCTCCGGATCTAATTGACCAAATCTTAGCCTATGAACCACAAACTGACCCTATCCTTTAAAAGATAAATTGGTCTGAGGTCGATCGTGGTAAGAGGCGTCGGATTAATCTGGATCTTAACCTTTAACTTTTCGTGTAGAATTTCAGTTAACCAGGTACTATCTTCTACTGTTTAAGACATTGGGGACAATGTCTCACTTAGGCTTGGGGGAGGAAATTAGTTGATCAGTATCTTGTTTTTAGTTGTGTGTTGTTTTTATTTTTAGTTCAAAATTTTTCGAAAAATACAAAAAAATAGAAAATTTTTCAAAAATTACAAAAATATTTTGCGTTTTTGTTTTTATTTTGACTAAAAATGTGAAATTGGTGAGAGATAGTTGTGTAAGGAGTTCTCACTCCTGATACGTATTTCAACCCCTTTTCGAAACAAGTTAATTTTTGTTTATTTCCTTTTGAATTATTTAATTTGTGAATTCTCCATAATACTGACTAAAATGGATCTTCATATGCCCAATTATGAGGTATTATCAACATGCATGGTAACATACGGACATGAGCTATAATTGAAAATTTTGTAATATTCAGTGCTTAGTTTAATTGGAGGAAGCATCTATGAAAAGTATTGGAGTAAAAAAAAAACGTCTGAGATCCGAGTTATTAAGTCTGTATGGGTGTTTTAACACCTAGTGCCCTAAAGCCAACTGGTTTGGGAGTCACTGGCCCAAAGCTCGCTACATGGATCAAGGATGTTGCAAAAATATATATATTCGAAGTCTGAGTAATTAAGTCCGTAGGGGTGTCTTAACACCTGGTGCCCTAAAGCCAACTGGTTTGGGAGCCACCGACCCAACACTCGCTACATAGATGGAAGATATTTTATATAAATAAAAAAAAAATCAAAGAAAAAATCAGAAAAATGAGAAAAATTATTTCATTGCTACAAAAATATGTGAATTCTGATAAAACTTTAGGATAAAAATATTACTCTCTTATCAACTGCACTTGTGACTGTTGTGGGAAAAAATGAGTTGTTTAATATTTTTTTGGCTGTGTATATGGAGAATGGTAAATACAGTCGAAGAATTTACTTATTCGGTAATTTAGAAGGAAAGAAAACAACTAGTGACTTGGAGTAGAAGTTTCACCTGATTAGTCATTAACTTCTTTATTCTCTTTTCTCTTGTCTTTTTCTTTTGTGTGCATTAGTTTTACTACCTTTCTACTTTTGTAAAATGTTTGTGGGTATCATTATTGTAAACCCTCACGAGACTACAACTCGTCCACTAGGGACACCTAGAGGTTTAAAGGCTTGTTGCATACGCTAAATGCAACCGTGATCCCTACAAAAGTGGCTTAGTTAAATTTTAAGGTTGTTTATGTATTTTATTTTATGTTTTGCTCGAGGACTAGCAAAATGTTAGGTTTGGGGGTGTGATGAGTGATAATTATATCACTATTTTCCACTCATTTGACCTAATATTTTGTATAGTTTCTTGAGTTTTGTGAATATTTTGATGTGTTTTGTGTTATTTGTTAGATAAATAAAGTTTCAGGACATTCTGGAGGTGATTTGGGGCCAAAACAGTTAAAAAGAACACAAAATGGCATTTTGGTAAATTGCACGTGCGCCTCACCATGCTAACATGCGTAGGGGACACATGTCAGAATCTGAGAAGTTTGACTTTGCTAACGTGCGCCAGACTTTGCTCGCCGTGCCACGTGTCAACATCACAGCCGATCTGCTAACGTGCGCCGTGACACGTGTCATCATTGTGGGACACAGAAATTAGACGACGCATCTTGTTCTAGGCTCGCGGCCTAGTCGAGAGTACGGAGTAGCCATGGGGGACTAAACCGGAGAATAATGGAGTCACCACCCGGTGTGAACTGGGAAAATGAGATTTAAGGGCGCACTCACCCCTCGCAAGGGAAGACCTCAAACCGTTGGGTTCAGAATGGTCCCTTACTTATGTCACTTGTAATGAAAGGATTTGTGTAATAATTTAATTAAGCTTAAGTAACACTTATTTCCAAGAGTATCATGTTTCTAAGTTCATATGCGCAAAAATAAAACTTACACCTAAATTTGCATATATCTTACATTTAAGATTGCATGCTTGAAAGTAAATCAAAGTAGCAACGAACATACAACTTCATTGGCATATTGTGTTCATGGAAACACAAGCACACATAAAAGCGAATCAAATAATGGCGAACATGTGATTTCATAGACATGTCATACTTATACGTGCGGAAGCATAAATAAATAGCCATTACATGTCCATGTGTAAATAAAAGAGTCAACTAAGTACATAATGCAAAAAGACACTTAAGGATGCAATTAGGCATTAAAGTAAGCATGCTATGCCAAAAGAAGATAACTAATATGGACACAAACACACATGTGAGCACTTTTCCAAGTGGTACGTGGAATTATATCCCAAGTACAGACCGCACTACCGTCCATTCGAAATCGGCTATGGAATTTATGTCTGGGTTTCCATCGATATACCACAGGAAATAATACTCAAATGCTATCACGACATAGATATATGAATTGTAATATGTTAAACACATTGTACTCATACATGTGGGGAATACAGATGAACGACACCTACACAATCTTGCGTAATACAGAGAAGTAATCATGTTCATCATACGAAGAGATAGCTACTAGGAACAATTATGTATGACATCTGATGAAAAAGACTCAGTTCAGTGGGTACGCATTCGCGTAACGTTCAAGAACGCGTTCGAATGGTAAACAGAAGGTTCGCGTTCGTATAGCGTTCGAGAACGCATTCGAACGGAGCCAGACCTGATGTATGAAATACTAAGAAAATGCGTGCGCATTCGCGTAGCGTTTGAGAACGCGTTCGAACGATAAACATAAGGTTCGCGTTCGTATAGCGTTCGAGAACGCATTCGAACGAAACCAGACCTGATGCATGATGAAACTAAGAAAATGTGTGCGCGTTCGCGTAGCATTCGAGAACGCGTTTGAACGGTAAACAGAAGGTTCACATTCGTGTGGTGTTCAAGAATGCGTTCGAACGGAACCAGACCTGATGCATGCAACATATTCATAGACAAACAAATCCATAATGTGGGACCTCACGTATCCGATTGAACTCATCTCGCATCCAATCGAGTATACACCAATCGGCGCGATAAAGCATAGTGGTAAAGGATTTTAACCCCTTAAAATATGGGACCTTTAATCCAACTTACTAAGCCCATGCACTCGATCACATTATGCATATAAAAATAAAGACAATACATTGGACTTCATATACCTGATTGAATAAATCTTACATTCAACCGAGTATACATTAATCGATGCGGTGAGGTATCGTGGTAAAGGATTTTAACCCCTCCAAATAGGGGACCTTTAATCCGAATTACGAAGCCCATGCGCTCGATCGCATCATGCGTACAAAGAATAAAGACAATAATATCAAACTTAGTATGCCCGATTGAACATATCTTACATTCAACTGAACACACATCAACCGGCGCGGAAAAACATCGTTGTAAAGGGTTTTAACCCCTCCAAATATGGGACCTTTAATCTGACTTACTAAGCCCATGCACTCGATCGCATCATGCATACAAAGAATAAAGACAATAATATCAAACTTAGTATGCCTGATTAAACATTTCTTACATTCAACCGAACACACATCAATCGGCGCGGCAATACATCGTGGTAAAGGGTTTTAACCCCTCCAAATAGGGGACCTTTAATCCGACTTACTAAGCCCATGCGCTTGATTGCATCATGCATACAAAGAATAAAGACAATAATATCAAACTTAGTTTGCCCGATTGAACATTTCTTACATTCAACCGAACACACATCAACCAGCGCGGCAAAGCATTTTGGTAAAGGGTTTTAACCCCTCCAAATAGGGGACCTTTAATCCGACTTACTAAGCCCATGCGCTCGATCGCATCATGCATAAACAAGTAACATGCGGAATTTAAATGATGAATAATAAATAAATCAAAGCAACATAAAACAAAAGAAAGTGCCGTTTACTCAAGCGATACATGGAGTTGTATCACGAGTACAGATCATACTACAATCCATTCAGAATCGGCTATGAAATTTATGTCCGGGTTTCCATCCGATATACCGCGAGAGTTGACACATCTTTCATTTTATTCCAATGCCACAACATACAATATTTCGTAATCCATGCATATTTATCTTCTCAAGGGCCACAACATGCATTTTAACATAAGAATCATGCGAACAATACTCAATGAATAATAAAAATAAAACAGAAAACGAATGTGGAAAATACCCTCAGGTCTAACCTTTTTGCCGACTTTTGGACTTGCATTTCACGGAGATCGGAAGGGTAAAGCTCCTCAACTTCTCCGGTTCACTGGTTTACGTCTTAGCTCACTGTTTTGCTATTTTGCTATTTTTTGGCCTCCGTTTTGCTACTGTTTCCTCTGTATTTTCTACTCACTGTTCAGGTCACTGTTTTGGCGTGAATGGCTGCTGTTTTTTGGGTTAATTTACTACTATTTTGGGGTAATTTTCGGTGTATGTAGCTGCTGTTTTGAGGTAATGTTCGTTGATGATTAGGGACTGTTTTGATGGTTGTAGGGGCTGTAAATGGCTGCTTTATTTTCGGTAATGTGAGGGTGGAGATGAAGAGAATTTTTTGCTATTTTTCTTGTGATTTGCGTGTAATGTCTAGGGTTTCTTGCTGTGATTTGCGTGTGAGTTGTGTGTATGAGCTAGCCCCATGCATGTCTTGGTTAGGGGTTGTTTATATAGAGAATGGCTAGGGCTTCTCCTTGTCTCACAAGGAAGGGATTTGATTTAGTGTTAAAGAAGGAAAGCAATGGATTTGATGGAGACAAGATTGGTTTAGATTAGGAAGTCAATATATTTAAATTGGTTATGAGTGATTTAATTAGGCATGATATTTCTTTAATTTAGTATATGATTTTGTTTAGTTAGGAAGTTAATATATTTGATTTATCTAAATTAGGTATGATTATATTTTATGTTTTATTTAATTGGTAAATGGTTTAATTATTTTATTTAATTCAATTACATTATCTAATTAATATATTATTTAATATTTTATTTAATTTGGGTGTAATTTAGGGTGATGGGCGTGTGGGCCTAGTCATGGTGGGCGTGTGGGCTAGATGTGGTGTGGGCTTGGTTTGGCTTGGTGAATGGGTTAGGCGTGTATGGGCTAGATTAAAAGGTTTTTGAATTTTCTGGGCCAAAGGTGATCTAAACAGAGGTCCAACAAGTGAGCTTGACGCTAATTAAGTGAACAAGGATCTAACGAAATACCGATTCCCTTCCGACGACCGTTTCCCGCAATATCCTTAACTAAAAAGGTAGTGCCTCCAACTGAGACTCATCATCGGGTTTCACATTCAAAAATGCAATGCCTACAATCATCCTATAGTGCCGACAATCATCATCACCATGTGTCACTCCATTTGTCAGCCACGTCAGAAGAAGACTGAGTCAACATGTCACGTCACCACCACGTCATCATTAGCCAATCATGAAGTGCCATGTGTCGCAATCCTACGGTACCGACAATCAATATCGCCACGTGTCGCCACGTCATCGCCATGTCAGCATAATCATTGAGTTGCCAGCAACCTTGCCACGTGTCACCTTATCACCTTATTCGTAATTGCCACATGGCAGATAAGAATCTGAAGCTGACGAATCAGCGCTTGACACGCCAGCGCGTCGTGACGCAAGAAGAAACATGGGCGTCACGACGCATGGGGCTTATTGACGCCTATAAATAGAGCTCAAAATTTCAGTTTCAGATGTACCTTCCTCTCTGAATTCTCTGATGTAAATAGAGAGTTTTCTATCTAGTTTATTTTAATTTCAGGTTTGTAATTAATTTTAATTACGTTCTATAATAGTAATAGTAATTTAATTTCTTTACTTTTACAGTTTTTACTATTCAACCATGAGGAGGTAACTTCCCCCTGCTAGGGTGAAAGGTAATTCTTTTACTATTGCTATTTAGATTAATCTCCCTTAATTATAATATATTCACTATTTAAAATTTGACTTAATAAGGATACCGCTATATTGGTCGGTTGGTAATTCATTTTAAACTGGTTTTAATCTGACTAAGCAAGGGTACCGCTGGATTGGTCGATTGGTAATTAAACTTTCTTACCGCCTATATGGTAGGTTTATGGACAAATTTTGATACCGCCTATATGGCTTTTGTTGGACAATTATGACCCATAGCGTCACTATTTGTACAGATCATGGTGTTGTTGTACAAATTAACTATGTGACAAAAGAGATTGCACTCTTATCATTTGTGATTAGATCACCTAGATATATAAATGATAGGAGGTCTCTGTGATTTTTTCCTAGATTGAGAATGATATGAGACAGTATCAATCCACGAAGGATAAATCATTAATTATCCCTAGTCATATCATTATCGAGATTGGATATCGATGAATGCGTAAAAGACTAGTATTACACTTGTGCGTGTTGTGAGGGCACAACGGCATAGTTCTCATATATTTGGGTATAGGATACTCATGCAAGTGTAATATGAGGTTGTGTTTTACCAATGGTATGGGAAATAGCTTCGCTCTGGATAGACCCCCTCGGAATTCCATTGGTAGTATGACTATGTGTCTATGGAAGTCCGAAATCAGGGTAGGTGTATTTGGTCTTAACCTGAGACTTGCACTGCTAATACTTTCGACAATCAAAATACTTTGGTTACGGTCTTCCAGGACTTTAACAGGTTCTGTGTACGCCAATGTTGGGTATATTGAGAATCGTAGTGTGTTGGGTGTGAGGTCAAGACGGAAGTGTCACTCCAGTCATATGGAGATGATTATCGCGCAGGGATACAGAACTGGTTCTCTAAAAAGGTTGCAACCGTCGGGATAATATGACTTGGTCATGATTATCCGATATTAAAGAGACTCGTTGCTCGTAATCCGATAAATGCTTCGTATGGGGCAGACACTGTACCAGCCCCAGGCCTTGCATGTGATCATCCGATACTGGACAGAAATACGCAATACTATGTATACTATGCCAGATATAGATCCTTTATTCCTGTAAAGATATTTCTGGAGAATTGGGTAGGCATGGCGCTTTGCTAGAAGCCAACCTTGTCTTGTAAATCGGTACAAATGTAGTACGAGGTACTTATGTGTTCGGATAGTCCGACGACCGAATTTACTGCCAACATATCCGGGGCTCTCATGGGTCGCTTCCCGAAGATTCACCGATGACGTATGACTCGCACTTTTAATTAATCTGGGATTAATTAGCAGAGAGAGAAAATTAATCTGGGATTAATTGCGGAGATATTTTATCTGGGATAAAATATCATTTAAAGAGAGAGAACAATTTATTTGGAAAACGAAATTGGATTTCGATACGAAATTAAAATTAGATTTTAATTCGGGCGAACGAGTTAATTTAGAATTAATTCGTTAGCGACGTGAATAGTGATTTTGCTAGGCGTAATCATTTAATTACAAAGCAACGGAAAATTCGTTAATTTGGAATTAGCGAACCCAAGCCCGAGATTATTTACGAGCGCATTCGCATTTCGAATTCGAATGCGGCACGCAATTCAAATCAAGCGTCAAATCGCTATTCGCATCTAGCGTCACATCAAGCGTCAAATCATGTCACTTTGAGTGATGTGACCTTTCATTGATTGATGGATTGATGGATTGATGTGAGTAGATGGATAGCATTTAATGCCGAATTTTATTGACTTTTTGAAAGCTTTTTCAAAATTTGGTATATGTTTTTATTAATTGATTTTGGAAATCAATTTATCCATAATACATTTATCTCTCTCTCTCCTCCATTCTCTCTTCATCCTCACGCCCAAGGGGCTGAAAATCTTCACTGGTTTTTCTACAAAAAACCGTGAATGAGGGAAGCTAAGTGGTGAGATTTGTGGCAAATTTCTAGAGAGCTAGCACTCCGAGAGACATGCGAAGGTGATAGGGAAGTCCACCCATGAGCCGGGAATCGTTTGACGAAGCTTGGAGCTTGTTCAAGGAGCATCAAAGGCCAAAAACAGTGAGCATATCCACTGCCACTGCCGAATACACAAGGAGCTGAAAAAGAATTTGTTTGTTCGTCAAAGCGTCGCTCAACCGATCGATGTGAGTATTCCGCGACTTTCTCGATTGTATTCACACATGTTCATGCTTGTTTATTGATCATTGGGACCTTAGTAAACTCCAACAGTGGTATTATGAGCAAGGAAAAGCATGAAAACGTTTAGGGCTTAAAATTTAGGTAAACTTGATTTTGAGCATGATTAATGAAATTGGATGAATTAGTATGCTTAAATATGTTTGAATTGAGGATTGATTGGATCAATTTGTTGAAATTGTGTTTGGAACAAATTTCCCCAATTTTTTGGTGTTGTCTGAATACATGTGCCCTAAAATGTCTTGGTGATTTTTTGATCATTGGATAACTTGAATCAATTGGGAATGATGATTTAATATCGATTGTGGGTTTAATTGGATTGAAACTGAATCGGACAAAAATTACCCCTTATTGCCGAGAGTAGTAAAGCATGAATTGGGTTTGATTTTTTGATGAAATGTGTTGGACATGTTTTGTTGTAATTGAGCATGATTAATTGTATAAATTAATGTTTTGGAAATATTGATTTGGGTGATTAATTGTGTTATACACTTTAGTGTAATTAAATTGGGAAAATTGGATTTTTGGAATTTAATTATTGGGGCATATTTTGAAATTTGGGCTTAAGTGTTGTAATTGGGCTTATTGGGCTTGGTTGTACTAAGTTGAGTTTAGGCAAAATTTGTTGGATCCAATTGGGCCCAAAACTGCCTCCATAAAGCCCAAATGCGACTAAATGGACCTTTAAAGTTTAATTGGGCCTAATGGGCCAAAATTGATTTCTAGGCTTATGGGGTAACTCCCGGATTGGATTTTGGTTATTCGGTTTGACCCGAGTTGACCAAAAGTCCACACCTCAAGAAATTAATTAAAAGCCCATTGGACTTTAATTAAATTGATGTTGGACGTTAATCGGGCTTTGAGACCCGTTGCGATTAAATTTGGAATTTAAGTCGTGAAGGTTCGTTAATAAAGTGTAGTATTTAATTTAGATTTAAATAGTGAATTAGAATTAAATGCATATTGAATTGGATTTAATTATGTAGTTTAATTTAATTCGAGAATTCGTACTTTGAGTACTTATTCGCAAAACGAGTTTGACTCGAACAAAATCAAATCGTTGTTTGAACATTGGATGATCACTAATTATCAGATAAATTAATTTGATTAGATGGATTGATAATATGCTTGTGTGAATACATGGTTGTGATGCATGAATAATGTATATCGGATGGATATTAAATGGGTGGGATAATTTTAGAAATTGTTGTAATAAACTTGATTTATTAATTGGACCTGCGTGTCCAGCCTTATTACCTCATTATTCATTGTATTCTCTTCTCACATATTCCCCTCAATTTAAATGAGGTTTCTTTAGAAGTGTAGTGTAACGGGTAGAAGTAAATACATGTGCTAGCAGGAGAGAGAAAGGGAGAGATTTGATTTAGGATCAATGTGTAAAGTATCCATCCGCATATCATTATTATTTATTTATACGCGCTTTATTATGTGTTTAGAATGCATGTTTAAAGGTGTATGATGATGAGACCTTAACAAAGATAATAAATTGGTTTCCAATTTGCACTCGAAAAAACCCTCGCAAAATATTAAGCATATTTCCTTCCATTGAGTGATTCTCACTCAAGATCCGAGACTGGCATTGGCTTGTTGGCCAAAGTCAAGGCCTTTGTCCATCGAGGATGTGTTTGAATCACGAGAGCTTTGTTCCATGTCAGTGTCTTGTCCAAGTTGTGGTTTGTTGGCCAAAGTCAAGACCACTTCTTGTCCATCGAAATTGATTACGAAGCTTTCCATGGTCAATGGGTCATGCTTAACTAGGATCACTAAGTTTGTTGTGCCAAAGCCAAGACCTAGTTGATTCAGAGGAAAAAGGTTAAGTAATACATTGGATGTATTGGCATATATAAGATATATGTTTCGGACTTGGATATTCCCCTACCGGATCTAGGAATTGGATTAGATCCAATCGATCTTAGAGAACTACCTAGTTAATTATCATACAATTTGTTGGCCAAAGTCAAGATTGTGTGATATTTAACGGGATCCTAGCCCACTAGGAAACACGGTTTCCCGAGTACTCGACAGAGGGTTAGAGGCTCGCCGAAAAATATTGGGAGGCAAGAATTGAATTTGCAATATTCGTTTAATTACTTGCTATATGCGCTCAAACAAATATCATTCGTCGTTATAGATTAAATGTTAGTTGGACTAATATTTAAATGTTGTTTTTAATAAATAAGTTGGACTATATTCAAACTATTCATTTATAGTTGATTTTATAATTGGATTATAGTAATCAATATAATTGATTTTAATCTATTAAATTATAGTTGATTAAATAGTTGGACTATTGTAATCATTATAATAAATAGTACCGAAATCGTTGATTAAATAGTTGGACTATTAGAATCAAGATAAAATTGAAAGATTGACATTTAAAACATAATCCTAAGGAAAATGTGTTTAAATGGTTTAATTTTCAAAATTGGGAATAATATTTCAGGATGGTCCTGGAAAATAATAAGTTACTTTATTTGATAAAATAACATATTATGCCAAAGCCCGGAGTTAAGGAAATAGTAGAGCATGATCTTTGGAAGATCATGTAATGATAACTTAAGTGCTTAATCCATTAAGCTTGTCGTAGCAGACTCCTTAATTTCTGAATCAGAACTAAGGATTAGATCCTTAAAGTTGTTGGATAATATGACCCATAGCGTCACTATTTGTACAGATCATAGTGTTGTTGTACAAATTAACTATGTGACAAGGAAATTGCACTCTCATCATTTGTGATTAGATCACCTTAGATATATAAATGAATAGAGGTCTCTATGATTAGTTCCTGGATTGAGAATGATATGAGACAGTATCAGTCCCCGAAGGATTAATCATTAAATATCCCTAGCCGGAGTATTATCGAGACTGGACATCGATAATGCAGAATAGGCTAGTATTGCACTTGTGCGCGTTGTGAGGCCACAACGGCATAATTCTCATATATATATGTATTGGATACTTATGCAAGTGCGATAGGAGGTCGTGTTTCACCGATGGTACGGGAAACAGCTTCGCTCTGGATAGACCCCTCGGAATCCCATTGGTATTATGAATATGTGTCTATGGGAGGCCAAAATCAAGGTAGGTGTGTATAGTCTTAACCTGAGACTTACATCGCTAATGCTTACGACAATCAATATACTTTAGTTGAGGTCGTCTAGGACTCTAACCGGTTCTGTGTACGCCAATGCCGGGTATATTGAGAATCGTAGTGTATTGGATGTGATGTCAAGACGGAAGTATCACTCCAGTCATAGTGGAGATGATGTCACGCAGGATACGGTATTAGTGCTCTTAAGTGCTGCGCGGCCATCGGGATATTATGACAATGTCATGTATATCCGATTATAGAGACTAGTTACCAGACATCCGACATGTGCTTCGTACGGAGCAGACACTTATCCAGCCCCAGGCCTAGCACGTGACTATCTGATACTGGACCGATATACACAATACAATACAATACAATCGTATACTATGCTTGATACAGATCTTAATATTCTTAGATGGATATGTCCGGAGAATTGGGTAGACTTGGTGCTTTGCTAGGAATCGACCTTGTCTCGTAAATCAGTAGAACGTAGTACTTGGTACGTACGTGATTCGGATACTCCGACGACCGTATTTACTGCCAACTTATCCGGAGATCTCATGGGTCGCTTCCCGATAACCCACCGATGACGCACAACTCGCACTCTTGAATAATCTGGGATTATATAGAAGAGAGAGAGAAAATTAATCTAGGATTAATTACAGAGATATTTTATCTAGGATAAAATATCGTCTAAAGAGAGAGAATGATTAATTTGGAATTAATCGATAAATTAATATATTTGATATATTAAACGAAATTAGATTTCGACGCGGAATTAAAATTAGATTTTAATTCGGGCGAACGAATTAATTTAGAATTAATTCGTTAGCGACGTGAGTAGTGAATTCGCTAGGCGTAATCATCTAATTACGACGCGACAGAAAAATCGTTAATTTAGAATTAGCGAACCCGAGCCCGAGTGTGATTGCGAGCGCATTCGTATTTCGAATTCGAGTGCGGCAACGCAAGTCACATCAAGCGTCAAATCATTCGTCACATCAAGCGTCAAATCAAATGTCACTTTGAGTGATGTGATTGATTGTGATGTGATTGATTGATTGATTGAAAAGACAACTTGTGACACTTTGAGTGATGTAAGTTGTTGGAATAGTTATAGTTGTTGGAAAGTTAAAATCATTGACTTTTTGAAAGCCAAAATTGTGTATATCCTTAATATATTTTTGAAAATATATATAAGGTAATATTTTTTTTAGACTTTCAACTTACTTAACTTAACACATTTCTTCTCTCTCATTTTGCTCTCTTCTCTCACGCCCAAAAAGCTTAGAAGCTCACTGGTTTGGAGCCATAAATGGCGTGAACTAGGGAAGCAAGAGTTGCGTTTTTATGGTGAAAACCGCAAGTGCTAGCACACTACGAGTCTTGCGAATGTGGTAGGGAGGTTCGACCATGATCTAGGAGTACGAGTATACATTCGATGTATAGGCATATAAGATATATGTTTGGGACTTGGATGTCCACCTACTGGATCTAGGAGTTGGATGAGATCCAATTGATCTTCGAGATCTACCTAGTTAATTATCATACAATTTGTTGGCCAAAGTCAAGATTGTGTGATATTTAACGGGATCCTAGCCCACTAGGAAACACGGTTTCCCGAGTACTCGACAGAGGGTTAGAGGCTCGACGAAAAATAGTGGGAGGCAAGTATTGAATTTGCAACATTCGTTCGAATACTCGCTAAACGCGCTCATCTATTTTATTCGTCATATTAATTAAAAGTATTAGTTGGACTAATATTTTATGTTGTTTTAAAAATATATATAGTTGGACTATATACAAACTCATTCAATATATAGTTGATTTTATAATTGGATTATAGTAATCAATATAATTGAATTAAAATGATAGTTGATTTTATAATTAGATTATAGTAATCAATATTAAAATTATAGTTGATTAAATAATTGGATTATTGTAATCATTATAATAAATAGTACCTTATTAAAATTGATTAAATAGTTGGACTATTGAAATCAAGAAAGAATTGAAAAGTTGAATATTTAAAATATATAATCCTTGGATTAAATGTTTTAAATGATTTAATTTTCATATTGGGAATAAATAATAGGTTAATTTATTTGATAAAATAACTTATTATGACTAGGCCCATAATTAAGCAAATAAGTAGAGCATAAAATCTTTGGAAGATTTATATGATGATGACTTTAGTGCTTAATTTAATATACTTGACAATAAATCTATCTTTAGATTTAAAAGTATTAAATTGCAATTAATAATTCTTAGAGAATTGATTTGACTATTCTAGGGGTGAAAGTCAAAAGTTTGCAATTGGGCATGTTGCACAAGGTGCACATCGTTTCAATATTCCGAAACCCAAGGCTTGGCCAAAGGTTTGTGAAATATTGAAAAGATAATTGACATATCCCAAAGTGACTACCATTTGGATATGGAAGACGCCAAGGAATTAAAGAAAGGGCGAGGCTCTAACTTTAAAATATTTGTCAAAGTTATGTTCACTACTAATATTGAAATTAGATTTTAAATACTTAGTGTGGTACATAAAATATATGTATTGATGTTCAGAATCTGCTTTGAGCAGGATACTGACTTCAAGCTGAGATTACTCTGCGAATCGGAAACGGGACGAAAGTTGCTGTTTCGACCGTAGATACCTAAGTTTAAGGAACTACCCTTCAGGTATGTACTTAAATTAGGAACTGTTATAATGTAACTAGTTTGACTAGAGACATTATCTCTATATCAGTGTTTAATCCATTGTGGATAAACCTTTATATTCTAGAACACTAAGTGTTTCATTATATAAAGAATGATACTGAGATAAATACATTAGATGTGAATAACAGAATTTATATTTTGAATATAAATAAAATCTCAAACATATAAAATGACAAATAAATAGCTCAAATTGATTTGATCAATAGAGATTTATTTGTGGCATTGTTATCTATGACACAATTTAATGAGACTCGTATATCCACACTTTTGAAGAGTGGGTACTAGGACTGATTTGACTATTCAAATAAAGTCTGCGAATCTAGTTTATTAGGTAAAGTACCTAAAATACTATTTACTTGGTAATAATATAAGTGCCACAGATCTGTTAGCCCTATTCATGGTGAAGTTAGTGGGCCCATATCTAGCTAGGCTAGATGTGAACATGAATATTTCGTGACCTTAACGGATGTAACATCACGTTATGGTTATGTGTTTCTTTTGAAGAACACAGATCGGAAACTATTAGGGTTTCGACACGAAGTAGATTAACAGATCGACTGTAGTATTATGCCGTCACGGTAAGACCGTAATGGAAAATACTTAAGCAGTAAGTTTCAAACATACATGAAAGAGTATAGTATTCTTTCAGATGAGGACTCCTCCCAAGACACATCAGTTAGACGGTGTGTCCGAACTAAAAACCGAACTTTGTTGGACATGATAAGGTTTATCACGAGTCGCTCTGAGCTACTGTTTCCTTCAATAGGATATGTATTAACAGTGCAAAGCTTATTTAGAATAAGGTTCCATATAAATCTGTTTGACAGATATCATATAGGATATGAATAGGAAAGAAACAGGGTTTCTCACTCCTAATAATTTGGGTATGCCAGGCATAACGTTTGGATGATACCAAACTAAGAACCCAAATTGGATAAGTGCCAATATAGGTTATCCTAAGGAAAACCTTAAGTATAGTACTTATAAATCTCACATGAGAACAATGTGATTGTTGCTCACCATGTGGTTTTCCTGAGAGGAATACCGATATGCAGTGGTCAGTGGGAGGATAGTGATACTCGATGAAAATCGGAGTAATACTGTTCAAGGCACGAAGTCCTTAATGGAACACAAATAGTTCACCTATGATGAATCTATACCATTAATCTTCAAATACACAAGAAACTAGTAGATCGGATAGAGTCAGAAAACAACCTAGGGTATGTGTTTCTGATCTAACCTCATAAAGATGTCAATCTTATGGAGGTATACCAACCGACTACGTTTGAGGAAGTGATACGAGGTATCGACTCCCTATTATGGCAAAGTGCCATGAGTCCGAAATGGATTCCATGTATAACAACTATTTTGGATACTAGTTGTTGTACCACAAGGCATTGTGCCTTGTTACATTAACGTCTTCAAGGAAGACATACATGGATGGCAACATACCAACGTACAAAGCTGGGCTTTTGACGGAAGGGTATCGTTATCAACATTGTGTTAATAACGGTTCAACCTTTTACCTGTTGCCATGGTAAATCCATTGAAGATGCAGATCAAAATCGCTTTCCTAAAAAGGAAACCTTTTGGAGGATGTTTACAACATCCTGACGATTTTGTATAACCGACAAACAAGGTTTGCGGGTTATTCGATCCATGTTTGGATTAATGCAAGCATAAGGTTCTTGGAACTGTCGTTTTGAAATAATCATAATGATTTATGATTTGACTCAAAACGAAATAATTCTTGTGTATATAAGGAGGTTAGTGGGAGAGCGCACTGACAATGAAATTCCCATAAAACAATTGGTGAAAGCTTGGTTTCATAGATATTCTTTCAATAGAAATTCTCCGTAGAATTCTGGGGAGTAGTAACAACCTTTATTCGAGGAATAAAGATCTACTGGGATAGATTTGGAGTTGTTAACACTCTCTGGGAATTGTACATTTAAAATGTACTTGATAGGGTGTCTCATACGCTTCGAGCATATGGAGTCACAATCGGATCAATCCAAGTGATAGTCACTGGATTGAAGTTAAGAACATCGTTAGTATCTTAGAGAACTAAAGATGCTGTCTAAAACTATGGAGAAGGAGAACTTGAAGTGACTGGGATCACTGCTGCAAGTTTCCAAACAGTTAAATACTGCGGTACTATAAAGTTTGAATAACGGGACAGTGAGCTGGAAATCTTCCGAGCAAGATACTGTTGCCGAATAAACAACAAATGCGGATTATTGCTGCAGCTGAGGCAGCAAAAGAAGCCATTTGGATCGAACATAAAATCTAATTAGATTAGATATAGTTCTGTTAGCAGCTGAGCTAGGCGTCAGCACAGGCTAAGGAATTAAAGGTCTCATCGACGATCCAGATATATACTTCTATATCATCTGATTCGTTCGGATCATACATCGTGGCGATGTGATGATCGTGTAAATCGCGTCAGACGATAATCATACAAATCCGCTGACAAAAACCTTTCCTCAGCAATTTGAGCGAACAGTACATAGTTCGGGTGTTAGAACACTCGAGTGACTGGCTATGTGCCAAGTGGGAGATTGTTGGATAATATGACCCATAGCGTCACTATTTGTACAGATCATAGTGTTGTTGTACAAATTAACTATGTGACAGGAAATTGCACTCTCATCATTTGTGATTAGATCACCTTAGATATATAAATGAAGAGAGGTCCCTATGATTAGTTCCTGTATTGAGAATGATATGAGACAGTATCAGTCCCCGAAGGATTAATCATTAAATATCCCTAGCCGGAGTATTATCGAGACTGGACATCGATAATGCGGAATAGGCTAGTATTGCACTTGTGCACGTTGTGAGGCCACAACGGCATAATTCTCATATATATATGTATTGGATACTTATGCAAGTGCGATAGGAGGTCGTGTTCACGATGGTACGGAGGGAAACAGCTTCGCTCTGGATAGACCCATCGGAATCCCATTGGTATTATGAATATGTGTCTATGGGAGGCCGAAATCAAGGTAGGTTGTGTATAGTCTTAACCTGAGACTTACATCGCTAATGCTTACGACAATCGATATACTTTAGTTGAGGTCGTCTAGGACTCTAACCGGTTCTGTGTACGCCAATGCCGGGTATATTGAGAATCGTAGTGTATTGGATGTGATGTCAAGACGGAAGTATCACTCCAGTCATAGTGGAGATGATGTCACGCAGGATACGGTATTAGTGCTCTTAAGTGCTGCGCGGCCATCGGGATATTATGACAAGGTCATGTATATCCGATTATAGAGACTAGTTACCAGACATCCGACATGTGCTTCGTACGGGGCAGACACTTATCCAGCCCCAGGCCTAGCACGTGACTATCCGATACTGGACCGATATACACAATACAATACAATACAATCGTATACTACGCTTGATACAGATCTTAATATTCTTAGATGGATATGTCCGGAGAATTGGGTAGACTTGGTGCTTTGCTAGGAGTCGACCTTGTCTCGTAAATCGGTAGAACGTAGTACTTGGTACGTACGTGATTCGGATACTCCGACGACCGTATTTACTGCCAACTTATCCGGAGATCTCATGGGTCGCTTCCCGATAACCCACCGATGACGCACAACTCGCACTCTTGAATAATCTGGGATTATATAGAAGAGAGAGAGAAAATTAATCTAGGATTAATTACAGAGATATTTTATCTAGGATAAAATATCGTCTAAAGAGAGAGAATGATTAATTTGGAATTAATCGATAAATTAATATATTTGATATATTAAACGAAATTAGATTTCGACGCGGAATTAAAATTAGATTTAATTCGGGCGAACGAATTAATTTAGAATTAATTCGTTAGCGACGTGAGTAGTGAATTCGCTAGGCGTAATCATCTAATTACGACGCGACGGAAAAATCGTTAATTTAGAATTAGCGAACCCGAGCCCGAGTGTGATTGCGAGCGCATTCGTATTTCGAATTCGAGTGCGGCAACGCAAGTCACATCAAGCGTCAAATCATTCGTCACATCAAGCGTCAAATCAAATGTCACTTTGAGTGATGTGATTGATTGATGTGATTGATTGATTGATTGATTGAAAAGACAACTTGTGACACTTTGAGTGATGTAAGTTGTTGGAATAGTTATAGTTGTTGATAAGTTAAAATCATTGACTTTTTGAAAGCCAAAATTGTGTATATCCTTAATATATTTTGGAAAATATATATAAGGTAATATTTTTTTTAGACTTTCAACTTAACTTAACTTAACAATTTCTTCTCTCTCATTTTGCTCTCTTCTCTCACGCCCAAAAAGCTTAGAAGCTCACTGGTTTGGAGCCATAAATGGCGTGAACTAGGGAAGCAAGAGTTTCGTTTTTATGGTGAAAACCGCAAGTGCTAGCACACTACGAGTCTTGCGAAGGTGGTAGGGAGGTTCGACCATGAGCCGGGATCCGTTCGACGAAGCTAGGAGCTCCGTTTCGCATCTCAAATTTCTGTTTTTGGAGACAGTGGACTGCTGCAGTTCATGCGCCAAGGCAGTGCGTTTTTGGGCTTCAATCGTCTCCAAATCGACTCAACCGATCGATGTGAGTATTCCGCTACCTCCGTTGGTGTATTCACGCATGTTTTCATGACTTGTATGATCTTGGGACCTAGATTTAAACCAACAAAAGTATGATACTGAAAATGAAGGATCTTCATAAATCTGTACTTAGATTTTAGAAGTACTAAATTGCAATTAATAACTCTTGGAGAGTTAATGACTATTCTCAATGAGATAAAGTCAAAATTTACAATAAGGCAAGTAGCGCAAGGCGCACCATACTTTGATATTCTAGAAGTCCGAGGCTTGGCCAAAGGCTTCTGGAGTGTTGAAAAAGGAAAAGGCAAAATCATTATAGTCTTCTGGGAAGATAAAGGACATATCCCAAAATGTCTGCCTAGATGTGGCAAACGGGATCGCGGAAGCGTGACTGCCGTTTGGACAAAGCAGACATGAAGGAATTGAAGACGAGCAAGGCTCTGACTTCAAATATGTTTGTCATAAATATATTCACTACTAGTATTAAAATTGGTTTTAAGATACTTAGTGTGATATATACTGATGTTCAGAATCTACTATGAGCAGGATACTGACTTCAGATTGAGATTAATCTGCGAATTGGAAACGGGACGAAAGTCGCTGTTTTAACCGTAGATACCTAAATTTAGGAACTACCTTCGGGTATGTACTTAAATTTGGAAACTGTTATAATGTAACTAGTTTGACTAGAAACATTATCTCTATATTAGGGTTTAACCCACTGTGGGTTTACCTTTATATTCTAGAACACTAAAGTGTTTTATTATATAAAGATGATATTGAGATAAACACATTAGATGTGAATAACATAATTTATATTTTGAATATAAATAAATCTCATAAATATAACATGACAAACAAATAAGCTCGAACTGATTTGATCAGATGAAACTTAATTGTCGCATTGTTGTCTGGGACACAATCAAACAAGACTCGTATATCCGCACTTTTGAAGAGTGGGTACCAGGACTAATTTGATTCTAATCAAATAAAGTCTACAAATCTAGTTTATTGGGCAATGTGCCTAAAACACTATTTACTTGGTAAAAGTGTAAATGCCACAGATCTATTAGCCCTAGTTCATAGTGAAGCAAGTGGGCCCATGTCTAGCTAGGCTAGAGGTGGATATGAATATTCCGTGACCTTTACGGATGTGGCATCACGTAATGGTTATGTGTTCCTTTTGGAACACAAATCGGAAACTTTTATAGTTTCGACACGAAATAGACAAACAGATCGGCTAAAGTATTATACTGTCACGGTAAGACCGTAATGGAAAATACTTAAGCAATAAATTTCTCATATACTTGAAAGAGTAAAGTATTCTTTCAAATGAGGACTTCTCTCGGAACACGTTAGTTTAACGGTGTATCCGGACAGGATAAACCGAATTTTGTTGGACATGATAAGGTTAATCATGAGTCGCTCTGAGCTACCATTTCCTTCAACGGATAAGCATAAACAGTGCATAACGTATTTAGAATAAGGTTCCATAAAAATCTATTTGACAATTTCATATTAGATATGAACAGGAAAGAAACGGGGTTTCACATTCCTGAATATTTGGGTATGCTAGGCATATGTTTGGATGATACCAAACTAGAACCCAAATTGGAAAATTACCAATTGTAGGTTATCCTAGGGATACCATAAGTATAGTACTTATACATCTCACTAAAGAACAATTAGATTATTGCTCACCATGCGGTTTTCCTAAGAGGAATACCGATGTGCAGTGGTAAGTGGAAGGATAGTAAAACTCGATGAAAATCGGAGTAATACTATTCAATGCACCGATTCCTAATGGAACATAAATAGTTCATCAATGATGAAACTATACCATTAATCTTCAAATACACAAGAACCGCGTATGTCGGAGAGAGTCAGAAAACAACCTGGGGTATGGGTTTCTGATCTCACCTCATAAAGATGTCAATCTTATTGAGGAATACCAACTGACTACGTATGAGGAAGTGATACAAGGTATCGACTCCATATTATGACAAAGTGTCATGAATCCGAAATGGATTCCATGTATATCAACCAAGTTTGGATACTAGTTGATGTACCGCAAGGCATTGTGCCTATTGGTACTATAAGTCTTCAAGGAATACATACATGGAAGGCAACATACCAACGTAAAAGCTAGGCTTTTAGCGGAAAGGTATCGTTATCAACATTGTGTTGATTACAACGAAATCTTTTACCTGTTGCCACGGTAAATCCATTTGGATAATGCTTGCTAACACTGCATGTTTCATTTATGAAATATGTCAGCTTTACGGGAAAATCGCTTTCCTGAAAAGGAAACCTTTTGGAGGATGTTTACAACATCCTGTCGATTTTGTCGTACCATAACTAGCAAACAAGGTTTGCGGGTTATTCGATCCATGTTTGGATTGAAGCAAGCATTAGGTTCTTGGAATTATCGTTTTGATGTAATCATAATGGAGTATGATTTAATTCAAAACGAAAAGATTCTTGTGTATATAAGAGGGTTAGTGGGAGCGCACTGACAGTGGCTGTCCTATATAAATAATGATAATATGTCATTTCTTGGAAATAATATTCCCATATAAACAATCGGTGAAAGCTTGGCTTTCGAGAAAAACTCTCCGAGAAATCGTATATTGAAAAATATATGCGACCTGGTGTCTCATATGCTTTGAGCATATGGATTCACAAACAGGCCAATCCAAGTGATAGTCACTGGATTGAAGTTAAGAAAATCCTTTAGTATCTTAGAGAACTAAGGATGCTGTCTTAATCTGTGGAGAAGGAGAACTTGAAGTGACTGGGATCACTACTGTAAGTTTCCTAAACCGATAAAGACGACTACAAGTCGCAAACGGTACTATACATTTTGAATAACGGTACAGTGAGCTGGAAATCTTCCAAGCAAGGTACTGTTACCGTATAAACAACAAATGCGGGTTATTGCTGCAGCTGAGGCGGCAATAGAAGCCATTTGGGTCGATAACAAAATCTAATTAGATTAGATATAATTATGTTAGCAGCTGGGCTAGGCATGAGCACAGGCTAAAGAATTAATGTCTCATCAACGATCCAGATACATACTTCGATATTCATCTGATTCGTTCGGATCATACATCGTGGTGATGTGATGATCGAATAAATCGCATCAGATGATAATCATGCAAATCCGCTGACGAAAGCCTTTTCTCAGCAGTTTGAGCCAACTGTACATAGTTCGGGTGTAAGACACTCGAGTGACTGGCTATAGGCCAAGTGGGAGATTGTTGGACAATTATGACCCATAGCGTCACTATTTGTACAGATCATGGTGTTTTTGTACAAATTAACTATGTGACAAAGGAGATTGCACTCTTATCATTTGTGATTAGATCACCTAGATATATAAATGATAGGAGGTCCCTGTGATTTGTTCTTGGATTGAGAATGATATGAGACAGTATCGATCCACGAAGGATAAATCATTAAATATCCCTAGTCAGAGCATTATCGAGATTAGACATCGATGAATACGTAAAAGACTAGTATTACACTTGTGCGCGTTGTGAGGGCACAACGTCATAGTTCTCATATATTTGGGTATAGGATACTCATACAAGTGTAATAGGAGGTTGTGTTTTACTGATGGTACGGGAAACAGCTTCGCTCTGGATAGACCCCCTCGGAATTCCATTGGTAGTATGACTATGTGTTTATGGAAGTCTGAAATCAGGGTAGGTGTATTTGGTCTTAACCTGAGACTTGCACCGCTAATACTTGCGACAATCAATATACTTTGGTTGCGGTCATCCAGGACTTTAACAGGTTCTGTGTATGCCAATGTTGGGTATATTGAGAATCGTAGTGTGTTGAGTGTGATGTCAAGACAGAAGTGTCACTCCAGTCATATGGAGATGATGATCACGCATGGATACAGAACTGGTTCTCTAAAAAGGTTGCAACCGTCGGGATAATATGACTTGGTCATGATTATCCGATATTAAAGAGACTAGTTGCTCATAATCCGATATATGTTTCGTATAGGGCAAACACTTCACCAGCCCCAGGCCTTGCATGTGATCATCCGATACAGGACAGAAATACGCAATACTATGTATACTACGCCTGATATAGATCCTTTATTCCTGTAAGGATATTTCTGGAGAATTGGGTAGGCATGGCGCTTTGCTAGAAGCCAACCTTGTCTTATAAATCGGTACAAATGTAGTACGAGGTACTTACGTGTTCGGATAGTCCGATGACCGAATTTACTGCCAACATATCCAAGGATCTCATGGGTCGCTTCCCGAAGATTCACCGATGACGTATGACTCGCACTTTTAATTAATCTTGGATTAATTAGAAGATAGAGAAAATTAATCTGGGATTAATTGCGGAGATATTTTATCTGGGATAAAATATCATTTAGAGAGAGAGAACGATTAATTTGGAATTAATCGATAAATTAATATATTTGGTATATTAAACGAAATTGGATTTCGACACAGAATTAAAATTAGATTTTAATTCGGGAGAACGAGTTAATTTAGAATTAATTCGTTAGCGACGTGAATAGTGATTTCGCTAGGCGTAATCATTTAATTATGACGCAACGAAAAATTTGTTAATTTGGAATTAGCGAACCCGAGCCCGAGATTATTTGCAAGCGCATTCGTATTTCAAATTTGAATGCGGCACGCAAGTCAAATCAAGCGTCAAATTGCTAGTCGCATCTAGCGTCACATCAAGCGTCAAATCATGTCACTTTGAGTGATGTGACCATTCATTGATTGATGGATTGATGGATTGATGTGAGTATGTGGATATCATTTAATGCCAAATTTGGAGCCAAATTTTATTGACTTTTTGAAAGCTTTTTCAAAATTTGGTATATGTTTTTATTAATTGATTTTGGAAATCAATTTATCCATAACACATTTATCTCTCTCTCTCCTCCATTCTCTCTTCATCCTCACGCCCAAGGGGCTGAAAATCTTCACTGGTTTTTCTGCAAAAAACCGTGAATGAGGGAAGCTAACTGGTGAGATTTGTGGCAAATTTCTAGAGAGCTAGCACTCCGAGAGACATGCGAAGGTGATAGGGAAGTCCACCCATGAGCCGGGAATCGTTTGACGAAGCTTGGAACTTGTTCAAGGAGCATCAAACGCCGAAAACAGTGAGCATATCCACTGCCACTGCCGAATGCACAAGGAGTAGAAAAAGAATTTTTTTGTTTGTCAAAACGTCGCTCAACCGATCGATGTGAGTATTCCCGCGACTTTCTTGATTGTATTCACACATGTTCATGCTTGTTTATTGATCCTTGGGACCTTAGTAAACTCCAACAGCTGGTCGGACTTAATTTGACTTAATCGGGTTACCGCCTATATGGCTGGTTGGTAATATCATCACAAGTTAATATATTATATTAAGGGAGATATCTAAATTAGTAGTAGTAAAAGTATATCCTTTTACCTTAGCATTTTATTTTATTGTAATTTATTTTTCAGCTTTTAGTTTACCGTAATTACTTTTCATCATTTTTACTTTATGTCTTTTATTTTACTAGCCCTAGTTATGTGTCGTAACTAAGTTAGTTATCTGGGGTTGTGATGAATTCTAATATCACCGGTTTATAAGGGGTTATTTTATAGTTTGGGTAATTTAAAGGTTTACTTATTAAGTCTTAAGCTTAATGCGTCTTGTTAATTGGCCACTAATAAGATTGATCTGGTAAATCTAAAATAAACTTGACAAATGAATCTTTGGTTTCAGCCTTAGACTTAATAGCCCACGATCTTCCTTGAGGATAGATAACCCTTTAATAGATTTCCTTACAGGATAGACATATACCTTTCGGGCGGGGGTAGCCATAATTGGAACTTAAATTTAATGAATCCGGGTAATTTGGTTGACATAGACATATGGTTCGATTGGGTTATACTGGGTATTTATGTTTGACCATCGACAGAGGCTTTCGCATAATTTAGTGTTCCAGGTTAGTAAACCGATATATTACACAAACATGAAATAACCACTTCATTTGTTAAAAGATATTAGAAAGATTCACAACCCTAGATAGTTTCCTAATATTGAATTTTCTTAAACTTACTTTCGTGCAATTTTATTTACTTGTTTTTAAATTTAAAATCATCACCATTTCAAATCAATCAATCAACCTGTTAGATACTAGTAATCATTTGACCTCATAAAATTAATAGATTAGGTATTAAGTCCTCGTGGGATCGATACTTTTTATACTTCTTGAACGATACGTGCGCTTGCGTTATATGCGTGTGATTACGCCGGTCATGTACTCGTTGAGTACTTGGGTAGCCGATTAATTTTGATAAAAGATAATGTTCAATATTATAATTATCAACTAAGATAATCAAGTTTTATTGGATAACATTGATTATTTACTTTGACCTATTTGGATTAATTCAATAATTACACAAAGGCTTAATTGTAAAATCATAATTATCTCTACCATTTGAGGATATTATGGTAATTGTAAGTATGTAATAATAGGTGGTTTTGGCTTGATTTAATTTGATTAAATCAAGGTGGCAAACATTTAACTAATCCATTTCCTAATCTTTGGCTTGATTTAATTAGATTAAATTAAAGTGGGAGAAAATGGAGATTAGTCACACCTAATTATACATATTTGGGCAAATTGGATTAAGCCCACTTAAAAGTTGATTACAACTTTTATTAATTAAAAATTACCTAAGTTTTTCTATAAATAGCAAGCTTTAGGAAGGTTTTAATTACAAGTTAAAATACAAGCAAATTCTTAAAGAGATTAGCCTAAGTTAGAGAAGTGTTTAAAGAAGCTTGTGAGGTCTCTACAACATTTCATTTAGGAGAAATCAAGATTGGATCTTGAATTGAAGCTTGGTAGCTTTGGAAACAAGATTGGATATTGGAGTCAAGCTTGCACACCTTGGAGGTTCTCCAACAAATGAGAAGTAGATTGGATGCATGATCACATAGCTTAATGTTGAACTAAGGCTAATAAATTATGTTAGGATGCTTTGGAAGTATAAACACAATATGCTTGTAATTGGGTCAAAATATTTATGTTAGACATAAACATAATTTAGAGTTTGGAACTCTAGATTAAAGCTTAGAGCTATGGCTACCATTCTAGAATCACTTGACCACCTTTGGGTGACCTAGAATTTTTCATGAGACATTTATTATTGGGATTCTAATTTAGTTTGTCTATTGGATTCAAAATTTACGCAAATGCGTATTTAGAATAAATTTATGTTTTTGTAAAAATATTTGATATTTTGAAAAACTTGATTTTTATTCTATAACATGTGTTGAAGTTGGTTTTGAAATTAAAAATTAATTTTGGGAGTTTTCTAAAGTATTTAGGGAAGACCGGAAGTAATTAGGGTAAAATACCCTAATTGCTTCAGCTCAGTGGAAAGTGAGCTGAAGCTTTTAAAAAGTAAACAAATGAAACAAATGAAAATAAAAAAAATTTGATGAGTTGTGCTATAGTGCATGTACAGTGCGCGCGCGCAATGTAGCGCGCGCATACGCGCACGCGGGTATTTTGTTTTGCTTCATTTTTGAGTTTCCGGACTCTGATTCAGTCTCGGTTTTTTCCTATACACTCGTAATGGAATATAATATTTCATTAAATAATTTAAAATTACACCCATACTTGATATCCATGGGTTAGACCTATTTCCGTTGTGCGGGGCACTGATCCGACCCTAGGGGTTCCACAACTGCCCCAACAAGTATCATGTATGACATGTTATGTACTAGACCTGATATCAGCTTCGCAGTTTGTATGACCAGCAAATATCAGTCCAATCCAGGTAATGACCATTGAATGGCCATTAAACATATCCTCAAGTATCTTAAAGTTACTAAGGATAAGTTTATAATATATTGAGGAAATGAACTGTAAATTAATGGGTATATGGATTCTGATTTTCAATCGGATACCGATGATAGAAAGTCTACATCAGGATTTGTCTTTACCCTTAACCGAGGTGCGGTTTCTTGGAAGAGTTTGAAACAGGGGTCAACAACTGATTCTACCACAGAGGCGGAATACATTGCAGCTTCTAAAACTACAAATGAGGCTATATAGGTTAGGAACTTCATCACATAATTGGGAGAAATCCCAAGTATCGAGAATCTGATTTCGTTATACTGTGAAAATACTGGAGCCATTACACAAGAAAAGGAAACAAGAGCGCATTAGAAGTCGAAGTATGTGGAACGAAAGTACAACATCATTCGAGATATTGTGTTACGAGGGGAAATTATTGTGTGCAAGGTACCGAGTGAGATAATGTAGCAGACCCGCTTACCAAGGCCATTACTCCGAGTTATTTGATAAATATATGGAGTCGATGTGTATTATATACAATCGATATTAGCACTAGAGCAAGTGGGAGAATTTATTAGGGTTGGTGCTCAGAGCGCCGATTTTCTAATGTATTTCCCTGTAAATACTTATGTAACATTTTATTATGAATAAAATAAAGAGTTTCTATTATATAACTCTCTTTATATATATGGTAAAGACGTAATTGACCTTAGAATGATTAGTTATGATACTATTGCAAAAGCGTCGCAACTGACATTGAGTTGTATCGTGACGTTGTCATTCATAGACAGTTCCTTGTCAAGGTTTACACTACTTAGTTAGTAAAGTAAACCTGTTGAGACTGGTATATGTCTTATACTGAAATCTTGGATTTCAATGCTTTCTTAATGAACCATGAGTCTTGGAGACTCATATAGACGTATAGGTGTTTATAACGGATAAACACTGAACGACTCACCGAATATTCTTAATAGACACTATGCCAACGTCAATAAGAATCTTCTCGGGTTGAGTAGCATAGTGATTCTTTGACTTGACATACCGTTGTGGATATATGAGATATCCTCCATAATTTGATGGAAGTCACATCACCGACCTATTTAGGTCAGACCTCCGTCTGTCCGTTGGGTGTGGACTGATCCTCAGGATATCCTGTGTGTCAAGATAAAATATGTTAGCTCTGTGTACAGAGCATATGTATTCAATATGGAATTAACAATCTGTTAAATCCATGGGCTCGTGGCACACTGTAGAAGCGAGTTCTAAGTGTTATTAGGAGATTGCTAATAGAAACGTCGACGAGATTATATCTATAGAGATTTGACGTTAATATTTATATCTCTAGAATAATCCGGATACCTGTGTCGGAGGGATTATACATATGGAATGACATCGATCTGTATAGTTCAAGGTGTTTATCCATGTTCGTCATAATTTAGGGGTTGGTGGATTATGCACACGAAATTGGATTTTGTGATGGATATGCCTGAACCTAGAGAGTCTCACTAATGAAATATACTCGTAGAGCACTACGGCAACTTTTATGAATAATATTGATTATTTATAATGGTTAAACGAAAAATACATGCTTTAGGGGCCGATCTGTAATTTCCTAATTAATGTGTATTTTTATTTAATATATGATATTATTAAATACACATTAATTAATTATCAAATTATGATATTTGACTTATATCATTAATATATGTATTTGGATTATTTAAAGTAAATATAATACATATATTTGAGATATTTGTATTTAATTAATTAATTAATTGTTAAATAATTAAAGTAATTAAAATATAAATATCTTACATTATGATAAAGTTAGGAAATTATTAAAATGTAAATTGTTGACTTTGCATTAAAAGAAAATATTGTCAAATTGAATTTGACTTCTTAGATATTTGTTTAATTTTGATAAAATTGAAAATATCTATTTCTTTTTGTTTCTTGTTATTTTCGGGAAACCCTAAGACTCTATAAAGGTTATGTTTTTCATTTTGCTTCACACAAGTCTAAGCCTCGAAAACATAAACAAAATAAGGTTGAGAGTGTTGGGTTTTCTAGGTCTAACCAAGATCAAATTAAGAAATGAAATGTGCGAATACAACAAAGTAAAGTAGCGGAAATACTCACTTTGATCGGCTTTTGCGATGCGAAGACAATAAAAATTCTGCTCCATGGAATTCGGCCAAGGCCCTCTTTGAAGTGATCTACAAGATTTAAGCTTTGAGTGTTGATTCCATGCTCATAGATGGGTTTCCCTATCACCTTTGAATGACTCCTTTGATGTGCTAGCATTCAAGATTTTTGAATCAAAAATCTTCAACCAAGAACCCTAGGTCTCGACAATCCCTCAAAAATCTTCCTAATTTTAGACACTCAATCTGTGGTTAACACTGAGTCTAAAATCCCACTCATCTTAGGTTGACTTTTTCTTGCTACAGCAAACGCTCTTATTAATTGCAGGAATGGTCTCATGAAGTTATCATTTGGGAATATGACACTGGAGGTGAATATCTTTCATGTTAAGAAACAACCACAGGATGACGATGAGTGTTAGTACATATATCTGATAGACATAGTCTTACCGGAGACAGGCTCTACACCACATGAATCTAGCCCTCCCGAACTGGAGCTGATCCCAAAGAACCATAAAAAGAGAAAAAAAAAGAGTTAGTGCCCGCTTGAAGATGATCCATGGAAAGTTAAAAATGAGATTGGGCCAATTTTTCCATATGTGCAACCTCAAATTTCAACCATTAGTAGACCATGGGGGATCCATAGATGAACTGCCACAGTCAAATAAAAATTCATTTTCATGTCTTAATCACCAGTGGATAACGATGAAGAAATAACATGAGAATACATGGTCCGCTACATAGAAGCCACCATGAACACTTGGGTGGTTACGTCTGGTTGAAGACGTTAAACTTAACACTAGCGGGGAGGAAACCATTGCACCTACATTTATTATATTTTATTTTTATTTTTAATTTTGTTTTCTTTATTTTATTTTTATTTTATTGTGTGCTAATTGCATGTTTATTATTTGCATAAGTATTCACACAGGTGTTAGCGCAACCCACACAGCTCACACAACCAAAGTCTCACTACCATGAGCTTGATCAACTTCATGCCTGGTAGTGTTGTTCCTCACTCATTTTTCTTCATATTTATCTTACATTTAGGACAATGCAAGTTTTAAGTGTGGGGGTGTATGCATGTAGTGATAATTGAATGTAGTGATAATACATGTTATATAAAAAAAACAATTCTTTGTTTTTAGTCATTAATAGTAAAGCATAAGTCCAATGATGAATATTATTTGTTTTAGGATGAAAACTTAGAAACGATAAGTTCTTTAATGTATTTTCTTATTTATGCATATGTTTTGAATGACGTTTGTGGGTGTTATCGTTGTAAGCCCTCACAAGACTCACGAGACTATAACTCGTCCACTAGGGCCGCCTAGGGGTTTAAAGGCTTATTACATACGCTAAATGCAATCGTGATCCCTACGAAAGTGGCTTAGATAGTTTTTTATTTTTAATTTAGTTTAGTTTTTATTTTCTTTTTGCGCTTGAATTGCTAGGGACTAGCAATAAGCTGGTTGAGGATTGTGATAAATGCATGAAAATGTACTTTGAGCATCGCTAATTCAGTTTGATTATCAAGTATTTGATATTAATTATAGTTTATTTTATGTCTTATTATTAGAAAGCAATGGAACATGAATCTTGGAGCAATTACACATATTTCGGGACCTTACGGACGCATCAAAAGCACGCGGGAAGAGTAGAAACAAAGAAAACACGAAATCAGAATTCTCAACTGGCATCACGATCCCACCTTCTGGCGTCGTGACACCATTCCAACATTATTCCCATATATTTTCCAATAGATTGGGCACCGTGGTGCCATTTGCCAGCGCCGCGGCACCCCAAAAGACTCCAGAAACTTAGTTTAGACATGTTTCATGCATATATAGACTCCGGGACTTCCCTATATAAACCTAAGTTTGTCCAAAACCCTAAAGGAGGGGGAAAACAGAGAGAAAACACACAAAAGAGAGTTAAAAGTCATATATTTGAGAGAGAAGAACGAGGAAGCTTCATGCCAGATAGGATGATCCTCTGATTTATCAAGGTTATGTCTCTCTTCTATATGAAGAAATAATCTCCTAGGCAAAGCTAAGGATGAAATATTGTAATTAAGTTCTTATATTCATGTTTTTGATTCTTGAATACTCATTAACGCTTACTACAATTGATGATTCATTATTCTTTATTATCTTTCGATTTATAATCCAGAGATTGTGTTTTACCAATTTGCATATAGGAATAGTCATGCTTCTTTTATGTGTGATTGGGGAACCTAGTTATGACTGGTAATGTTGTTTTATGAGTTGATTTTCTTCTGCATTATTACCTGAGGGTATATTGTCGATGTTAGATAGGTCATAACGATAACATTGTGTGTTGTTAACATAGAGAAAATAATTCACCGATTACCTTAGAATTTAATATGTTTTTCATTGAAATATCTTCTGATTTTTGGTTTGGGATGTGAAACCTTCAATGGAGTAATAAAAGGAATCAATTACTGAATATAGGAATTTGATACAAGAGGGATTCCCGACGCTTTGCTACTTTTCTCTACTGATAACTCTTACGTATTTTTCATCGTTTTTATTTCACATTACCAGTTAAACTCTTTTCTTTAATCAAGTTATTGCTAACGTTTTGTTTAAGTAAATTAGTTATTTGTAACCATCTCTCTGAGGAATCGACACCCCAAATATACTGCGATAACCGCAAGTACTTTTTGGGCATAGTTCGTGAAATAATATACATATGACTAAACATACAATATCATATATGTTACAACTCTATATATGAATACTCATACGCAACTCCGTTATACAAAATATATGAAACTGGACTTTACTTGACTTGACTGAACTAAATTTCTGACTAGACCTGGTGGACTGAACACCCTAGTGATTGCCATCAGTATCCATCCTCCTGACCTCATCCTCCGAGTAACTTGAAAAATAAAGAAACTGAGAGTGTGGGGTTAGATCATTTGAACGATCTAAGTGAGTGGATGATTAAAACAAAACTAATGTGCTTTTATAAAAAATCTTTGTTGTCACCAAAAAAACCCTCATTTATGAAAACTCTTTTCTTATTTGAAAACACAACTTTTCTGTAAGACTTTTCTGAAAAGGTTTTTCTGTCAGCAAAACTATAAGTCTTTATGTTAGACCATATTTTCTTACTGAAACTCTTTTATAAAACTTACACCTCTAAAAATTGTATCTCTGAAAGTCTTTTCTTCTGAAAAATTGGTCACTGGGATCTGTCTCTAAAAAACCTAACGCATGTGGGCGTTACGTATCGTTGTCCCCCCATACACCTAACTAGAGTCAGGAGTACAAATCCATGACATTGGGGCATTATGTATCGCTATCCCCCAAAGCATGCCACTACCTGTCTCTGAAATTAGTGGTTTTGGGGTGTTACGTATCGCCGTCCCCCAAGTCACTGAACTAGAACCGGGGGTGTGGATCTATGCTACTCTTCAGGCTCTGAATCTAGGATCTAGAGGCATATGTCATCCTTAGTCCTGAACTATGTATACACACGATCTCTGAGTCCGTCAATTCCATATCTGAGTCAAGTTACACACTGAGGTGAGTTTTTCCCCCATGCCTCGAAAACATGAAGTCATACTTGAAATTATCTCTTTCTAAAATGTCTCTTAAAACATGATCTTTCATGAAATAACTGTAATAAAAATCAACTAACGCCCAGGTGCGTAAAAATAAGTCTTTACTTAAAAATAGTGTAAATGAGAAGTTAACTTAGAAAGATAGTGTCTACTCATAGATTTGGAATCCCGCTTGTATTTATTTGATTGCCAAATGAATTGTGGTTCATGCAAAGACTTTTAATTGATAACGTTGATTAGAAAATGAATTGAAGAATATATATCAGAAATAGGTTAAGTTTACTTATTCAAGTAGTTGTTATCACTCTGAGACGTATCATACTTATATAATGACGTAATATATGTATACGAGCTGCTACGAGACCCTTAGAGTGGCCTCTAACATGCTATGGTGAAATTGGAATGAACTAAAACTGATTCGGGGAAGTTTTTGATCACGTGTCACGACGCCGCCCCTTGGGCTGTTGGACAATTATGACCCATAGTGTCACTATTTGTACAGATCATAATGTTGTTGTACAAATTAACTATGTGACAAAGGAGATTGCACTCCCTATGATTTGTTCCTGGACAGAAAATGATGTGAGACAGTATCATTCCACGAAGGATAAATCATTAAATATCCCTAGTCAGAGTATTATCGAGATTGGACATCGATAAATACGTAAAAGACTAGTATTGCACTTGTGCGCGTTTGTGAGGGCACAACGACATAGTTATCATATATTTGGGTATATGATACTCATGCAAGTGTAATAGGAGGTTGTGTTTTACCGATGGTACGGGAAATAGCTTCGCTCTGGATAGACCCCCCGCGGAATCCCATTGCTAGTATGACTATGTGTCTATGGGAGTCTGCAATCAGGGTAGGTGTATTTAGTCTTAACCTGAGACTTGCACCGCTAATACATACGACAATCAATATACTTTAGTTGAGGTCATCCAGGGCTTTAACCGGTTCTGTGTACGCCGATACTGGGTATATTGGGAATCGTAGTGTGTTGGGTGTGATGTCAAGACGGAAGTATCACTCCAGTCATAGTGGAGATGATGGTCACGTAGGATACGGAACTCGTTCTCTTAAATGCTCGAGCTATCGGGATATTATGACTAGGTCATGTATATCCGATTATAGAGACTAGTTACCAGACATCCGTTATGTGCTTCGTACGGGGCAGACACAATTCCAGCCCCAGGCCTTGCACGTGATTATCCGATACTGGACAGAAATACGCAATACTTTGGTATACTACGCTTGATATAGATCACATATTCCTATAACAATATTTCCGGAGAATTAATTTGGAATTAATCGATAAAATAATATATTCGATATATTATGCGAAATTAGATTTCGACGCGAAATTGAAATTGGAATTTAATTCGGGCAAACGAATTAATTTAGAATTAATTCGTTAGCGACGTGAATAGTGATTTCGCTAGGCGTAATCATTTAATTACGACGCGACGAAAAATTTGTTAATTTGGAATTAGCGAACCCGAGCCCGAGAGTGATTGTGAGCGCATTCGCATTTCGAATTTGAACGCGGCACGCAGGTCACATCAAACATCAAATCGCTAGTCGCATCAATTGTCAAATCACTTGTCACTTTGAGTGATGTGACATGACATGTTGTCACTTTATTAAAGTGAATAGATGTGATGTGAATAGTGATGTGAAATGATGGAAAGCTTTATTGCTTTTTACTTTTTGACTTTTGAATTAAAGTAATATATATATGTTTTATTTAATTTACTTGGTAAATGTAATAACTATATATATTAAAGCTTTATCTTCTCTCTCTCCAATTTAGGGCATACGGTTTTGAGGAAACCTATTTTTCCCTCCCTTTTCTCTTCTTCCTCTCACGGCTTGGAGCCACTTCTTCTCTTCATTTTGGTTCGATCAAAAACAAGGAATAAGATCAAGTGCTAGCACACATATGAGTTGATACAAAGGTGATAGGGAAGTGTTCTTGTGAGCATGGAACCATCTTTTGAAGCTTGAAGCTTGGAGCTTCCATGGAGTCTTCAATGGCCGAAAATTAGAGGATTTTCACAGCCCAAAAACGTGCAGTCCAGCAGCTCCAAGGAGGCCAAAACCGAGCTTCAACATGGAGGAAAATGGGTATTGTTCTTCCTAGCATCAAACCATTCAATGTGAGTATGTATTCCGCCTTACTCCTTGAAGTATTCATGCGTTTTTCTTGCTTGATTTCATGATCTTGGGACCTAATTAGAAACCAACAATGGTATCAGAGCTTTGATCAAGCATGAAAAAGTTAGGGTTAAAATTGGGTAAACTCAATTCGAGCATCAAATGGTTAAATTGTTTGATATAGTATGCTTGAATGAGGTTGAATTGATGTTGTGCATGATCAATTTCAAGAAATTTGGTTGAATCCATTTTTCCCCAAATTTTGGGCATGGAAAATTGGGTAAAATCAATTGAAGCATGATTTGGTTGAATTGATTGATTAAGTATGCTTATATGTTGTTGAATTAATGATTGATTGGATCAATTTGAAGAAATTGTGTTTGGAACAAATTTCCCCAATTTTTTATGTTGGCCTAAAGTGACAAATTTGGGTAAACTTGATTTTGAGCATATTTTGTGAAATTGGATGAATGAGAATGCTTAAAGTATGTTTAATTTAAGATTGATTGGATCAATTTGCTGAATTTGTGTTTGGAACAAATTTCCCCAAATTGCTTATGTTGGCCGAATTTGAAGAACCCTAATGTCTTGGCATAATTTTGTTTTTTGATCATTGGATGACTTAAAACAATTGGGTAATGTTGTTTTGAAGTTCGATTGGATTGAATTTTGATTTGGAACAATTTTCCCTTTAAAAGTTGGCTTGGCCGAATTCAATGTGATATGAAATTCATTGTGTTTTTTGTATTTTGATTCATTGGATGAGTTTAATTGATTTGGGAAATGAGGATTATGGATTCAATTTGATTGAAACCGAATCGGATTGAAAAACCCCTAATTGCCGAGACTTTAAGCATGTAAATTGGGTTTGATTTTGATAAATTGTGTTGGACACTATTTAATGAAGAAATGCATGATTAAGTATGCTAATTGATGTTTTAGAAATATTAATTGGGTGGTTAATTGTGTATTACACTTAAGTTAATTAATTATGGAATTTAGAATTTTATAAGTTAATTAATTGGGCTTGTTTTTGGAAATTGGGCCTTATAGGTTTTAATTGGGCTTTTGGGCTTGGTTGTACCAAGTTAGGTTTAGGCCAATTTGGTTGGATCCAATTGGGCCTAAAACCGCATCCATAAAGTCCAATTATGACTTAATGGACCTTAATTATTTAATTGGGCCTAATGGGCCAAAATTAATTTAAAGGCTTATGGGGTAACTCCCGGATTGGATTTTGGTTATTCGGTTTGACCCAAGTTGACCAAAAGTCCACACCTTAAGAAATTAATTAAAAGCCCATTAGACTTTAATTAAATAAACATTAGATGTTTATCGGGCTTTGAGACCCGTTACGATTAAATTTGGAATTTAAATCGTAAAGGTACGTTAATAAAAGTGTAATATTTAATTTGGAATTAAATAGTGAATTATAATTAAATGCGTATTAAATTGGATTTAATTATATAGTTTAATTTAATTCGAGAATTCATACTTTGTACTTATTCGCAAAACGAGTTTGACTCGAGCAAAAATCAAATCGTTGTTTGAACATTGGATGATCATTAATTATCAGATTAATTAATTGGATTAGATTGATTGATAACATGCTTGTATGAATACATGGTTGCGATGCATGCATAATGTATATCGGATGGATATTAGTCGGGTGGGGCAATTTTGGAAATTGTATAATAAATTTGATTTATTAATTAGACCTGCGTGTCCAGCCTTATCACCTCTATACTCTTTGTATTCTCTTCTCACCTATTCCCCTCAATGTAAATGAGGTTTCTTTAGAAGTGTAGTGTAACGGGTAGAAGTAAATACATGTCCTAGCTTTGGAGTGAGAAAATGAGAGATTTGATCTAGGATCAATGTAAAGTATCCATCCGCATATCATTATTATTTTATTTCATATGCGCTTTATTATGTGTTTAGAATGCATGTTTAAGGGTGTATGATGATGAGACCTTAACAAAGATAATAAATTGGTTGCCAATTTGCACGCGAAAAACCCTCGTTCAATATTAAGCGTCTTTCCTTCCATTGAGTGATTCTCACTCAAAATCCTAGACGACATTGGTTTGTTGGCCAAAGTCAAGGCCTTTGTCTGTCAAAGATGTGATTGAATCACGAAGGCTTTGTTCCATATCGGTGTCTTGTCCAAGTTGTGGTTTGTTGGCCAAAGTAAAGACCACTTCTTGTCCATCGACATTGATTACGAAGCTTTCCATGGTCAATGGGTCGCGCTTGACTGGGATCGCTAAGTTTGTTGTGCCAAAGCCAAGGCTTAGTTGATTCAGAGGAAAAAGGTTAGGTAATACATTGGATGTATTGGCATATATAAGATATATGTTTCGGACTTGGATGTCTCCCTACCGGATCTAGGAATTGGATGGGATCCAATTGATCTTAGAGATCTACCTAGTTAATTATCATACAATTTGTTGGCCAAAGTCAAGATTGTGTGATATTTAACGGGATCCTAACCCACTAGGAAACACGGTTTCCCGAGTACTCGACAGAGGGTTAGAGGCTCGCCGAAAAATAGTGGGAGGCAAGAATTGAATTTGCAATACTCGTTCAATTACTCGCCATACGCGCTCATTCAAATTATTTCGTCGTTAGATTAAATGTTAGTTGGACTAATATTTAAATTGTTGTTTTAATTAACAGTTGGACTGTATTATAGTTGATTATATATAATTGGATTATATTAATCAATATATTTGAATTAATTGATTTCAATTTACAGTTGATTTTATAGTTGGACTATAGTAATCAATGTAATTGAGGTTAATTAATTTAGATTATATTTGATTATATAGTTGGACTATTATAATCATTATAATAAATAGTACCACAAATCGTTGATTAAATAGTTGGACTATTAGAATCAAGATATAAAAATGAAAGATTAGTGTTTAAGACATAATCCTGGGTGAAAATGTATTTAGACGACTATAATTTTCAAATTGGGAATAAAGTTTCAGGATGGTCCTGGAAAATAACAAGTTACTTTATTTGATAAAATAACATATTATGCCTAAGCCCGGAGTTAAGCAAATAGTAGAGCATAATCTTTGGAAGATCTTGTAATGATAACTTAAGTGCTTAATCCATTAAGCTTGTAGAGTAGACTCCTTAATTTCTGAATCAGAACCAAGGATTAGATCCTTAAAGTATGATAATGAAATTGAAGGATTTTCATAAATCTATACTTAGATTTTAAGAAGGCTTTGACTTCAAAAATGTTTGTCATAAATATGTTCACAACTAGTATTAAAATTAGATTTTAGATACTTAGTGTGGTACATAAATATGTAATGATGTTCATAATCTGCTATGAGCAGGATACTGACTTCTATTGAGATTTATCTGCGAATTGGAAACGGGACGAAAGTCGTTGTTTTAACCGTAGATACCTGAATTTAGGAACTACCTTCGGGTTAGTACTTAAATTAAGGAACTATTATAATGTAACTAGTTTGACTAGATACATTATCTCTATATCAGTGTTTAACCCGCTGCGGGTGAACCTTTATATTCTAGAACACTAAAGTGTTTTATTGTATAAAGATGATATTGAGATAAACACATTAGATGTGGATAACAGAATTTGTATTTTGAATATAAATATCTCAAATATATAACATGACAAATAAATAGCTCAAACTGATTTGATCAGTTAAGAAACTTAATTGTGGCATAGTTGTCAGGGACACTATTAAACAAGAATCGTATATCCGCACTTTTGAACAGTGGGTACCAGGACTGATTTGATTCCATTCAAATAAAGTCTACGAATCTAGTCTATTTGGGCAAAGTGCCTAAAACACTATTTACTTGGTAAAAGTGTAAATGCCACCGATCTGTTAGCCCTACTTCATAGTGAAGCAAGTGGGCCCATGTCTAGCTAGGCTAGATATGGATATGAATATTTTGTGACCTGTACGGATGTGGCATCGCGTATGGTTATGTGTTTCTTTTGAAGAACACAAATCGGAAACTTTCACAGTTTCGACACGAAATAGACAAACAGATCAGCTAAAGTATTAAACCGTCACGGTAAGACCGTAATGGAAAATACTTAAGCAATAAGTTTCTCGTATACTTGAAAGAGTATAGTATTCTTTCAATAAGGACTCCTCCCGGAACACGTCAGTTTGACGGTGTGTCCGAACGGATTAACCGAATTTCATTAGACATGATAAGGTTAATCAAGAGTCGTTCTGAGCTACCATTTCCTTCAACAATATAGCTTTAAACAGTGCAAGAACTTATTTTGAATAAGGTTCCATAATAATTTGTTTGACAGATATCATATTAGATATGAACGGGAAAGAAACCGGGTTTCACATTCCTGAATATTTGGGTATGCCAGGCATATGTTTGGATGATACCAAACTAAAACCCAAATAGGATAAATGCCAATTGTAGGTCATCCTAGGGATACCATAAGTATTATACTTATACACCCCACAAGAGAACAATTAGATTGTTGCTCACCATGCGATTTTCCTAAGAGGAATACCGATATGCAGTGGTAAGTGGGAGGATAGTATAACTCGATAAAAATCGGAGTAATACTGTTCAAGGCACCGAATCTTAATGGAACATAAATAGTTCATCAAGGATGAAACTATACCATTACTCTTCGAATACACAAGAACCGCGTAGGTCGGATAGAGTCAGAAAACAACATGGGTTATGGGTTTCTGATCTCGCCTCATAAAGATGTCTATCTTATTGAGGAATACCAACTGACTACGTATAAGGAAGTGATACAAGGTATCAACTCCCTAATTATGGCAAAGTGCCATGAATCCGAATTGTATTCCATGTATATCAACTATATTTGGATACTAGTTGATGTACCGCAAGGCATTGTGCCTATTGGTACTATAAGTCTTCAAGGAAGACATACATGGATGGCAACATACCAACGTACTAAGCTAGGCTTGTAGCGAAAAGGTAGAGTTATCAACATTGTGTTGATTGCGACGAAACCTTTTACCTGTTACCACCGTAAATCTGTTTGGATAATGCTTGCTGATGCTGCATGTTTCATTCATGAAATGTGGCAGCTTAATGCCAAAACCGCTTTCCTTAACGGAAACCTTTCGGGGGATGTTTACAATATCCTGTCGGTTTTTTCGAACCATAACAAGCAAACTAGGTTTGTAGGTTATTCGATCCATAGATGGATTGAAGCAAGCATTGAGTGCTTAGAATTATCGTTTTGATGTAATCATCATGGTGTATGATTTAATTCAAAAACGAAAATAATTCTTGTGTATATAAGGAGGTTAGTGGGAGCGCACTGACAGTGAATGTCCTGAATGATGATGATATATCATTTCTTGGAAATGATATTCCCATAAAATAATCGGTGAAAGCTTGGCTTTATGATGATAACGATATGAGTCGTAACAACAGTACAATAAAAACGTAGAAAAACGGTACAGTGAACTGGAATCTTCCAAGCAATGTACTGTTACCGAATAAACAACAAATACGGATTATTGCTGCAGCTGAGGCAGCAATAGAAGTCTTCTGGGGTCGATAATATCTAATTGGATTAGATATAGTTCTGTTAGCAGCTGAGCTAGGCGTCAGCACAGGCTAAAGAATTAATGGTCTCATCAACGATCCAGATACATACTTCGATATTTATCTAATTCGTTCGGATCATACATCGTGGCGATGTGATGATTGAATAAATCGCATCAAGATGATATTCATATAAATCCGCTGACGAAAACCTTTTCTCAGCAGTTTGAGCCAACCGTACATAGTTCGGGTGTCAGAGACTCGAGTGACTGGCTATAGGCCAAGTGGGAGATTGTTGACAATTATGACCCATAGCGTCACTATTTGTACAGATCATAATGTTGTTGTACAATTAACTATGTGACAAAGGAGATTGCACTCTATCATTTGTGATTAGATCACCTAGATATATAAATGGTGAGAGGTCCCTATGATTGTTTCCTGGACAGAGAATGATGTGAGACAGTATCAGTCCACGAAGGATTAATCATTAAATATCCCTAGTCAGAGTATTATCGAGATTGGACATCGATAAATACGTAAAAGACTAGTATTGCACTTGTGCGCATTTGTGAGGGCACAACGGCATAGTTCTCATATATTTGGGTATAGGATGCTCATGCAAGTGTAATAGGAGGTTGTGTTTTACCGATGGTACGGGAAATAGCTTCGCTCTGGATAGACCCCCGCGGAATCCCATTGGTAGTATGACTATGTGTCTATGGGAGTCTGCAATCAGGGTAGGTGTATTAGTCTTAACCTGAGACTTGCACCGCTAATACATACGACAATCAATATACTTTAGTTGAGGTCGTCAAGGCTTTAACCGGTTCTGTGTACGCCGATACTGGGTATATTGGGAATCGTAGTGTGTTGGGTGTGATGACAAGACGAAAGTATCACTCCAGTCATAGTGGAGATGATGGTCACGTAGGATACGGAACTCGTTCTCTTAAATGCTCGAGCTATTGGGATATTATGACTAGTTCATGTATATCCGATTATAGAGACTAGTTACCAGACATCCGATATGTGCTTCGTACGGGGCAGACACAATTCCAGCCCCAGGCCTTGCACGTGATTATCCATACTGGACAGAAATACGCAATACTTCGGTATACTACGCTTGATATAGATCACATATTCCTATAAGGATATTTCCGGAGAATTGTGTAGGCATGACGCTTTGCTAGAAGCCAACCTTGTCTTGTAAATCGGTATAAACGTAGTACGAGGTACTTACGTGTTCGGACAGTCCGACGACCGTATTTACTGCCAACATATCCGGGATCTCATGGGTCGCTTCCCGAAGATTCACCGATGACATATAACTCGCACTATAATTAATCTGGAATTAATTAGAAGAGAGAGAAAATTAATCTGGGATTAATTACAGAGATATTTTATCTGAGATAAAATATAATTAAAGAAAAGAGAGAACGATTAATTTGGAATTAATCGATAAAATAATATATTCGATATATTATGCGAAATTAGATTTCGACGCGAAATTGAAATTGGATTTTAATTCGGGCAAACGAATTAATTTAGAATTAATTCGTTAGCGACGTGAATAGTTATTTCGCTAGGCGTATCATTTAATTACGACGCGACGGAAAATTTGTTAATTTGGAATTAGCGAACCCGAGCCCGAGAGTGATTGCGAGTGCATTCGCATTTCGAATTCGAACACGGCACGTAAGTCACATCAAACGTCAAATCGCTAGTCGCATCAATTGTCAAATCACTTGTCACTTTGAGTGATGTGACATGACATGTTGTCACTTTATTAAAGTGAATAGATGTGATGTGAATAGTGATGTGAAATGATGGAAAGCTTTATTGCTTTTTACTTTTTGACTTTTGAATAAAGTAATATATATATGTTTTATTTAATTTGCTTGGTAAATGTAATAATATATATATTAAAGCTTTATCTTCTCTTTCTCCAATTTAGGGCATACGGTTTTGAGGAAAGCTATTTTTCCTCCTCATTTTTCTCTTCTTCCTCTCACGGCTTTGAGCCACTTCTTCTCTTCATTTTGGTTCGATCAAAAACAAGGAAGAAGATCAAGTGCTAGCACACATATGAGTTGATACAAAGGTGATAGGGAAGTGTTCTTGTGAGCATGGAACCATCTTTTGAAGCTTGAAGCTTGGAGCTTCCATGGAGTCTTCAATGGCCGAAAATTAGAGGATTTTCACAGCCCAAAAACGTGCAGTCCAGTAGCTCCAAGGAGGCCAAAACCAAGCTTCAAAATGGAGGAAAATGGGTCTTGTTCTTCCTAGCATCAAACCATTCAATGTGAGTATGTATTCCGCCTTACTCCTTGAAGTATTCATGCATTTTTCTTGCTTGATTTCATGATCTTGGGACCTAATTAGAAACCAACATGGGCATCGCGATGGTCACACACACATTGATGAATCAGTGAGCATAACTGCTTTCGCATCGCGACGTATGGCCTCGTGCGTTGCGATGCGCACCATTCCAGAAAGATATCTGGGAAAATTCCCAGTACGCATTGCGACACTACGCGTTCGGTGTTGCGACCCAAGGCTAATTTCTGGTCTTAACTTCAACATTACATGCCTAATTTGCTCAACACTCTTCCCACACTTACACACTATAATTTCTACTCATTAATTCTTTAAACTTCAATGTAAATACTTGTTAAACCAACAACCCTCAATCCAACTTAGCTATTTACTCTCATAGTCTCAATTAGCTCATTACTTAGGGTTTCTAAGTATTTGGTTCTTACTTAACACAATCAATTTTCATGCTCATATGTCACTAAATACAATGCCTAGTGTGCTCCTAAAATTCATACATCATCATATCAACAAAACTTCTCAATCCAAGATTTGGGTCAAATGACCTTACCTCATTTCACTTGATGTTTTTCACATTTCAAGTCTCTTAGGCGTGATATCCTTCTTCCTAGCTTATTATGGAATCACTTGCCTTTGTTTCCTCTTGAGTTTGGGTGAGAATGGCTTCCCTTTATTCATTCACATTCTTCCTTTCCTCTCCCCACTCTTTCCATATTTTTCTTCTTTTCTTTCAATCTTGGGGATGCTTGAATAGTTTCCCTTCTATACTAGGGACTATTTGTAATTAGTATAATTGAAGAAGAGTTTAGAAAATTTGAGAAAGTTTGAGATTTTCCTAGATGGGTCCGAGCATTATTCATTGAGATTTTTTATCTACATTTTGGACCTATTTCTAATTCGAATTTGGAAAAAAATGTTCAAGTGGAAATCGTATATCTCGATCTCAACTTTCCGACGATATAAAATTCAAAAAACTCAGAGTTTGTATGAGAAATTTATGGCCAAACACCATAAGTTATCTGTAGTAGAACATCGTATCATCTCGTATCGGAATTTTCAAAGATTTAGCCGAATGTTCCCGAAGTATTTTCATGAGTGTATATATGTCCAAATATAACTTATATTATGTAACATTCATCCCATAATGAAATAGTAGTCTAGAGTATTGGTCGTTACAACAGTTGGGCTTCAAAAAGCTAAGTGAGGACCTCTAAATCGCCTTAAGGTTTGTAACATCTTCCCATCTGAAGTCCAATAGATAGATTGAAGAGCAAACAAAGACTCCACATGTGAAACCCCATTTTCATTAGCCTACGGATGTGAGGCAGTAATCCCAATGGAGATCGGGATGACGACCTATCGGGTTCAGTACTTTGGAGAAGCACATAATAAAGACCTCATCAAGCATCATCTTGACTTGATTGAGGGAAAAAGAGAGAGGTTAGGACTTAGAGTGGTCAAATATCAGCAAAGGATAGCTCGTTTCTACACCAAGAGAGCCCGGGTGCTTGATTTTAAGGCGGGTCACTTTTAACACGAAGAAACCCAAGGAAGGCTCATTGGGAGTAAAATAGAAAGGACCTTACAATGTGGCATAGGTCATCCGGTCATGTGTTTATCACTTGAAGCAGTTGGATCATACCCGGCTCAAGAAACCCTGGAATGTAGAAATACTGCAGAGTAACTTTCAATAAAGTGTTGGACAATTATGACCCATAGCATCACTATTTGTACAGAACATGGTTTTGTTGTACAAATTAACATGGCGTTGTTGTACAAATTAACTATGTGATAAATGAAATTGCTTTTTTATCATTTGTAATTGGATTACCTGGATATATAAATGATAAAAGTCCACATGATTTGTACCAGATTAATAAGATATGAGATAATATTAATCCACGTAAGGTTTAATCATTAAATATCCCTAGTCGTAGTATTATCGAGACTGGACATCGATAATGCAGAATAGGCTAGTATTACACTTGTGCGCGTTATGGAAGTTTAACAGCATAGTTCTCATATATTTAAGTATTGGATATTATGCAAGTGTGATAGGAGGTTCTGTTTGCCGATGGTACGGAAATAGCTTCGCTCTGGATAGACCCCTCAGAATCCCATTGGTAGTATGACTATGTGTCTATGGGAATCCAAATCATGGTAGGTGTATTTTGTCTTAACCTGAGACTTGCATCGCTAATACTTGTGATAATCAGTATACTTTGGTTTTGGTCGTCCGAGGCTTTAACAGGTTATGTGTAAGCCTCTTTTAGGTATATTGAGAATCGTAGTGTATTGGGTGTGATGTCAAGATGGAAGTATCACTTCATTCATATGGAGATGATGATCACGTAGGATAAGGAACTGGTACTCTTGTATGTTGCAGCTATCAGGATAATATGACAAGGTCATGATTATCCGATTATAGAGACTAGTTGCTAGTGATCCGATATTTGCTTCGTACGGGGCAGACACAATTCCAGCCCTAGGCCTTGCATGTGACATCTGATACTGGATCATAATACGCAATACTACGTATATTACGCCTGACAAAGATTATATATTCCTTTAAAGCATGGTTCTAGAGAATTGGGTAGGCACGGTGTTTTGCTAGAAGCCAACCATGTCTTGTAAATCGGTGAGGATGTGGTACCGGGTATGCATGTATTCGGATAATTCGATGACCGCATTTACTGCCAACATATCCAAGGATCTCTTGGGTCGCTTCCCGAAGATTCACCGATGAGATTTGACTCGAACAGAATTAATCTGGGATTAATTATGGAAGAGAAAATTAATCTAGGATTAATTACGGTAAGAATTAATCTGGGATTAATTAACAGAGAAATGATTAATCTGGGATTAATTGCGTCGATAATTTATCTAGGATTAAATTCGTCGAGAAGGGAGAACGCGGTTAATTTGGAATTAATCGGTAAGATAAATTTAATAGTGAAATTGGATTTTTCTATTTAATTTATTTATTTGGGCTAAAATAATATATTAGATATATTAATTGAACGGAATTAAAATTAGATTTTAATTCAAGCGAACAAATTAATTTAGAATTAATTCGTAAGCGACTTAAGTAATAATATTGCGAGGCATTATTATTTATTTAAATTGGATTTAATTAAGTCGCAACAGAAAATTCGTTTAATTTGGAATTAAACAAACCCGGGCCTGAGCAAAGTTGCGTATTGGATTGTCCGACTTAAATTTGGAATTTGAAGTTGGGCTCACAAACTTACATCAAAGTGTTTGACACTTGATGGAATTTGGTGGTTGGTTGAGAATAAAACACTCAACATTATATATAATATATATATATATATATAAAAGTGGTCAACTTTAGAAGTTGTAACAACTTACTATTCATCATCTCCATTTCTCTCTCAAATTGCCGAACACTTGCTTCCTTGGAGGGCAAAATTTTCTTTCAAAATTTGTTCAAGCTAGCACTTAAAGGAGTGAATCAAGGTGATAGGGAAACTCACCCAAGTGTTGGAAACACTCAAGAAAGCTTGGAGCTTCCACCGACATCAATGAAAAGTTTTGAAACTCATCTGATCAATGTAAGTTATTTCACAAACTTTCTTGATTAATTCACACACAAATCACTCTTAGACGATCTTGGCATGTTCTAGGAACACTTACAATGGTATCAGAGCCTCCTAAGTTTGATTTGAAAATCTAGGGTTCATGACTTTAAATTTGGGATTTTTGGCTTGGAGCTTAATTTGCCTAAATTGTTGGTTGGGATATGTTTATATGATGTTCAATTGGATTTGTGCATTGTTGGAATTGTAAAAAATTGATAGGATGAATTTTCCCCAAAATATTCCCTTGGCCGAATATGATACCCTAGGAATGCTCATGGTTAATTTTTGAAATTTAACAATTGGATGTGTTGATGACATGATAGAAATATTGAATGTTGATTTAATTATATTGAAATCAAATTGAATGATTTTTGTATGCCTTTGCCGTGAGCCATGATGCATGTTATAAGATTGATTTTGCATCAATTTGTGTTGGACATGAATTGGAAATGTATAGCATGATTAATTGAATTAATTAGTGTTTTGGAAACATTAGATTAACTAATTAATTATGGTGATTACACTTAAATTGAATTAATTTGTAATTTGGAATAATGAGTTAATTTAATTTATTGTATTTGGGCTTGGTTGGGCCAAGTTTGGTTTATGATAATTGGTTGGATCCAATTGGGCCTAAAACCATTTCCATAAAGTCCAATTATGATAATTGGGCCTAATAGGCCTAAATTAATTTTTGGCATAGGGTGATTCCTAATTGGGCCTTGGCATCTTGGGTTTGACCCATAATTGCCAAAGCCCATGCCTAAAGAATTAATTAAAAGCCCATTGGACTTTGTATGAATAGTATTGGATACTAATTGGGCCTTTGAGACCCATAAAGATTGGATTTGGAATCCAAGTCTAAAAGACACTATTAAAAGTGTAATTATTTAATTTGGAAACAAATATGAATTAGTATTGAATATAATTTAAATTGGATTTGAAATTGTAGTTCGATATAATTCAAGATTATGTACTTTGAGTATTATTCTTAAACGAGTTGGACTCGCGTAAATCAATTCGTTGTTTGAACATTGGATGGTCATTAATTCAAAGATTAATTAATTGGATTAGATTGATTGAATAACATGATTGTGTGAATACTTGGATATATGTATGAATAATGTATATCGGATGGATATTAGAAGGGTGATGGCAATTTTGAAAATTATTGTAATAAATTTAGAATTTATTAAATTGGACCTGCGTGTCCAGCCTATTACCTATTTTCTCATTGTATTTCTCTTCTCACCAATTTCCCTCAATGTAAATGAGGTTTCTTTAGAAGTATTATGTAATTGGGTAGAAGTATGAATAATGCTAGCGGGAGAGAGGAAATGAAGAGATTTGTTATAGGAACAATATGTTGTATATCCATCCGCATATCATTATTAATTTTATCGCGCCTTATTATGTTTTTAGAATGCATGCTTAAAGGTGTATGTTGAGACCTAATTAAAGATAATAAATCGGTTGCCAAATCGTGACAAAAACCCTCATTTCATATTAAGCGTTTTTCCTTCCATTGAGTGATTCTCTCTAAGATCCAAGATTGGCATTGGTTTGTTGGCCAAAGTCAAGACCTTTGTCCATCGCGGATATGTTTGAATGATGAAGGCTTTGTTCCATATCGTACGCCTTGGGCAAGTTGTGATTTGTTGGCCAAAGTCAAGGTCACTTCTTGTTCATCAGCCTCGATTACAAAGCTTTCCCACTGTCAATGGGTCACCCTTAACTGGTTTCATTAAGCTTGTTGAGCCAAAACCAAGGCTAAGTTGATTCAGAGGAAAAGGTTAGGCAATATATTGGATATATTGGCATATATTAGATATATGTTTCGGAATTGGAGGTTCACCTACTGGATCTAGGAATTGGATGGGATCCAATTGATCTTAGAGATCTACCTAGTTAAGTTTCATATAACTTATTGGCCAAAGTCAAGGTTGTGCGTTATTTAATGGGATCCCAGCCCACTAGGAAACTAGGTTTCCCGAGTACTCCACAGAGGGTTAGAGGCTCGTCGAAAAATAGTGGGAGGCAAGTATTAAATTTGCAATTTCGTTTAGATACTTGCCAATACGCGCTCATTTCATTTTTCGTCATTAATTATTTAAATATAAATATATTAGTTGGACTAATATTCGATTGTTATTTTAATTGAACAGTTGGACTGTATTCAAACTACTTCATTTGTAGTTGGTTATATAATTGGATTATAGTAATCAATACATTTGAATGTAACCAATCAATAGTAGTTGATTATATAGTTAGACTATAGTAATCATTATATTCGATTGTACCTGAAATCGTTGATTGGATAGTTGGACTATTGGAATCAAGATAACTGAAAGATTAGCGTTTAAAACATAATCATGGTTGAAAATGTCTTTAAGCGGCTTGAATTTTCAAATTGGGAATAGAACATCAGGATAGTCCTGGGAGCCAAGAAGTTACTTTATTTGACAGAGTGACATCTCGGGCCTGAGCCCGGAGTTGAGCAAATAGTGGAGCATGAGCTTTGGAAGTCTCATGGTGATGATAACTTTAGTGCTCAATCCATTATGCTTGCTGCAATGACTCTTTAATTCCATCGTCAGAACTAAAGATTAGATCTTTATACCATGATGTTGAAATTAAAGGATCTTCATATATCTAACCATAGATCTTAGAAGTATCAATTGAAAAAGAAGCTCTTTCGCTTGCGTATGTTAGAAGGTACGTCTGTTGAACACTAGGTTTCGCAGATGATTGTTGACATCGAACAACTAGGTTAGCTGGGCATTACCTACGAGGCCGAGACTTCCAAAGATTTGATCTTACACTCTCTGCTCGAAAGTTGAGGCAGGTTCATTAAGAAATAAGAGAAAACTCATGGAGAGTTGATGGCTATGGTCAAGGAGGCAGAGCCAGATCTTCTAAAAGGGGGAAAAGGCAAAATCGTCACAGTCTTTTGGGAAAACAAAGAACATATCCCAAGATGTCTGCCTAAATTGTGACAAACGGGGTCACTGCATGCGTGACTGCCGTATGGACAAAGTAGACATGAAGGATGTGAAGGCGGGCAAGGCTCCGACTTCAAGAATGTTTGTTATAAACATGACCACTACTAATTTAAAAATTGGATTTTTGATACTGGATGTGAAACATACATATGTACTGATGTGCGGGATCTGGTGATGAGCAGGATACTGACTTCAGATGAGATCGACCTATGAGTCAGAAACATGACATGAGTCGTTGTTTTGGCCGTAGAAACCTAAGTTTGGGAACTGCCCTTTGGGCATGTACTTAAATTATGAGACTGTTATAATGTATCTAGTTTGACTAAGAACATTATCTATATATCTAGTTTAACCCGTTGCGGGTATACCTTTATATTCTAGAACACTAAATGTTTTGTTTATAAGATGATAATGAGATAAGCACATTAGATGTGAATAATAATATTTATATTTAGAATATAAATGAATCTTAAACATATAATATGACAAACAAAAGCTCAAACTGAATAAATCTGTTGAGAGTTATAAGTGGCATTGTTGTCCGAGACACATTAAAAAGACTCGTATATCCACACTTTCGAAGAGTGGATACTAGGACGGATTTGATTCTAATTCAAATGAAGTCTACGAATCTAGTTCATTAGGTAAAGTGCCAAAAACACTTTTTACTTGGTAATAGTGCAATTGCCACCGATCTGTTAGCCCTCGTTCATAGTGACGTAAGTGGGCCCATGTCTAGCTAGGCTAGAGGTGGATTTGAATACTTCGTAACCTTTACGGATGTGGCATCACATTACGGTTATGTGTATCTTATGAAACACAAGTCAGAAACTTTTGAGTAATTCAAAGGGTTTCGACACGAAGTAAGAAAACATACCGATAAAAGTATTAAAAACATTACGGTCGGACCATAATGTAAAATACTTAAACATATTCTTTCAAGATTACTTGAAAGAGTATGGTATTCTTTAACAGTGGACTCCTCTAGGGACACCTCAATTTGACGGTGTGTCCGAACAGAGAAACCGAACTTTGTTGGACATGGTAAGGTTAATGATGAGTCGCTCTGAGCTACCAATTTCCTTTTGAGGATACACATTAAACATTGCAATACTTATTTTGAATAAGGTTTTATTAAAATCTGTTAGACAGACTTCATATTAGATATGAACAGGAAAGAAACCGGGTTTCTCATTCCTGAAGATTTGGGAATGCTGGAAATACGCTAAATGTTTGGATGGTACCAAACTAGAACCCAAATCGGATAAGTTCTTATTTGTAGGTTGTCCTAGGGAAACCAAAGTATAGTACTTATACAACTCACAAGAGAACAATGTAATTGTTGCTCTCCATGCGGCTTTCCTAAAAGGAATTCCTATATGCAGTGGTAAGTGGGAGGAAAGTAAAACTCGATGAAAATCAGAGTAATATTGTTCCAGGCACCGAGTCTTCACGGAACACCAAAAGTTCATCAGGGATGAAACTGTACCAATAATCTTCGATTACACAAGAACCGCGTAGGTCGGAGAGAGTCAGAAAACAACCTGGGAGGTATGGGTTACTGATCTCACCTCATGTAGATATCAATCTTATTGAGGAAGGTGAACCGTCTACGTATGAGGAAGTGATACAAGGTATCGACTCCACTTTATGAAAAAGTGCCATGATATCCGAAATAGATTCCATGTATACCAACCAAGTTTGGACACTGGTTCATGTACCAGAAGGCATTGTGCCTATTGGTACTAAATGAGTCTTCAAGGAAGACATACATGGATGGCAACATACTAATGTACACAGCTAGGCTTGTAAAGAAAGGGAATCGTCAACGACATAGTGTCGACTACGATGAAATTTTTTCAACTGTTGCCATGATTAAATCCATTTGGATAACGCTTGCTAATGCTGCATGTTTCATTTATGAAATATGGCACATGAACATCAAAATCGCTTTCCTTAACGGAAACCTTTTGGAGGATGTTTACAACATCCTAACGGTTTTGTCGTGCCAAAATATGCAAACAGGGTTTGCAAGTTAAATCGATCCATTTATGGATTGATGCAAGCATTGCGTTCTTGGAACCAACGTTTTGATGAGATCATAATGGTATATGATTTCATTCAAAACGAATACGATTCCTGTGTATATAAGAAGGTTAGTGGGAGCACACTGACAATGAATGTCCTATAAGTTGATGATGTATTGCTTTTTAGCAATAACATTCCTATGTTATAATCGGTGAAAGTTTGGCTTTCATTAAAATTCTCCATAGAATACCTGGGAGAAGCAGGCTTTATTCTAGGAATAAAGATCTACTGGGATAGATCTAGAAAGCTGCTGACACTCTCTCAGTGTTCGTACATTTTATTATGTACGTGACCTGGTGTCTCATATGCTTTGAGCATATGGAGTCACAATCAGGCCAATGCAGGTGATGGTCACTGGATTGATGTTAAGAACATCCTTAAGTATCTTAGACGAACTAAGGATGCATTCTTAAAATATAGGGAAATGAGAACTTGAGGTAACTTGGTTCACCGCTGCAAGTTTCAAACCGATGAAAATGACTGTAAGTCGCAATAAGGGTACATATATGGTTTGAATAACAGAACAGTGAACTGGAAATCTTCCAAGCAAGATACTGTTGCCGAATAAACAACAAGAGCGGAACATTGCTGCAGCTGAGGTAGCAATAAAAGCATTTTGGATCTATATAATCCTAATTGGATTAGGAGTAGTTCTATTAGCAGCTGAGCTAGGCTACAACACAAGCTAAGGAACCATGGTCTCATCAATGATCCAAATATGTACTTCGACTAATTCATCTGATTCGTTCGATCATACATCGTGGCGATGTGATGATCGAATAAATTGCATCAGATGATAACCTTGAAAATCCGCTGACGAAAGCTGTTTCTCAGCAGAAATTTGAGCAACCCGTACATAGTCAGGTGTTAGACACTTGAGTGATTGGCTATAGGCCAAGTGGGAGATTGTTGGACAATTATGACCAATAGCATCACTATTTGTACAGAACATGGCGTTGTTGTACAAATTAACTATGTGACAAAGGAAATTGCTCTTTATCATTTGTAATTGGATTACTTGGATATATAATTGATAAAAGTCCATATGATTAGTACCGGATTAATATGATATGAGACAGTATTAATCCACGGAAGGTTTAATCATTAAATATCCCTAGTCGTAGTATTATTGAGACTGGACATCGATAATGCGGAATATGCTAGTATTACACTTGTGCGCGTTATGGAAGCTTAGCTGCATAGTTCTCATATATTTAAGTATTGGATACTTATGCAAGTGTGATAGGAGGTTTTGTTTGCCGATGGTACGGAAACAGCTTTACTCTGGATAGACTCATCGGAATCCCATTGGTAGTATGACTATGTGTCTATGGGAATCCGAATCAGGGTAGGTGTATTTGGTCTTAACCTGAGACTTGCATCGCTAATACTTGCGACAATCAGTATACTTTGGTTTTGGTAGTCTGGGGCTTTAACAGGTTCTGTGTACGCCTCTTCTGGGTATATTGAGAATCGTGGTGTATTGGGTGTGATGTCAAGATGGAATTATCACCTCAGTCATATGGAGATGATGATCACGTAGGATACGAAACTGGTACTCTTGTATGCTGCAGCTATCGGGATACTATGACAAGGTCATGATTATCCCTTTATAGAGACTAGTTGCTAGTGATCCGATATATGCTTCGTACGGGGCATACACAATTCCAGCCCTAGGCCTTTCATGTGACATATGATACTGGATCGTAATACGCAATATTACGTATACAACGCCTGACATTCTTATGTTAAATAGCATTCTTATGAAGTTTTTAGAAACTTGTTGCCAATCTAGAGTTATTGAACCACTCTTAAATGACCTAGATTTTTTCTATAGTTGTTTCATTGTGGTGAGGCTTGATTGGAATGGAAGAAACATGATTGAAGTATTGGATTTAACCAATTTGGTCTAATTTGTCCAATTTGATGAAATTGAAAAATTAGGGTTTAAGACCACTTCCAAATTTGGGGATTTTCAATTATGTTGTGTATTTAGATTTGTATATGATACATATAAAATCTTATGTTTATTGGATTTCATCTTGATGTGTTTTGAACATGGAATGCACATTACCCTTGTTGAGGCTCTCAGCCTTGGTGGTGTAGTATTTTGGGAATTTTTGTTGCAATTTCAATTTCAATGTGTAGGACATGTTAAATTCATATTTGAAATGATTTAGAATCATCCAAAATCGTTTCGAACTATTTCGGATTAAAATGAACAAAATACAATGTTTATGGGTAATTCGATAATTACACAAAAATATGATTTGTTGTGTAATATTTCATAATTTGATAACTGGATAATAAAATAAATAAGTTATTTCATTTATCCGAGAAAAAGTTTTGAAATCGGAAAATTTTGATTTTCCACTATTCCGCTGCGTTACCGGATTTCCGCCCAATAAAACCTCTTTCAAAATGGTATCAGAGCGAGTCTGATTCTCGGCCCCCTAATATGATTAGCCCTTTAATTCAATGTTTAATCATGTTTTCTTAACTTATACATGCAGTTTTAATCTAATTTGATTAGATTTAGGGTGTATGACATTTAGCGGAAAATCCCTAAATAATAAGTTTTAAATATAATTATGTATTTGATGCATGTTATGTGGTCCGTCTTGTCAATACGGTTTATGAATATTTCTCGTGACTACATACGAGACAGTGTCTCTGCTGTGAGGGTGTAGCTGATAGAGATTTATTTATACTGGATGTATATAAGATACTAGATAAATTCAAGCAAAAGCGGAATCCTGAACGTGCCCAGTGACCGGCGTAAACACACACGTATAACGCAAGCGCACGTATCGTTCAAGTAGTATAAAAATATCGATCCCACGAGGACTTAATTCTACTGTTGTTATAATTGTTGATACTATTTATTTACAATATCTAATTATAGGGAGAAGTGAATGATTGCTTGAATGATATGCTTTGAAGATTTGCTAAATAAATAAATAAATAAAAAGACAAAAGAAAATACTAAGGAAAATAAAGACTCAAAGATCTAGGGTTGTTAATCTTTCTAATATCAATTAAAAGATGAAGTAGTTAAATCATAGTTGGGATAATTATTGAATTATTAATCCGGAACACTAAATTATGTAAAAGCCTCTTTCGAATGATCATTTACAAATACCTAGTTATAATCCAATTGAACCATATGTTTATGTCAATTAAATTACCTAGATTCATTAAGGTTAAGTTCCAATTATGACTACCCCCGCCCGACAGGTATATGTCTATCTGTAAGGAAATCTATTAAATGGTTATCTATCCTTAAGGAAGATCGTGGGTTGTTGAGACTAAGGTCTTAAACTTAAAATCCCTATGTCTAGTTCAATTTTAAGTTTACCTAATCAATTTTATTAGTGATCAGTTAATAAAAAGCATTAAGATTATGACTCAACAAATAACTCTTTAATTACCCAAACTATAATCTAACCCTTTTTAAATCCGGTGATATTAGATTTAATCACAACCCTAGATATTTAACTTAGTTACAACACATAACTAAAGCTGATATAAACTTAAAAGACAGAAATGAAATTGCAGAAAGTAATTAAATAAAATAAATGAAATGCAAGGTAAAAAGAAATAACTTCTACTATATACTATTTAGATATACTCCCAATAATATAATATATAATCTTGTGATATTTTAAAAACAACCGTCCGGAATGGCGGTATCCTGATTAAGTCAAATTCAAATATACCAGCCATAAGGCAGAACAGAAATATAAATTTAAACCAACCGACCTAGAATGGCGGTATCCTCATTAAGTCAGGTTTAACCAGTTTTAAATTGAATAACCAACCGACCTAGAATGGCGGTATCTTTTTATTAATTCAGATTTTAAATAGTTTATATATTATATTTTAAGGGAGATTAATCTAAATAGCAAAAGTAAAAGAATTACCTTATTACCTCAGCATAGAGACGTTACCCACTCATGGATGGTTAGAATTACTACTACAAAGCATAAATAAAACTGAATAAGAAGAAAATATGAAGAACTCTCAATTTATTTATAGGATTTCAGAGGAAGAGGTACATTTGAAACTAAAAATTCGAAATCTATTTATAGGCAAAAAATCTAATTTTTTATTATTATTTTTCTGATTTTTATTATTTTATTATTTTTCTGATTTTTATTTTTTTATTATTATTTTTTTTGGATCGCTGATGAATTTTCGACACGTGGCATGGTGTGCTAAAAATGACGGCTCATTGAATCTTTGACACGTGGCATGGTGGTTAAATTACTAAAATACCCTCGGTGTCGGGATGCCCAAAATTACCAAAATACCATTTTCGTCAAATTTCACAGTTTTGCTCCAAATCACCTCCAGAATATCTTGAAACTTTATTTCGGTGTCGGGATGTCCAAAATTACCAAAATACCATGTCGGGATGCCCAAAATTACCAAAATACCATTTTTGCCAAATTTCACCAAATTTCACAGTTTTGTTCCAAATCACCTCCAGAATATCCTGAAACTTTATTTATCTACAAAATAACACAAAACACATCAAAATATTCACAAAACTCAAGAAACTATACAAAATATTAGTTAAATGAGTGGGAAATAGTGATACATTTATCACTCATCACCCCAACGTCAGGGTTACGCAAGTGAGGTTTAAACCTGGTACGTCTCCTTGGGTCTGCCTTAGCAGCGACAATGAGAAACGACCAAGACCGGAAACCCAGAGTCACTAATGAGTGATTGACAAATGAGTTGTCTACCTGATGAATATACGTAGGCGAGACCGTGCCTCTGCTGTGAGCTGAAATATATTCACGGGATCCACTTTTCACTATTTGTATTTAATTTAATTATTAAATCTTTGTATTCTGTTTGGGGATTACAGTATTGCATGATTAGTTTGGAGGGGTATTTTTAGATTAAAAATCCATGATCTAGTCTATACTTTTGATATTATATGAAGCCGCTAATTTCTGCTAACCGTTTTTCGTAATCTATATGATAGATTTGCGATGGCGGCACCCATCCACTAATCAGTTTGCGAGAGTATGCTGATGCGAACAAACTCAAATGCGCTGATACTTTCGCTGATTGGGAAATGGATTGAGGATTGTCCTCGATTCCGAGAATGTGTGATATGTTCTTGAAGGTCCACTGCCCCTTGCTGTGGCAGAGGATGCTACACCGAAAGAACGCGAAGTCTTTCAAGTTTGGAAGAATGATGATTTAAAAGTTAAATCATACATCTTAAGTTCGCTTCACCGGGGCTCAAGAAAAAATACTATGGCATGTCAGATGCGTATAGTATGATGACTCGATTAAGACAATCGTTTGAGAACCAAGAACAAGTTGTTGTTCATAAGGTCGCAATGGAATTGTTTCATGCGTGGTTGGATGAGGGGAAAGCTATTAGCCCACATGTTCTTCAGATGATCGATTTGATCGATTAATTGAGGCAAAATAATCTCATTATGAATGACATTCTCGTTATGAGTGTCATTCTTGATTCGCTCCCAGCTTCTTATCGCTAGTTTGTGATGTACTTCAACATGAACGAGACCTACTTCTCTATCTGCTTCTTCCCAGACTTAGTCAAAGGGAAAGAAGAAAAAAGGGAAGAAGAAGAAGGGTTTCGGTCCTCAACCATAGGTAAAGATAGAAAATCCCAAAAGGGCTTCTGAATACAAGTGCCATCACTGCAACAAAGTCAGGCACTGGAAAAGGAACTGTCCTGACTACATTGCCCAGCTGAGGAGAGAGAGAGCATCGACATCAGATACATTTATTTTTCCACTTATTGATATATCTTTGGCTTGTGAAGCCATTACATCCACCTGGATTTTAGATTATGCTTGTCTCATTCACATTTGCAATTCGTTGCAGGTGCTGGAGGAAAGTATGAAATGAAGCCTGGAGAGATGCAGTTGCAGTTCGGGAGTGGAGACTCACTGGATGAAGTTGCAGTGGGAGTATACGAGATCCCTTTCCTGAAAGGGACACTTTTGTTAATGATTGTTATTTTGTACCTGGATGTGTAGCTAATATTATATCACTTTTTGTATTGGATACAGAGGGCTTTCGTATTAATATTAAGAACTGTTTTTTGTATTTGTATGATAAATGTAATATTCAGATCCTTTGTTGTCCAAATAAGCATGGTCATTATACATTGCAAACTTCAAAAGATATTTTAAACACTGGAGTTAATAAACGTTAGTTTACCTGTAATTAATAATACTGAACTTTGACATATGCGACTAGGTCATATAGGCGTTAAACGCCTTACCCAATTGGTTAGGAATGGTTTGATACCAGATCTTACTATTGAATCATATCCGACTTGTGAATCATGTATTCAGGGTAAGATGACCAAAGCCTCATTTTCTGGGGTTGGACACCGTGCCACTAACTTACTGGAACTCGTACATTCTGATGTATGTGGTCCACTAAGTCAGACTGCTCACAATGGTTATTCGTACTTCATTACCTTTACCGATGATCTGTCACGGTACAGTTATATCTATTTGATGCGACATAAATTGGAAACCTTTGAAAAGTTCAAAGAGTTTCGAAATGAAGTAGAAAACCAAACTGGTCAATATATTAAATGCCTTTGATCCGATCGAGGCGGCGAATATATGAGCAGTGAGTTCATGGATTATATGAAGGAGAATAAGATTCTCGCTCAATATACTCCTCCAGGTACTCCACATCACAATGGAGTGTCTGAGAGGAGAAATCAGACTTTATTGGATATGGTCCGATCAATGTTGAGTTTCACAGATTTGCCCTATTACTTATGGGGCTACTCTCTTTTAACAACTGCACATCTTTTGAATAAGATTCCTTCAAAAGCTGTTCCTACGACTCCTTATGAGATATGGTTCGGTAGGAGACCAAATCTTAGTTACATTAAGGTTTGAGGTTGTCCTGCCTATGTCAGGGTGACTCAGCAAGATAAGCTTTCGCCTCGAGGGCAAAAGTTTAGGTTTGTCGAATATCCTTCGAATACGATGGGATATTTGTTCTAGGATACCGAGCATCGAAACGTGTTCGTAGCTCGCTTCGTAAAATTTCTAGAAGTAGAATTTTTGTCAGAAGGTGGTAATCATAGACAGGTTGAACTTGATGAAGTCCAACCTGAAAATAACGAACCAACGGAGGAACCTAAAGTTCAAGTAGATGAAAAACCTTCAACACACACACTCAGTAGGTTAGAAAGGGTATCTAGACCTCATGAACGCTTGTATTTGATACAAGAAAAGAGTCTAGATGTTCTCTTAGTATAAGAGACTGATCCTTTCACCTATAGAGAATCGATGTTGGACATTGACTCCGTGAAATGGCAAAGTGCCATGAAATCTGAGATAGACTCAATGCATAAGAATCAAGTTTGGGACTTGGTTCCGTTTCCCGAAGGAATTATTCCTATCGGTTGTAAATGAGTTTACAAGAGGAAGCGAGGGCCTGACAGTAAGGTTGAAACTTACAAGGTCCGACCAATAGCAAAAGGTTACACGCAGCGACCTGGTGTCGACTACGATGAAACTTTTTCACTACTAGCAATGCTTAAGTCTATTCGGATTTTGCTTTCTATAGCTGCGTATCATGACTACGAGATTTGGCAAATGGATGTCAAAACGACTTTTCTAAATGGATTTCTTGATGAAAAAATCTATATGGAACAGCCGGAAGGTTTTGCGTCCAGCGAAAACTCGGATATGGTGTGTAAGCTTAAGAAGTTCATTTATGGACTTAAACAAGCTTCACGAAGTTGGAATCTTCGATTCGACGAGATTATTAGATCGTCTGGTTTTCTCAAGAATTCGGAAGAATCATGTGTGTATCAGAAGGCCAGTGGGAGCATGGTCATATTTTTAGTCCTATATGTTGATGACATCCTAATCATTGGGAATGATTTAGGTATGTTACAAAGCGTCAAAGCGTACCTCTGTAAGAATTTCTCCATGAAGGACCTGGGAGAAGCTTCCTATGTTTTAGGGATAAAACTCTATAGAGATAGACAAATGAAGCTGATTTGGTTATCCCAATCAACGTACATAGATAAGATCTTGGAACGGTATAATTTTGGCAACTGTAAGACAGCAAACATATCGTTCAGACATGGGATTCATCTTTCCAGAAAGATGAGTCCATAAAAAAAAGATGAGAAGGTTAGAATGTCTAACCAACCTTATGCTTCGTGTTTGGGTAGCATAATGTATGCCATGTTATGTACAAGGCCTTATATCAGTTTCGCTGTAAGCGTAACTAGTCGATATCAGTCTAATCCAGGTAATGACCATTGGATGGCCAATAAACATATCCTGAAGTATCTAAAAGGTACTAAGGATAAGTTAATAATTTATGGAGGAAACAAACTGCAAGTTAACGAGTAATTTCTGATTTCCAATCGGATCTCGATGATAGAAAGTCTACATCTGGATTCGTATTTACCCTTAACAGAGGTGCAGTTTTTTGGAAGAGTTCCAAACAGGGATCAACGGCAGATTCCACCACTAAGGTGGAATATATTACAGCTTCTGAAGCTGCAAAAGAGGCTGTGAGGATAAAGAACTTTATCACAAAATTGGGAGTTGTCCCAAGTATCGAGAATGCGATTCCGTTATACTATGATAATACTGGAGCCATTGTGCAAGCAAAGGAACCAATGGCGCATCAGAAGTCGAAGCATATGGAATGCAAGTACCGCATCATTCGAGAGATTATGTCGCGAGGGGATATTGTCGTGTGCAAGGTACCGAGTGAAGATAATGTAGCAGACCCACTGACGAATGCCATACTTCAAAATTATTTGATAATCACGTGGAGTCGATGGGTATTAGATACAATCGTTATTGGCACTAGAGCAAGTGGGAGTTTTTGTTGGGGTTGGTGCTCAGAGCGCCAATTCCCGGTTGTATTTCTTTATGAATACTTCTGTAAAACGTCATTATTATGAATAATATATGCAGTTTCTATAATATAATGTATCTTTTAATATGGTAAAGACGTAATGACCTTGGAATGAGTAGTCATGATGTTCTTGCAAAAGCATCGCAACTGACATTGAGTTGTATCATGACGTTGTCATTCTCAGACAGTTCCTGGTCAAGATTTACACTACTTGGTAACTATAGTAAACCCGTTGAGACCGGTACATATCGTATACTGGAATATATGATTCCAATGGTTTCTCAATGAACCATAAGTCTTAGAGACTAGTATAGACGTGTAGGTGTTTATAGCGGATAAACACTGAACGACTAATCGAAGATTCTTAATGGATGGTACACCAACATCAATAAGAATCTTATCGGGTTGAGTAGCACTTGTGATTCTTCGACTTGAGATACCACTGTGGGCGCATGAGACATCTTCCACACTTAGATGGCAGTCACGTCACCGATCTATTAGGATAAGACCTCTGTCTGTTCATTGGGTGTGGATAGATCCTCAGGGTGTCCTGTGTGTATCGAGATAGGATCCGTCAGTTCTGTGTATCAGAGCATAGGTAGTCCATATGATTAGCAATCAGATAAAAACCATGGGCCCGTGGTACATTTTAGAAGTCAGTTCTAAATGTTCTTTTTTTTAGATTGCTAATAGAGACATCGGCGGGATAATCCCTATAGAGATTTGACGTTTACATCTATATTTTTGGGATATATGTGGATACCTGTGACAGAGGAATTATACATTTTCCATGACCTCGACATGTATGATTCAGCGAGTTTATCTGTGATCGTCATAATTTATGGGTGGATAAATTATGGACACGAAATTGGATTTCGTGACGGATATGCTTGAATCTAGAGAGTCTCACTAATGAAATATACTCGTAGAGCACCAGGGAAATAATTATAAATAATATTGATTATTTATAAAGTCGTTTAAAGGTTAAACGCAAAATACATGTGTAGGGACCCGATAGTTATTTCCGTAATTTTTGTGTATTTGCATTTAATGTTAGATTAATTCAAATACACATTAATTAATTGTCAAATTGAGATATTTGACTAATATTATATATATATATATATATTTGATAATTAATTTAAATATAATACATATATTTAATATATTTGTATTTAAATAATTATTTAATTATTAAATGATTAAATTAATTAAAATATGAATATTTTAAGTTATGATATTTAATTTAATGACTTGAGTTGCCATTGTTGACTTGCTTTATTTCATTAAATGGTTTAATGATTAAAGTTAACAAGTTGATAAAGGAAAATTAAATGAAACAAAAATCAAAATATCTAGATATTTGGTAATGCAATTTTCGGCCAAGGCTAGTTGGTGGAGTGTAAATTGTTTTGTTTTCATTTAGGGTTTCATAACCTCCAACACTTATAAAAAATACTCCATTAAAGAAAACAAAAGAAGCTTGGGAGAAAAGAAAAGAAAACAAAGGAAAGCTTGAATTTTAGTAAGTTTTTCCAACTTGCTATTAGAGAGGAAAATGTTCATTGAGTTCTAGGCTTCATGCTATGAGTTTCTGATGCTTTTCTATTCTTTATTCTTTGTGTTTTTGGTGGGTGAAATTTTGATGATAGGGTTGAGCATGTGTAAAGTTGATAGAATGCTTCTAATATGTTAACTAGCATTCTTATGAAGTTTTTAGAAACTTTTTGCCAATCTAGAGTTATTGACCCACTCTTAAATGACCTAGATTTGTTCTATAGTTGTTTCATTGTGTTGAGGCTTTATTGGAATGGAAAAAACATGATTGAAGTATTGGATTTAACCAGTTTGGTCTAATTTGTCCAATTTGATGAAATTGAAAAATTAGGGTTTAAGACCACTTCCAAATTTGGGGCTTTTCATTTATGTTGTGTATTTAGATGTGTATATGATACATATAAAATCTTATGTTGATTGGATTTCATCTTGATGTGTTTTGAACATGTAAAGTGCAAAATGTACAATATCCCCCCTTGTTGAGGCTCTCGACCTTGGTGTAGTATTTTGGGAATTTTTGTTGCAATTTGAATTTCAATGTGCAGGACATGTTAAATTCATATTTGAAATGATTTAGAATCATCCAAAATCATTTCGAACAATTTCAGATTAAAATGAACAAAATGCAATATTTAGGGGTAATTCGGTAATTACACAAAAATATGATTTGTTGTGTAATATTTCATAATTTGATAATTGGATAATAAAATAAATAAATTATTTCATTTATCCGAGAAAAAATTTTGAAATCGGAAAATTTTGATTTTAAACTGTTCCGCTGCATTGCCGAATTTCCGCTATAAAACCCCTTCAACACCATCACCAATATTTGTTGGGATGGTCCGAGGTAGAAAAGATTATCTCGTGAACTTTTTATTTTTGATGGCTTGGGGTTGGGTACGTCATACCGAGGATATATTAATATGTGAATGGCACAATGTGGGATCATTTCGTTGTGGTCAAGTGTTTATACTGGCTCGGGATTGGATATGTCTCACCGATGTCATATTATTGTCTGAATGGGACAAGGAGGAATCATTCCCTTGTGGCCAAGTGTTTATGCTGGCTCGAGGTTAGGTACGTCCCACCGAGGCTATATTATTGAATGAATGGCACGATGAGGGTCCATTCCCTCATGGCCAAGTGTATCTGTTGGCTCGGGGCTAGATTCATTTCGTTAAGGGTCTATTATTATGTGAATGGCGCGAGGAGGATCCATCCCCTCATGGCCAAGTGTATCTATTGGCATGGGGATGGATTCATTCCGCCGATGGCCTATTATTATGTGAATAGTGCGATGGGGGTCCGTTCCCTCGTGGCTGAGTGTATTGAGTGGCTAGGGGCTGGATCTGTTCCACTGAGGCACGGTTATATTAGATGGCATAGGGTTAGAGTTTCTCTTTTATGGCCTTGTTGAGATAAACATCAATGAGAGAGCTAGGATCCCTCAGTATTATCATGATGGCATGGGGTTGGAGTTTCTCCCTCATAGTCGTGGCGTGCTGAAATACCATCAAAGGGCCATGCTCCCTCAAGTCAGTGAGAGTGGTGTACGGTTGGAGCATCTCTCTCATGGCCTTGCTGAAATGGCATCAAAGGCTAGGTCCTTTCGGGACCATCTTATTATGAAATGCATGGGGACATAGTTTCTCCCCCATGGCCTTGATGTGCTGATGTAATATTGAAGGCCAGGTCCCCTCAAGACCAACATCTTGTGACTGACAAGGAGTCAGAGTTTCTCTCTCATGGCCTTGCTGGGATGAACCATAGCAACAGATTTGGGAACTCTCGAGGTCAGCATATTATACGGCATGTGTACAGATATGGCTATTGTCAGTTCAACTCTTTGAGAAGTTCATCGATTGGAGCACCGAGAGGACAGTGGCCAGGTCAAATTTGAGGAAGCCATTAAGGATATAGCTATAATAGCCCCTAGAGAAAGACTTTCATTAGAATTTTTCTAAGTGTTAAAAGATGCCACGAGGCACAAGTTTGGATGATAGGCCTCAATACGTCATTGCAGTGGTGGAGGTCCATAGATTATTGGTCTGGTCGGGATAAGTTTTTCAAAATAAATCATCTCATAAGTGGGCTTAGGTACCGATATTTTGTTCAGTTTGAGGAATTATGACCGATTGTATTATTGAGTTGTTAGTTGATGGTATTTACAAGTTCGAAATTTTGTTAAGTATTGAAAAGAGAAAATTTATCATAGATCGGGTCTTTACTCGTTGTGTGCTTCGATGTTTGTATAGAAAGACACAAAGTACAAAAGAAAATTTCATTAATTCATTATTCGGAGTACATTATGAACCCCATCGGGATTTTCCATGGGAGAGAGTCAGTTGCAACGGTTGAAGGGCCGGTAATGTCTTTGCCTTTAAATAGTAGGGGCATCAGGAGGAGCACTCGAATAAGGAGTAGCAGGATCAGCTAAGTCAAAGGCAGAAGCGGCAATAGTTGAACGACCGGGAGCATCATCAGCAGGAGGAGGCAATGAGGTCAGGTGAGCTGGATCGGGTATCGCCTTAGTCTCTTCACAGCCTATGCGACATGCCTCTTTGAAGGCCATCTCCCTTTGTGACCCTTAGAACCTTATGAAGTACACTTAAGTCTAGGTCGGGGTAGGTCTCACCGATTAACTCCAAAGACTGCTCCAACCCTTCGACGAGGGTATCATTTTTTGCCTCCTCGATATGGTCGTAAGCTGGGTATGAAGGTCGGCCAGCTCTCTCTTTTCCTTGGACAGCTCATTATTAGCCTTGGTTAATTCAGTTTTGGTTATGCCATACTCCACTACGACCATGGTTGACTTCACTTGCAACAGAATCAACTTTGAAGTCTTGGAGGCGGCCTTAGCTCGGGCCTCATCCCTCTCTTTTTTGGTAACTTGGATGGCTCGACAGAGGAACTCAGTCTCGGCATTGGCCTTATATAATTTTTTATTAAGTGTGTGCTATCTCTCGATCAGTATGATTTGGAGCCTCTCAGCCTTACCACTTTTCACAATTATGCTGGAAAACATGTTCATATTAGTGGCCAGTAGGCATATCAGCTGCACATAAAATAAACTGGGTTAGTATATTTAAAAGTGTCAAAAAAAGAGGCTAAGTTGTTCTTACCTTCACTTCGAGGCGGCCCATCTTCTGGATGACCTCATATAGGAATATATCTTCAAAAGTACAAGTCTACTTCAGAGTCACATGCTCAGCCTCGTAGTTGAAGGTCGGTATGTGGTGACTCATGCTCTCCTTTGTGTTCTCGTGGAGATCGTCCACCTCCAAGGTATGGACTGAAGTCTTCTGGGAAAATGGGGTCGTCGGAGCCTTCCCACGGGAGGCACTGGTTTTCTTCATAGGGGCCTCATCTGTATATTCTTTAGGGGTCTCCCCTAAATCTGATGGAAACGCATTTTCTAAGGTCTTAGTGGTGGAGTTGGTGTTTTGGTAGTTTAAGTCATTGGTTACCTCAGAGTTTGTGTGTTGATGGTTCGGGTTGTAGGGGCAGGAGTTCACCTCGGTGCTTTTTATTTTTGGGATAGATGTATTGGGGTGGTGAGCCGGGTATGGGTGTCACTTGACCTACCCTGCGCTATACGCTTGATTTCTCGTGCAATTTGTAAAGGGTTGGGCCTCTATCCAAACATGCTTGCATCAAGAAAAATATAAGGTTAGAAATAATGAACAGAAGAACGAGACAGTAAATAGTAGAGTATAAGTGGAAATGGTAACAGTAGTAAAAGTATAACATAGGTCAGTTAGTTAGTCACTATTTACAGGGCTGTTTGTCAGCTAGTGGGGGGTCCTCGATATGAGACCCTCATCGGTAAAGGAATATGGGTTTATGATGTCTTTATAGTGGCCCTCAAATTAGGTTGCAAGTTTCACCATTGCCTTGACCTCATTGGAAACTTTTGAAGGGTTACCCCGATAGGCTATAAAGAGTACAACTATGTTAGTAAGATGAAGATTGAAAATCCTAAGGAAATGAAAGAGAAAGGGTAAGAAAGTCAGGTCGTTACCTCCAACCCTAAAAATGGTCAACACAACCAACTATTCACCAGCAATGATCTGGTTGCCACCCCACGCTCCTCCAGTCCAAAACTATTTGTCTTTGAAATTCTTGTTGGTAGCTATGAGATAGAAGATTATATGTTTTGCCTTGGAGTAAGTTGAGAGGTAGTCTCAACCCTTGTATTCCTTAGGATTGACATTCATTCGGTAGAGTCTCTTCAATTCTTGAACCAACGGTTTCCGCAGGCCGGCCTTACTCCGGATCACATAGAGCCCGGCGAGCACTGTCCACCTATTCAGATTGAGTTGGCATGTGGCTAGGTTCATGATGGCCAGTATTTTGGCAAAGTATCCTTACATGGGCAAGTGCAGACCCATGTCGAAGAAAGCCGTGGAGAGTAACTTGACTACTGTTTGGTTGGCTGCCTGGTCTCCCTCCTAAGAGACGTCTAAACTTATTTCTTTATAAATGTCGAATCTCTCCCTGAGCTGATCCAGTTTAGTGCGAGTTATGGTAGATGCCCTGTCCATGACCAGATTGATGAAGTTCAATGGGGAGGTGTCAGATCGAGGCAGACTATTCTTACAACAAAAGATTGGTTTTCTTCTTCTGGGGGGGGGGGGTTGGAGTGGTGTCAATGTCACTTGGTCCTGATGATCCAGAGCTTCCCACGAAAATCGGCTTGGTTGGACGTGGGGCAGGTGCATCGGGAAGCAGAACAACGATGGGATTTGCGGAAGAATCCTCAAATTTCTTCATTCTTAAAAAATGATGACCTAAAGAGTAAGGTTAGTGAAGTTACACTTAGCCTTTTATTCTACAAGTTATATCGGCCTATTTTTACTGTTAGTTGGCCTATTATCTGCCTAGGGTCAACTATATCATCCCTACTGAGTAGTTAACCCTTAAAAACTCTAAATGCCCTAGACGTTTGCAAGAAAAGCATAACCAAATATAAAAAACCAACCCGACTAAAGCCATCCCAAATCCCAGAAACAAATTGATAAGTGGTAATTATATCACTATTTCCCACTCATTTAACCTAATATTTTGTATAGTTTCTCATGTTTTATGATCGTTTTGATGTGGTTTTGTTTATTTTACAGATAAAAATAAAATTGAGACTTAATGGAATCAACTTGGCGCTAAAACGATGAAATCCGGAGAAAAAAAGGTCAAAACGAATATTTACTGTACGCGTCACGAAGTGCAGTCCTAAATTCCAATTTTTCGCATGTTTGGTATTTTGGCCATAACTTTTTCATCTGATATCCGATTGAGCGGATTAAAGTTGCAGATTAAAGAAGACTCAATGATCTACAACTTTGAAATTTTAAATATTTTCAAATTCCGAAGTTTTCAAGACCGAAATTAATGAATAATCCAATGTATTTTGTAATTATAAAAAAATGGAAAATGACAATTTACAATTATCAAACTTCCACAAAACATGCTTGCATGTTTGGTGGAGTGTTTGATGGAGTGTCTTGTGGCATGTTTGGTGGAGTGTTTAGTGGAGGGTTTTATGGAGTGTTTGGTGGAGTATTTGGTGGAGCAATTGGTGGAGAAATTGGTGGAAGCCTTTAGATTTTCCTATAAATACCAAGCCATTTCATTTGTAATTCTCATGCTATCCCAAACCAGCAAAGTCTCTATTTGATTTTTATTATTCTCACTTTGACGAGGATCAAGAAGTAGAGCTGTTTGTACCAATAAAAAATGAGAATGAAACTAGGTATCCTCAAAATGAAGATCTTGGAGCTTGCATTGCACAAATGTTGAAGAAGATCTACCTGAGCTAGTCACATCAACCTTAGAGGATGAAGACCTAAAATCAAATATTTTTACATCTTCAGGTTGACACTTATGGAGCATGCATTTCACAATGACATATGAAGAATTGAATGCGAAAATTTTAAAATACATATGTGAAGAAAAAGTGGAGCAAGATGCAGGACAAAGAAAGGAGCAAATGACTGACCATATTGAAGATCTCGGACATTCAGGAGAAACATCACTATTTTGGGGAGTACTGACCAAAGATATCGCCAAAAGGTTGACAAAATGGAACTTCCATTCAAAGTAAAGCACCATACGAGACCTCCTGATTTTCTTTCTCTCTTTTCAGGAACTACTGGAGCGACAAAGATTAAAAAGGTGGCACGAGCATTGAATGAGACAAAACTCTTTTTTCCATTTTACCGTTGGAAGAGACCCTTCAAAAGCAAAGCTCATGGAATTGTCTTTAATCGGACGTCCAAAACCACGCTGAAACCTCCATAACATATGGATTTCAGTCACGTCTGGCTGAAGATGAAAAATTTTGCGCTAGCAGGGAGGCAACCCATGCAATTTGTTTTAATGCCTATTTTTATATTTGTGTATACATGTTGTGGAGTTTTTAATTGTGTGTGTTATTTTTGTAAGGAAAGGCACAAACGGAGCATTTAATGATGAATGGTGTTTGCCAATCACAAAGATGAGATTTAAGTCAATAGTGATGGCTGAGTAAGGAATGGATTCTTGAGACGCATCCTAATGGATTTATATACCAAACGAGTGGCGTATTGCGTACACAATTATGTTGCCTTAATAATTGCTTTGATTTTTTTTTGTTATTTTCTTTAATTTTTACCGACAAGATCTATACTTTTTGACTTTCATGATTTATGTTAACGTTCATTGTCATTTGACAGGTACTAGTGCTATTTTTACTCACACCTTTTCAGGATCTATAAATTCAGCTCGTCATTCTTCCCTTCTACACATCAGATACATCCAAATAAGAGAGAGAAAATGGAAGCAACCTCACAGCAGCGAGTCAAGTGAATTTGTGTTTTATGTGGATCCAACTCTGGTAATAAACCAGATTTCATTGAGGCTGCAAAGGAATTAGGGAGAGTTATAGCAGAACGAAATATGCACCTTGTATATGGCGGTGGAAATCTTGGATTGATGGGAAGCATTTCAAAAGCCGTTCAGGAGGCTGGTGGTCACGGTTTGGGAATCATTCCAAAAACTTTGGTGGACGAACATATAATCGGAAAAACAAATAGAGATGAACGCATTGTCTCGGGGATGTCTGAACAACTCCTTGAAATGGTCAATACTGCTGATGCGTTTATTGCTTTACCAGGTGGGCTCGGAACGTTTGAAGAGATATTCACAGTGGCATCATGGGCTCACTTGAACATTCATCAAAAGCCCTTTGGATTACTCAACATTGATCATTTTTCGATTTTCTGTTTGTATTTCTTGTGGAAGCCAAAAGACATGAGTTCGTCACAAAATCAGTACAAGATATTTTCCTCACTGCAACAAAGGCCGAGGAATTAATTGACCAAATCTTAGCCTTTGAACCAAAAATCGACCCCATTCTTTCCAAGTTGAACTGGTCAGATAACCATCGTGGTAAGAAGCGTAAATTGGACATAGATCTTAATCAGTAATTTTTTTCGTAGAATTTCAATTAACCAGGTATGATCTTCTAAACTCTTCTTCTATTGTTTAAGACAATGGGGACAATGTCTCATTTAGGTTTGGGGAAGGGAATAATTGATTAGTATCTTGTGTATTTTATGTTATTTTTATTAGATTTTTAGTCCAAATTTTTTCGAAAAATACAAAAAAATTGAAAACTTTTTACAAAAAAAAAAAATATATTGTGTTTTTGTTTTTAACTTGATTAATCTGGTGAAATTGGTGAGAGATAGCTGTGTAAGGAGTTTCCACTCTTGATACGTATCTCAAACCCATTTTCAAAACAAGTTAATTTTTGTTATTTTTCCTTTTAAATTATTTAATTTGTGAATTCTCCATAAAACTGACTAAAATGAATCTTCATATGCTCAGTTGGCAGGTATTATCAACATGCATGGTAACATACGGACATGAGCTATAATTGAAAAGTTTGTAATATTCAGTACTCTATAATTGGAGGAAGCATCTATAAATGGCAATGGAGTAAAAAAAAACATCTGAGATCCGAGTTATTAAGTTCGTTGGGGTGCTTTAACACCTAGTGCCCTAAAACCAACTGGTTTGGGAGTCACTTGCCCAAAGCTCGCTACATGGATCGAAGATGTTGCAAAAAATATATATATCTGAAGTCTGAGTAATTAAGTCCGTAGGGGTGTCTTAACACCTGGTGCCCTAAAGCCAATTGGTTTGGGAGCCACCGACCTAAAGCTCGCTACATAGACATAAGATATTGTATATAAATAAAAAAAATTCAAAAAAAAAAAATCAGAAAAATTAGAAAAAATTATTTCATTGCTACAAAAAGGTGTGAATTCTGATAAACTCTAGGACACAAATATTACTCTCTTCTCAACTGCACTTGTGACTATTGTGGGAAATGAGTTGAATAATATATTGTTAGCTGTGTATATGAAGAATGGTAAAAATAATCGGAGAATTTACTTATTCGGTAATTTAGAAAAAAAGAAAACAACTACTAACTTGGAGTAGAAGTTTCATCTGTTTAGTCACTAACTTATTTATTCTTTTTTCTCTTGTCGTTTTGCTTTTGTGTGAATTAATTTTACTGTCTTTTTACTTTTATCAAACGTTTATGGGTATCGTTGCTGTAAACCCTCACGAGACTACAACTCGTCCACTAGGGACACCTAGAGGTTTAAAGGCTTGTTGCATATGCTAAATGCAACCGTGATCCCTACGAAAGTGGCTTAGCTTAATTTTATTTTAAAGATGTTTATGTTATTTTATTTTTTTGTTTTGCTCGAGGACTAGCAAAATGTTAGGTTTGAGGGTGTGATAAATGGTAATTATATCACTATTTCCCACTCAGTTAACCTAATATTTTGTATAGTTTCTCGTGTTTTATGAACGTTTTGATGTGTTTTTATTTATTTTGCAGATAAAAATAATATTGAGACTTAATGGAATCAACTTGGGGCTTAAACGATGAAATCCGGAGAAAAAAAGGTCCAAAACGAAAATTTACTGTACGAGTCACGAAGTGCAGTCCTAAATTCCAATTTTGCGCATGTTTGGTATTTTGGCCATAACATTTTCATCCGATATCCGATTGAGCTGATTCAAGTTGAAGATTGAAGACGACTCAAAGATCTACAACGTTGAAATTTTAAATATTTTTGAATTCTGAAGTTTTCAAGACCGAAATTAACAAATAATCCAACGTGTTTTGTGTAATTACTAAAGTCATTATCAAAAAATAAAAAAATGGAAAATGAAAATTTACAAGTGTCAAACTTCCACAAAACATGCTTGCATGTTTGGTGGAGTGTCTTGTGGCATTTTTGGTGGAGTGTTTAGTGGAGGATTTTGTGGAGTGTTTGGTGGAGTATTTGGTGGAGCAATTGGTGGAGAAATTGGTGGAAGCCTTTAGATTTTCCTATAAATACCAAGCCATTTCATTTATAATTCTCATGCTATCCTTAGGTTTTTGTAAGGAATTTAAGGATTGCAACTTGTTTGTTTATTTTTTGTAATTTAATTTATGTATTTTTATTTTCAGTAATAGTAGTAGTTTCTTTTCTTTTCTCTTATATTTTGTAGTTAATTTTCCGCTGGGGGAAGGGTGAAGCTTTATTATTTTAGTTTAGATTAATCTCCCTTAATTATAATATGGAAATTATAATTTAAATTAAAGGATTACCGCCTTAATGGCTGATTTTATTTATTTGACATAATGATTACCGCCTATATGGCGGGTCTTTATGTGACAGATGATTACCGCCTATATGGCGGGTCTTTATGTGACAGATGATTACCGCCTATATGGCTGGTTTATGGATAAATAATGATATCGCCTTTATGGTCGATCGGACTTAATTAAAATCTGACTTAATGAGGATACCGCCTATATGTCTGGTTGGTAATATCACTGATAAATTATATATTATAGTAAGAGAGATTTTTAAATTAGAAATATTAAAGGTGGATCCCCCAACCCCCATCATTTTATTTTTATTCTAGGGAAGTGATGAAACACAATATCCACACACTTAATAATTGATTTTCTTTTTATGAGCAATTCTTTAGTTTGTTTATTGAGTCTTAAGCTTAATGCTTCTTATTAATTGGCCATTAATAAGATTGATGTGGTAAACTTAAAATGAACTTGGAAAAGGGATTTTAGGTTTCAGCCTTAGATTCAATAGCTCATGATCTTCCTTGAGGATAGATAACCCTTTAATAGATTTCCTTACAGGATTGGAATATACATGTCGGGCGGGGGTAGCCATAATTGGAACTTCAACTTAATGAATTCAGGTAACTTGATTAACATAGGAATATGATTAATTGGGTTATTTTGGGTATTTGTATTTGACCATCGGAAGAGGCTTTTGCATATCTTCGTGTTTCAGGTTAGCAAACTAATTTATTACACATATATAAGAGAATCAATTCATCATTAGAATAATATTGTGTGGAATCACAACCCTAGATTTTTATGTCTTTTGTTTATTTTTTCTTTGTATTTTCTTTTGTGTCTTTATTTATTTATTTAGCAAATCCACATTCAACCAACCAAAAGCAAGTAATCTCTTCTCCCTTTAATTAGATATCTGTAAATAAATAGTATCAATAATTAATAACAACAGTAGGAATTAAGTCCTCGTGAGATCGATATTTTTATACTACTTGAACAATACGTGCGCTTGCGTTATACGCGTGTGATTACACTGGTCAAATATGCATATAACACAAACCCAAAAGTCCATACATTAAACAAAATACAATCATAAGCACCGAAAACCTAAAAATACAAGTATCTGTAAGTGTTCCTAGAACATGCCAAGATCGTCTAAGAGTGATTCGTGTGTGAATTAATCGAAGGAAGTTGTGGAAAAACTCACCTTGATCGGATTTAGGATTTCAAAAATTCCTTCTTTGTTGGAGGTCCAAGCTTGTTTGTTGAGTTCAAAACTCTCGGGTGAGTTTCCCTATCACCTTTCTATGACTCCCAAAGTGCTAGCTTTGTCCAAAAATTGAAACAAAATTTCTTCTCTAAGAAGAACAAGAATCGGCAATGGAGGGTAGAGAAGAGATAGAGAGATGTGAATAATAATGTTTAACAAAACTAATAATGTTTTTCCAAACACAACTCCCTTTTGTATTTTCCAAAAACAAAAGTCAAGTGTGTTGGAAAAAAATACATTAAATGCATCCAACCACTTACATCAACAAATGACTAGTGATGTGAGTTAGTGGGTCCCACCACTTTGAATTCAAAATTCAAGTTGGGTCGCTCAACCCACTTCGGGCTCGGGTTCGTTTTATCCGATTAAACAAATTTTTCTGTTGCGACGTAATTAAATCTAATTTAATTAAATAATAATGCCTAGAAAAATTATTACGGAAGTCGCTTACAAATTAATTCCAAATTAATTCGTTTGTTAGAATTAAAATCAAATTTAATTCCGCATTGAAATCAAATTTCAATTAATATATCTAATATATTATTTTAGCCCAATTAAATAAATTAAATAGCAAAAATCCAATTTCACTATTAAATTCATTTTACTGATTAATTCCAAATTAATCACATTCTCTCTTTTCGACGAATTTAATCTCAGATAAATTCTCGACGCAATTAATCCCAGATTAATTCTTTCTCTGATAATTAATCTTAGATCAATTCTTGCCGTAATTAATCCCAGATTAATTTTCTCTCTCATAATTAATCCTAGATTAATTTTTTTTCGAGTCAAATGTCATTGGTGAATCTTCGGGAAACTACCCAAGAGATCACTGGATATGTTGGCTGTAAATACGGACATCGGACTATCTGAACACGTACGTACTCGGTACCACGTTCCTACCGATTTACAAGATAAGTTGGCTTCTAACAAAGAACCGTGCCTACCAGAATCTCCAGAAATATTCTTCTATGGAATACAAGATCTTTTTCAGGCGTAGTATATGTAGTATTGCGTATTATGATCCAGTATCGGATGTCACATGCTAGGCCTGGGGCTGGAATTGTGTCCGCCCCGTACGAATCATATATCGGATCATTGGCAACTAGTCTCTATAATCAGATAATCATGACCTAGTCATATTATCCTAATGACTGCAGTACTTAAGAGTACCATTCCGTATCCCTGCGTGGTCATCATCTCCATATGACTGAAGTGATACTTCCATCTTGACATCACACCCAATACACTACGATTCTCAGTATACCAGAAGAGGCGTACACAGAACCTATTAAAGCCACGGACGACCAAAACCAAAGTATACTGATTTTCGCAAGTATTAGCGGTGCAAGTCTCAGGTTAAGACCAAATACACCTACCCTGATTCAGACTCCCATAAACACATAGTCATACTACCAATGGGATTCTGAGTGGGCTATCCAGAGCGAAGCTGTTTCCGTACCATCGGTAAACAAAACCTCCTATTACACTTGCATGAGTATCCAATACCCAAATATATGAGAACTATGATGTTACGCTTCCATAACACGCACAAGTGTAATACTAGCATATTCCGCATTATCGATGTCCAGTCTCGATAATACTACGATTAGGGATATTTAATGATTAAACTTTAAGTGGATTAATATTGTCTCATATCTTATTAATCTGATACTAATCATATGGACTTTTATCATTTATATATCCCGGTAATCCAATAACAAATGATAAAAGAGCAATTTCATTTGTCACATAATAATTTGTACAACAACATCATGTTCTGTACAAATAGTGATGCTATTAGTCATAATTGTCCAACAATCTCCCACTTGGCGTATAGCCAATCACTCAAGTATCCCACACCTGAACTATGTATGGGTCGCTCAAACTTCTGCTGAGAAATAGCTTTCGTCAGCGGATTTGCAATGTTATCATCTGATGCATTTTATTCGATCATCACATCGCCACGATGTATGATCTGACGAATCAGATGAAATAGTCAAAGTATATACTTGGATCCTTGATGAGATCGCGGTTCCTTAGCCTGTGTTGTAGACCAGTGACCGGTACGTAATCACACGCGTATAACGCAAGCGCACGTATCGTTCAAGTAGTATAAAAAGTATCGATCCCACGAGGACTTAACACCTAATCTATTAATTTTATGAGGTCAAATAATTATTAGTATCTAACAGGTTGATTGATTGATTTGAAATGGTGATGATTTTGAATTTAAAAACAAGTAAATAAAATTACGCGAAAGTAGGTTTAAGAAAATTCAATATTAGGAAACTATCTAGGGTTGTGAATCTTCCAATATCATTTTAAAGATGAAGTGGTTATTTCATTTTTGTGTAATATATCGGTTTACTAACCTAGGAACACTAAATTATGCGAAAGCCTCTGTCGATGGTCAGACGCAAATACCTAGTATAACCCAATTGAACCATATGTCTATGTCAACCAAATTACCCGGATTCAAAGTTTAAGTTCCAATTATGGCTACCCCCGCCCGACAGGTATATGTCTATCCTGTAAGGAAATCTATTAAAGGGTTATCTATCCTCAAGGAAGATCGTGGGCTATTAAGTCTAAGACTGAAACCTAAAATTCATTTGTCAAGTTTATTTTAGATTTACCAGTCAATCTTATTAGTGGCCAATTAAACAAGACGCATTAAGCTTAAGACTTAATAAGTAAACCTTTAAAATACCCAAAGTATAAAATAACCCCTTATAAACCGGTGATATTAGAAGTCATCAAACAACCCCAGATAACTAACTTAGTTACGAGACATAACTAGGGCTAGTAAAACTTAAATAAAATAAAAGACATAAAGTAAATGCTGAAAAGTAAATTGCTGTGAAAAGTAAATGACGGAAAGTAAATGCTGAAATTTGAAATTAAATACTGAAAATTAAATGCTGAAAAGTAAATGCTGAAAGTAAATTACTGAAAAGTAAATGCTGAAAATTGCTGAAAGTAAATTGTGAAAGTAAATGCTTGAAAGTAAATGCTGATGAAAGTAAATTACTGAAAAGTAAATAAAGTAAAAGTACAATAAAAGAAAATGTTGAGGTAAAATGATCCACTTTTATTACTTCTATTTTAGATATGTCCTTAATAAAATATATTAACTTTGCATGATAATTACCAACCAGCCATATAGACGGTATCCAGCTAAGTCAAATTAATAATTAATTACCAACCAACCAATCAGGCGGTATCCAGTTTAGTCAGGTTAAAACCAATTTAAAAAATTACCACCCGACCAATATGGCGGTATCCTCGTTAAGTCAGGTTTTAACTATTTATATATTATAATTAAGGAGATTAATCTAAATATTAGTAATAAAAGTTTTACCTTTTACCTCCGCAAAGGGGAGTTACCTCCTCATTACTGAAAAGTAAAAACTGAAAATTAAGAAAGAAAAGTATTGTGCGTAAAAGTAAATTACGGAAAGTAAAAACTGAAAAGTAAAGAAAAGAAAGTGCGAAAGCGGGGAAATTAATTACTGAAAGCTGTAAATAAACAAACAAGATACAATCTTCTTATTATTGTAAGGAATTCATTAGAAGAAAGTATGAATTTACAAATGAAATGGCTTGGTATTTATAGGTAAGATTTTGCCTCCACAAATTCATCCACCAATCCATTATTAATTGTTCCACTAATTGCTCCACTAATTATTCCACCAAATCCATTATTAATTGCTCCACTAATTTCTTATCATGTTTGGTGGTGATTTGATCATTTTTATTATTTATTTATTTATTTATTTTTTGCTTTGAAAATGATTGAAAATGACTTTAATAATTACACACAACTCACTTCTGGATGGTTCATCACTTTCGGGCATGAAATCTTCTGAATTCGAAATTATTTTGTCTTTCAAAGTGTTATATATTTGAGTCATCTTAATCTGGAACTTGAATCAGCTCAATCCGATATTCGAGTAAATAGGTATGCCCAAAATACAACGAAGATGCGGTTAAAAACAGGAATTTCCAAAACTGCACTTCGTTAAAATGGCCCTTTCAAGTTTCCAATCTCCAAAATTAATATGTCAAATCCAATTTTACCTTATTTGACCCACATTTCGTCCTAAATAATTTCATTGTGTCCCAATATTATTTTATCTGTAAAATAAAAACTAAAACACATCAAAACGTTCATCAAACCCGAGAAACTAAATAAAATATTAAGTAAAAGGGCGGTAAATATTTATATATTTTCCGCTCATCACACCCCCAAACCTAACATTTTGCTAGTCCTCGAGCAAAACAACAAAATACAAGAAACAATTAAAATTAAAATTAAAATTAAACTAAGCCACTTTCGTAGGGATCACGGTTGCATTTAGCATATGCAACAAGCCTTTAAACCCCTAGGTGTCCCTAGTGGACGAGTTATAGTCTTGTGAGGGCTTACAGCAACGATACCCACAAACGTTTTACAAAAGTAAAAAGATAATAAAACTAATGCACACAAAAGAAAAAAGACAAGAGAAAAGAGAATAAAGAGTTCGTGACTAATCAGGTGAAACTTCTACCCAAGTTACTAGTTGTTTTCTTTCTTTCTAAATTACTGAATAAGTAAATTCTCTGATTATATTTACCATTCTCCATATGCACAGCCGACAAAATATTAATCAACTCATTTTTTCCCACAACAGTCACAAGTGCAGTTGATAAGAGAGTAATATTTGTGTCCTAAAATTTTTTCAGAATTCACACCTTTTTGCAGCAATGGAATAATTTTTCTGATTTTTTTTCTTGATTTTTGATTTTTTTTTATTTATATACAATATCTTCCATCTATGTAGCGAGTGTTGGGTCGGTGGCTCCCAAACCAGTTGGCTTTAGGGCACCAGGTGTTAAGACACCCCTACGGACTTAATTACTCAGACTTCATATATATATTTTTGCAAGCATCTTTGATTCATGTAGCGAGCTTTGGGCCAGTGACTCTCAAACCAGTTGGCTTTAGGGCACTAGGTGTTAAAAAACCCTTACAGACTTAATAACTCGGATCTCAGACGTTTTTTTTTTACTCCATCACTTTTTGAGATGCTTGCCTCCAATTAAACTAAGCACTGAATATTACAAACTTTCAATTATAACTCATGTCCGTATTTACTATATGTTGATAATACCTGCCAACTGAGCATATGAAGATCCATTTTAGTCAATATTATGGAGAATTCACAAATTAAATAATTTAAATGAAATAAACAAAAATTAACTTGTTCCGAAATAGGTTTGAGATACGTCTCAGGAGTGGAAATTCCTTACTCAGCTATCTCTTACCAATTTCACCTTTTTAGTCCAAATAAAAACAAAAACGCAAAATATTTTTGTAATTTTTGAAAAAATTTCAAATTTTTTTTTATTTTCGAAAAAATTTTGGCCTAAAAATAAAAACAACACACAACTAAAAATAAGATACTAATCAACTAATTTCCTCCCCTAAACCTAAATGAGACATTGTCCCCAATGTCTTAAACGTATAAGAAGAGTTTAGAAGATAGTACCTGGTTAACTGAAACTCTACACGAAAAGTTAAAGGTTAAGATCCAGATTAATCCGATGCCGCTTACCACGATCATCCTCGGACCAATTTATCTTTGAAAGGATAGGGTCAATTTGTGGTTCATAGGCTAAGATTTGGTCAATTAGATCCGGAGCAGTTCTGGCAGTGAAGAGGAGTTCTTTTAAGGGTTTTGAAACAAACCCATTTCTCCGGGCATCATCAAGAAACACACAAAGAAAATCATAAAATCCTTCAACGTTGTACAGTCCAAGCGGTTTCTGGTGTATGTTCAGGTTCGCCTAAGATAACACTGTAAAAATTTCCTCCAATGTACCCAAGCCACCTGGCAAAGCAATAAATGCATCAGCACGATTAATCATTTCCACTAGTCGCTCGGACATACCTGGCACATAAGTTTCTCTCTGTTTGATGGTCCAATAAGATTCGCCTCTGCCAAAGGTTTTGGGATGATTCCCAAAACGTGACTGCCTCCCTCCTGTACAGCTTTGAAACGATCCCCATAAGTCCAAGATTGCCTCCGCCATATACTAGTGCATATTCCTTGCAGCTAAGACTCGACCCAATTCATGTGCTACCTCTACGTATTGTGGCTTAACACCAACACTAGTACCGCAAAACACACAGATGTTTTCAACTCGTCTTCTTGAAGTGGCTTCCATGTTTTACTCTGGATGTCTTCAAAAGTGCAATGATGAGTTGAATTTATAAAACCTGAAAAGTGGTGAGTAAAATAATAGCACTAGTACCTGCAAAATGACAATTATTAGTTAACATAAAATAAATCGTGATAGTAAAAAAAGTCTAGATCTGTCGGAGAAAATAAATAGAAAAAAACAACAAAATAAATTACAATTATTAGGAAAAGACAAAGAGATATAATATGTACAAGAAAAGTAGCGGCTTGATTGACGTCTATGCGTCAGGGATAAGCTTCCCATCCAATTTTCTTATAAATTGGCAAACAGGGTCTTTTTGAGTCGATTCCCGAGACTTAAATGTTGTCTTTCTCTTTGAAATTGTGCAATATAACACACGAATTTCGTGATACAATATCCCTGGGATGCGTCTCAAGAGTCTTAGATATATCATCCAAGACTCCTTACTCAAGCCATCCCTAATGAAATTAATCTTATCTTCGCAATTATCAGACATCATTCCTAAAGAACGACAACGAGTATTGCATTCCAGCGTGAACATTTGTAACAAACACCAATTTGCTTAGCTCTACGTTTCTTTGCATAGGTGCTTCTTCCAAATCCGGGCAAATAAGAATTACAGGAATCAGAATACTCACCTGCTAATCGGACCGTGCTTCAATTACCCAACGAATATCATTAGGAACACCATGGATCGTTTAGTAATCTCATCTGTTCCAAGTGAGCTTTGTAGACTTTCATCAGAGAGTTTTGAGGGAGAGAAGGAAATTGCTTGTGAAGATTTGGAGAACTTCTTCCATCCTGAAATGTCTTAATCTGCAAACTAAACACACCAAATTAAATCACACCAAATCACAATATATACACAATTGCATGGGTTGCCTCCCTGCGAGCGCTAAGTTTAACGTCGATAGCTAGACGTGACTTCTCGAACGTTAGGCTGGATCTGAAAGTGTGACACTTTCTTTTGTCGCTCAAATGATTCTCCCAAGTAGTGTTTGGCACGCTTGTTTTTAACCTTGAATGTTTTGTTGGAGTCAGGATCATGTATCTCAACGGCTCTATCTGGTGTAAAACTTTGGTGATCACAAATGGACCTGACCACCGTGATTTTGGCTACCATGGGAAGAATTTCACCCTTGATTTGTTTAACAGTACCTTCTGCCCTGGTTCCAGTTGTATGCGCACTAACTTCTCATCATGTCTTTTCTTGCCTTTTCTTTGTACAATTTGGCATCCTCAAAAGGCTGATTGTGAAATTCCTCCAATTCGTTGAGCTGGTGGAACTTTTTCTCTTCTGTTGCTTGTAGTGAAAGAATAGGCTTCTTCAGCACGCAGTGCGTTTTATCTCATCAAGCTCCACAGTAATTGACATGCTTTAAGTTTGTCAGCAGAACTTTGCATTGCATTAGAGGTCTGGATGGTACTATGTATCACATCAAGTCTAAAACATTCCTCATTTCGTCATCGGGAAATTCATGGCTTTAAAACATTGAATGCTACTTCTTGGTCATGTACCCCATGGTTAGTTCTCTTTTTTGTACATCAATAATGGTTCGACCTGTAGCCAAGAATGGTTCTCCGAGGATGATTGGCACGTCTGCATCTTCCTCCATATCAAGGACAATAAAATCTGCTGGGAAAATGAATTTGTCAACCTTGACCAGCACATCCTCAACTACGCCTCTTGGAAATACGAGCGTTTTATCAGCAAGTTGTAGAGAGACTGAAGTTGGCATTGTTTCTCCAATCTGTAATTTCTTGAAATAGAAAAAGGCATCAAGTTAACACTCGCACCTAGATCACACAGAGCCTTACCGAAGTCATGTTCTCCTATGGTGCAAGAAACAGTAAAACTGCCAGGATCTTTCAACTTTGGAGGAAGTTTTCTCTGAATGATGGCGCTGCATTCTTCTGATAATGTTACTGTCTCATAATCTCCCAATCTCCGTTTTATAAAAGAATGTCTTTCATTAATTTGGCATAGCTGGGCATTTGTTCCAACGCTTCTGCAAATGGAATGTTGACATACAACTTTTTGAACACCTCCAAAATCGAGCAAACTGCTTGTCCAGTTTATTCTTCTGAAGACGCTGAGGAAAAGGTGGAGGTAAGTGATCGTTTTTTTTCCTTTGCTTTTTTTTTTTCCATCTGTTGCTTTGTTTCTTTTGAATATCTTCAATTATTGTTGCCTTGATTCCAACATCTTTGTTGATTTCAGTACCGCTTTTTAACATAATGGCATGACATTGCTCATTTCCCCCCTTTCCTTGGATTTGGCTCTGTGTTGCTAGGAAGGTTACCTGGCGGTCTGTAACTCTGAGCATTGGCCAGTTGTCCAATTTGATTCTCCAGTGCTTTAATAGAAGCAGATTGACTTTGAATTAATGCTGCTTGGGATTGAAACATAGCATCATATCTTGCTGCTTGAGAGTCGTGTTTTGCTTCTATCTTTTTCAAGTGGGTCAACACTTCTATTATTCCTGATTCATTTGCCTGCTCGTAGCCTTTGTTCTGTTATTGGAATCCGGGTGGTGGGTTGTTCATTTGCCCTGAATTGTTGCTCCATGCGAAATTGGGATGATTCCTCCTCCCTGGGTTGTAGGTGTTGGAATATGGATTGTTCCCTTGTCTGTTGAAATTGTTGACATAATTCACCGTTTCTTTATGTTGGTTTAAAGATTCTAACTCAAGTGCTCCTCCAAATGGTGAAATTGTGGATCCACCATTAACTTTCATGTTAAGAGTTTCCAAAGTTTTACAAATCTGATCCAGCTTGGCATTCACACTGCTGTGTTGGCTCCAACTTCATAAATTCCAGCAATTCGTTGGATCAAGCTTCTTTCTGTTGGCCACAATGAATTATTGTTAGTCATTTCTTCTTCATTAGGTCCCAGGCCTGATCTTCTCCTTTTTTCCATCAAAGTTCCTCCAGCAGCAAGCATCAATTGTAGTTCTCATTTTCTAGAAAGTCCATTGTAGAAGGTTTGGACTTGTAGCCACTTTGCGATCTCATGATGAGAACATTTCCGGAGTAAATCTTTGAATCTTTCCCAAGCTTCGCAAAGGGATTCTGAATCTTGTTGCACGAAGGATGTGATGTCATTCCTCAACTTTGTAGTTCTGGCTGGTGGAAAGTACTTTGCAAGGAATTTGGTGGCTAGAGTGTTCCAAGTTGTGATGGAACCTGCTGGTAACGAATGTAGCCAAGCTTTAGCTCTGTCTTTCAGGGAATATGGAAAAACTCGCAGTCTCATTGCTTCTTCAGCTGCTCAGTTATAATTGAAAGTACCGCAAACTTCCAGGAAGTTGCTGATATGGGCTTTAGGATCTTCAGTTGCATTTTCCCCAAACTATACTGACTACTGAATCATCTGGATGCATGTTTTGATGTCACCCATATTTTCTGGTAAGGGAGGAAGTACAATACAAGAAACGAGTTCGTCAACCACTGGAATGGTTCTGTCTCTAATGGGAATCAATGGTGCAACATTCAAAGGTTAAAGTTTCATGTTAATGATTGCTTCTTGGCCTTCTCCGCCTTTCCCTTCTCAACTGTCTGATGGTTCTTTCAATTTCTAGGTCAAGCGGTCGGAGTTCAAAGCTCTGGGTGTTGGACAATTATGACCCATAGCATCACTATTTGTACAGAACATGGTGTTGTTGTACAAATTAACTATGTGACAAAGGAAATTGCTCTTTTATCATTTGTAATTAGATTACCGGGATATATAAATGATAAAAGTCCATATGATTAGTTCTGGATTGATAAGATATGAGACAGTATCAATCCATGAAGGTTTAATCATTAAAACATCCCTAGTCGTAGTATTATCGAGATTGGACATCGATAATGCAGAATAGACTAGTATTGCACTTGTGTGTGTTATGGGAGCATAACGGCATAGTTCTCATATATTTGGGTATTGGATACTCATGCAAGTGTAATAGGAGGTTGTGTTTACCGATGGTACGGAACAGCTTCGCTCTGGATAGAGACCCCTCGGAATTCCATTGGTAGTATGACTATGTGTCTATGGAAGTCCGAATCAGGGTAGGTGTATTTCGTCTTAACCTAAGACATACACCGCTAATACTTGCGACAATCAATATACTTGGTTTTGGTCGTCCAGGGCTTTAACCGGTTCTGTGTACGCCTCTTCTGGGTATATGGAGAATCGTAGTGTATGGGTGTGATGTCAAGATGGAAGTATCACTTTAGTAATATGGAGATGATGTCACGTAGGATATGGAACTGGTGCTCTTATATGCTGCAGCTATCGGATATTATGACTAGGTCATGTTTATCTGATTATAGAGAATAGTTACCAGACATCCGACATGTGCTTCGTACGGGGCAGACACAATTCCCAGCCCAGGCCTAGCACGTGACATCCGATACTGGATCGAAATACGCAATACTATGTATACTACGCTTGATATAGATCATATTTCCTTTAAGAATATTCTGGAGAATTGGGTAGACACGTGCTTTGCTAGAAGCCAACCATGTCTTGTAAATCGGCAAAAACGTAGTACTAGGTATGTATGTGTTTGGATAGTTCGACGATCGGATTTACTGGCCAACATAACCGGGATCTCATGGGTCGCTTCCCGAAGATTCACGATGACGTATGACTCACACATAATTAATCTGGGATTAATTAGTAGAGAGAGAAAATTAATCTAGGATTAATTATGTAGATATTTTATCTGGGATAAAATACTATTTAAAGAGAGATAATGATTAATTTGGAATTAATCGATAAATATATATTTCGATATATTAAACGAAATTAGATTTCGACACGGAATTAAAATTAGATTTTATTCAGGCGAACGAGTTAATTTAGAATTAATTCGCTAGCGACGTGAATAGTAATTTTGCTAGGCATAGTTATTTAATTAAATTTGATTTAATTACGTCGCAACGGAAAATTCATTAATTCGGAATTAGCGAACCCGAGCCCGGGAGTGTTTGCGGGCCCACTCGCATTTCGAATCAAGTGGGGCCCACAAGTCACATCAAGTCACATCACTAGTCAACTTTATCACTTTATAGTGATAGAAGTTGGTGGTTGGTTATAGTGTGTTAAACACTCCAAGTTGGTAATGATGGGAGATGATTTACCAAAATTTTGGGTATCTTATTTTTGATTTTTGAAATTAAAATAACCAACACAACTCTTCTCACTCTCTCCCTCATCTCACGGCACAAGGTGCCATTTCCTCTCTTTTTCCTTCAATGCCGAGAGCATCAAGAAGACTAAGGGAAATTTTGTGGCAAAATTTCCAAGTGCTAGCACACCAAAGAGTCAAACAAATGTGATAGGGAAACCCATTCATGAGCATGGAATCCATTCACAAAGCTTGGAGCTTGAAGATCATTTCCATGGAGGTTGATGATGAGTGGTATTTACATCATTTATTCCCACTCATTTAGCCTAATGTTTTGTATTGTTTCTTGAGTTTTGTGAATATTTTGATGTATTTTGTGTTATTTTGTAGATAAATAAAGTTTCAGGACAATCTGGAGGTGATTTGGAGCAAAACAGGAAAAACTGGACAAAAAGGACATTTTTGTACTTTCTCGCGTCGCGACGCCTAGAACTTCCGCGTCGCGACGCCCAGCATGCGCCGGAATTGCTAACGTGCGCCGAGGACACGTGGACCAATCAGAAAGTTTGCTAAAGTGCGCCGCTTGCTAAAATGCGCCGATCATGCTATCTTGCGCCTGACACGTGTCGCCATCACAACGGAGATGCTAAAATGCACCGCTGCCACGTGTCGAGATCTCACGATGCCGACAATCGCCCTCCACACGTCAGCATGACGTCACCAATGACGTCATGAACAGTGCCACATAATTAGAGTGACATAAGCAATGACGTCATGAACAGTGCCACGTCATCGGATAAGATCTGATCTCTTAGCCGCCTCGCCACGTGTCGCCTCCTTGTGCCACATCTCACTGTTCCAGCGTCGCGATGCTGGGGACTTCAGCGTCGCGACGCCCAAACCAAATTTTACCTATAAATTCAGATTGAAATTTCAGAATTCGACACACCTCTCTCTCTCTTCAATTCTCTCTAAAGAGAGAGTTTCTCTCTCTTCTTTTAGTTTTTTTTATTTTTTTTTTATTTTTAGTTTTGTAAATAATTTTAATTACGTTTTGTAATAATAGTAATTTAATTTTTACTTTTTACTTTTTACAGTTTTTACTATTCATGAGGAAGTAATTTCCCAGCTAGGGTGAAAGGTAATTCTTTTACTGTTACTATTTAGATAATCTCCCTTAAAAATAATATATTCACTATTTAAAATACTGACTTAAAAAGGATACCGCTATATTGGTCGGTTGGCAATTTATTTTAATCTTGTTTAAACCTGACTAATCAAGGATACCGCTATATGGTCGGTTGGTAATTTAATTATGATACCGCCTTAATGACTGGTTGGACTGAATTTGACTTAATCAGGATACCGCCAGATTGGTCGGTTGGTAATATTATCACAAGTTTATATATTATTTTATGGGAGATATCTAAATTAGTAGTAGTAAAAGTAATTCATTTTACCTTAGCATTTTATTGTATTTTACTTTTCAGCTTTACTTTATGTCTTTTACTTTATGTCTTTACTAGTCCTAGTTATGTGTTAGCTATCTAGGGGTTGTGATGAATTTTAATATCACCGGTTTATAAGAGGTTATTTTATAATTTGGGTATTTTAAGGTTTATTTATTAAGTCTTAAGCTTAATGCTTCTTGTTGTCTGATCACCAATAAGATTGATGTGGTAAATCTAAAATGAACTAGACATAGAGATTTTAGGTTTCAGCCTTAGACTTAATAGCCCACGATCTTCCTTGAGGATAGATAACCCTTTAATAGATTTCCTTACAGGATAGGAATATACCTGTCGGGCGGGGGTAGCCATAATTGGAACTTAACTTAATGAATCCAGATAATTTGGTTGACATAGACATATGGTTCAATTGGGTTAAACTGGGTATTTGCGTCTGACCATCGACAGAGGCTTTTGTATAATTTAGTGTTCCAGGTTAGTAAACTGATTTATTACACAAACATAAAATAATCACTTCATCTTTAAAATGATATTAAAAGAAATCACAACCCTAGATCTTTGTGTCTTTTGTATTTTCCTTAGTATTTTCTTTTGTCTTTTTATTTATTTATTTATTTAGCAAAGCCACATTCAACCAAACAAACAAACAATCATTCTCTTCTCCATTTAATTAGATATTTGTAAATAAATAGATTCAACAATTAATAACAACAGTAGGAATTAAGTCCTCGTGGGATCGATATTTTTATACTACTTGAACGATACGTGCGCTTGCGTTATACGTGTGTGTTTACGCCGGTCAAGTTTTTGGCGCCGTTGCCGGGGACTTATATTTCTTGAGTTATTAATTTTGAAACTATCAAATTTACTTATATCTAATTTTCTTTATTTTATTTTGTAATTTTTATTTCTTTTGTTTTCAGGTGATTAAGAAATGGAACACTACTGGGAGATTGAAAGATTACGAGCTTTACAAGAAGATACACCCCACATATGGGAGCAACAGTCCGGTTTTCTGAGGCTTGTTGTACAGCCCAACAATTATCACTGGATGCCAGAACCAAGCAATGCTACATTTGCTCATCAGAACGAAATGGGGAGATGTGTAATTTGTGATGGTAACCACCCGAGCGATCAATGTATTACCTTTCAGAGTGGCAAAATTATCAGAATCATTCAAGATACGAAGAACCATCATATTTTCCATCTTATCCACCATCCACCTTTGATCTTTACCAACAACCAGAACCATCAGAGAAAGAACAGATGATTCATATGCTCAAAGATTGGTTTGAAACAGCTCAAATTGATGCACAAATTCAGAGACAATCAGAAATCCTTCAAAGAATGACAGATCAAGTAAGACAATTAACAGAAAACCAGAACTACATACTGCAAGAACCAGTTTCAGATGACACTAATGAAGCCTTCAAGTACCCAGAAATCCACAATGACACCTTAACAGAGGAGGAGGCTGAGCAGTATCAACAACCAGAGGTATCAGTTCAGGAGTCCAAACCAGCAAAGTCTCTATTTGACTTTTATTATTCAGATTCTGATTCTGACGAAGAGTTGAGCTATTTGTACCAACTGCACCAACAACGGAGGATCAAACTTTCAATCCTCAAAATGAAGATCTTGGAGATTCCATTGCACAATGTTTGATGAAGATCTACCTGAGCCAATCATTTCAACCAGATCAGAGGATGAAGACCTAAAATCTGACATTTCTTATCATCCTCAAGGTGAAAATTTTGAAACATGTATTTCACAGATGACAGATGAAGAGCTGAATATGGAAATTTTAAAATACATCTGTGAAGAAAAGGTGGAGAAAGAAACAGAGCAAAAAGAGGAGCAAATGTCTGACCTTAATAAAAATCCAGAGCATTCAGGAAAAACATCGCTGTTTTGGGGAGTACAAACCAAAGATATCAACCAGAAGCTTGACAGAATGGAATTTCCATTCCAAGTCAAGCACCATACGAGACCTCCTGATTTTATTTCTTTCTTTTCAGGAACCACTGAAGCGACAAAGATCAAAAAGGTGGCACAAGCACTGAATGAGACAAAATTCTTTTTGCCACTTTACCGTTGGAAGAGACCCTTCAAAAGCAACGCTCACGGGATTGTCTTTAATCGGAAGTCCAAAACAACACTAAAACCTCCTTAACAGATAGATTTCAGTCACGTCTGGCTGAAGACGAAAAATTTAGCGCTAGCAGGGAGGCAACCCATGCAATTTGTTGTAATTTATTTTTGTGTGTGAACTTTTTAATTTGTGTGTTAGTTTTGCAGGAAAAATTAAAAACGGAATTTTTTAGGACAGAGCAAGCCAGTGCAAGCGGGATTTTCAAAATAAAAATTTGACAAAATCACGAGATACAAAGTTGATCCAGAAGAGACGGCCAAGTAAGGAGACATCTCTTGAGACGCGTCCCTATGGATTTATCCGTCGCAAGACTTGGTTTTGCCAAAAAAAAAAAAAAAAAATCCTGCATCAAAACCCTAACCCTAAAGAACCGAGTGTCGCGACGCTAGGAATTTTCAGCGTCGCGACGCTGACTCGAAATCAGAGACACAAAACAGGGGGCTGGCAGCATCTCCTTTCACTTTTCATCTTCTTCATCCTCAACCACCAGCCGCACAACAACCACCATCAAACCAAGATCCACCCCTTGCCGTGACCGAAACCCACCAGCCACCAAACCGAGAGCCATCGCCGAGATCCACCACCGTGAGACTGCCAAATCCACGACCGAAGCCAAACTGAAGCCATTACCACCATCACCAAGCATCCTTCAAACTCGACCAGACCCAAGAACCTCCACAGCAACCCAATCGCCGAATCCACCGAGATCCATCACAGCCACTTCAACCACAAACCAAAACCGAGATCCACCAAGACTGCAACTGTCTCGACCACCGCACCACCATCTTCACCAAAAAATCCACAACTGAAACCAACCACCATAACTCACGGTTAAAGCCACCCACGAGCCAAGAACAAACCGAAACAGAGCCGTGTCAAATCACCATCACCGAGAGATCCACCAGCCGAGACACCACTAGCCACGAACCCGCCACTGCCAAGCCAATTACGACCCACCAACCGCACCAACATCACCAAGAATCATCACAGTCACCACTCACCGAATCCACCAAGCCACTGCCGTGTCTCTCTAGCACTGCAACCAACCTACTGCCAAGAAGCCAATACCCAAGACCGGAACCGAGACATCACCAAAACAGATCCAAGCCATTGCCGAGACCTTCATTACCGTAACTGAGCCCTTCCTTCACCGATTCCCTGCCGAGAGTACCACCACTGCCAAAATCAAAACTGAAGTTACGGTAATAATTTGATAGAAAAAATTTTATTTGGTAATTAGATTGAATTCGGTGATTTGGTTGATTATGACTTGCCATTGCGAGAATTGGATTACGAAGTGTTGGATTGTTGATAGTTTGATTCGTGGAATTGGGGGCGAAGTTTGACATTGTGGTGATTTTTGAAGTGTTAGTTTTAGGATGGATTTGGGGAAATTTTGAGTTTTTAGAGGAGACTCTGTCGAAATTTTCACTAAAAAATGGTCAATTATCGATCGTGGTAAAAAAAATGTAAATTGGACATAAATTTCAATCGGTAATTTTTCCTGTAAAATTTCAGCTAATCAGGTATTACCTTCTAAACTCTTCCACTGTTTAATACATTGGGGACAATGTCTCATTTAGGTTTGGGGGAGGGAATTAGTTGATTAGTACCTGTTTTTAGTTTGTGTGTTAATTTTATTTTTAGTCCAATTTTTTGTCCAAATTTTTTCGAAAAATACAAAAAAATTGAAAATTTTTCAAAAATTACAAAAATATTTTGCGTTTTTGTATATTTATTTTGACTAAAAATGTGAAATTGGTAAGAGATAGCCGAGTAAGGAGTTTCCACTCCTGATACGTACTCAAGCCTATTTTCGAAACAACTTAATTTTTGTTTATTTCATTTTAAATTATTTAATTTGTAAATTCTCCTTAACACTGACTAAAATGGATCTTCATATGCTTAGTTGGCAGGTATTATCAACATACATGGAAACATACATACATGAGCTGTAATTGAAAAGTTTGTAATATTCAGTGCTCTAGTTTAATTAGAGGAAGCATCTCAAAAAGCAGTGGAGTAAAAAAAAAAAAAAAAAAAAAAAAAAAAAAAAAAACGTCTGAGATCCGAGTTATTAAGTCTGTAGGGTGTTTTAACACCTAGTGCCCTAAAACCAACTGGTTTGGGAGTCACTGGCCCAAAGCTCGTTACATGGATCAAAAATGCTGCAAAAATATATATATCTGAAGTCTGGGTAATTAAGTCCGTAGGGGTGTCTTAACACCTGGTGCCCTAAAGCCAACTGGTTTGGGAGCCACCGACCCAAAGCTCGTTACATAGATGGAAGATATTGTATATAAATAAAAAATAGAAAAGTGAAAAATCAAAGAAAAAATCAGAAAATGAGAAAAATTATTCCATTGCTATAAAAAAGGGGTGTGAAATCTGATAGAACTTTAGGACAAAAATATTACTCTCTTATCAACTGCACTTATGACTGTTGTGGGCAAAAATGAGTTGATTAATATTTTGTTGGCTGTGTATATAGAGAATGGTAAAAATAATCGGAGAATTTACTTATTCGGTAATTTAGAATGAAACAAAACAACTAGTAACTTGGAGTAGAAGTTTCACCTCATTAGTCACTAACTTCTTTATTCTCTTTTCTCTTGTCTTTTTGCTTTTGTGTGCATTAGTTTTACTACATTTTTACTTTTGTAAAATGTTTGTGGGTATCATTGCTGAAAACCCTCACGAGACTACAACTCGTCCACTAGGGACACCTAGGGGTTTAAAGGCTTGTTGCATACGCTAAATGCAACCGTGATCCCTACGAAAGTGGCTTAGTTAAATTTTATTTTCATGTTATTTTATTTAATGTTTTGCTCGAGGACTAGCAAAATGTTAGGTTTGGGGGTGTGATGAGTGGTATTTACATCACTTATTCCCACTCATTTAGCCTAATGTTTTGTATTGTTTCTTGAGTTTTGTGAATATTTTGATGTGTTTTGTGTTATTTTGTAGATAAATAAAGTTTCAGGACAATCTGGAGGTGATTTGGAGCAAAACAGGAAAAACTGGACAAAAAGGACATTTTTGTACTTTCACGCGTCGCGACGCCTAGAATTTCCGCGTCGCGACGCCCAGCATGCGCCGGAATTACTAACGTGCGCCGAGGACACGTGGACCAATCAGAAAGTTTGCTAAAGTGCGCCGATCATGCTATCTTGCGCCTGACACGTGTCGCCATCACAACGGAGATGCTAAAATGCGTCGCTGCCACGTGTCGAGATCTCACGATGCCGACAATCGCCCTCCACACGTCAACATGACGTCACCAATGACGTCATGAACAGTGCCACATAATTGGAGTGACGTAAGCAATGACGTCATGAACAGTGCCACGTCATCGGATAAGATCTGATCTCTTAGCCGCCTCGCCACGTGTCGCCTCCTTGTGCCACATCTCACTGTTCCAGAGTCGCGACGCTGGGGACTTCAGCGTCGCGACGCCCAAACCAAATTTTGCCTATAAATTCAGATTGAAATTTCAGAATTCGACACACCTCTCTCTCTCTTCAATTCTCTCTAAAGAGAGAGTTTCTCTCTCTTCTTTTAGTTTTTTTTATTTTTTTTTTTTTTTAGTTTTGTAAATAATTTTAATTACGTTTTGTAATAATAGTAATTTAATTTTTACTTTTTTACTTTTTACAGTTTTTACTATTCATGAGGAAGTAATTTCCCAGCTAGGGTGAAATGTAATTCTTTTACTGTTACTATTTAGATTAATCTCCCTTAAAATAATATATTCACTATTTAAAATACTGACTTAAAAAGGATACCGCTATATTGGTCGGTTGGCAATTTATTTTAATCTGGTTTAAACCTGACTAATCAAGGATACCGCTATATTGGTCGGTTGGTAATTTAATTATGATACCGCCTTAATGGCTGGTTGGACTGAATTTGACTTAATCAGGATACCGCCAGATTGGTCGGTTGGTAATTTATCACAAGTTTATATATTATTTTATGGGAGATATCTAAATTAGTAGTAGTAAAAGTAATTCCTTTTACCTTAGCATTTTATTGTATTTTACTTTTCGGCTTTACTTTATGTCTTTTACTTTTATGTCTTTACTAGTCCTAGTTATGTGTTAGCTATCTAGGGGTTGTGATGAATTTTAATATCACCGGTTTATAAGAGGTTATTTTATAGTTTGGGTAATTTTAAGGTTTATTTATTAAGTCTTAAGCTTAATGCTTCTTGTTGTCTGATCACCAATAAGATTGATGTGGTAAATCTAAAATGAACTAGACATAGAGATTTTAGGTTTCAGCCTTAGACTTAATAGCCCACGATCTTCCTTGAGGATAGATAACCCTTTAATAGATTTCCTTACAGGATAAGAATATACCTGTCGGGCGGGGGTAGCCATAATTGGAACTTAAACTTAATGAATCCAGATAATTTGGTTGACATAGACATATGGTTCAATTGGGTTAAACTGGGTATTTGCGTCTGACCATCGACAGAGGCTTTTGTATAATTTAGTGTTTCAGGTTAGTAAACTGATTTATTACACAAACATAAAATAATCACTTCATCTTTAAAATGATATTAAAAGAAATCACAACCCTAGATCTTTGTGTCTTTTGTATTTTCCTTAGTATTTTCTTTTGTCTTTTTATTTATTTATTTATTTAGCAAAGCCACATTAATCAAAACAAACAACAAACAATCATTCTCTTCTCCATTTAATTAGATATTTGTAAATAAATAGATTCAACAATTAATAACAACAGTAGGAATTAAGTCCTCGTGGGATCGATATTTTTATACTACTTGAACGATACGTGCGCTTGCGTTATACGTGTGTGTTTACGCCGGTCAGTTGGCCGAATCGAATGAGCACAAAATGGAGGCATTGCCGAGAGCTTCAAGGGAGCAACAAAAGTTTTGTGTTCTTCGCATCGCAAAAGCCGATCAAAGTGAGTTTTCCGCAACTTTACTTTGATGTATTCACATGTTTTCATTGCTTAATTTGATCTTGGGATAACCTAGAAACCCAACAATAGTATCAGAGTCTTGATTAAGCATGAAATTGATTTAGGGTAAAATTTGGGTAAAATTTATTTGAGCATGATTTGATGAAATTGATTGTTTGAATATGCTTGAATGATGATAACTTAGAGTTATGCATGATCAATTTGATGAAAATTGAATTGGATTAATTTTTCCCCAAATAGTAGGCTTGGCCGAAAGTTGAGAAGCCCTAATGTCATGGTAATTTTTGGTTTTTTGATCATTGGATGAGTTGACAGACTTGGGAAATGTTGATTTAGGATTTAATTGGATTGAAATTGAAATCGGACAAAAAATCCCCAAATTGCCGTGAACAAAGAAGCATGGAAATGAGATGATTTTTTGATTAATTAATGTTGGGCATGTGTTGATGATGATTAGCATAATTAATTATGTAAATTGATATTTTGGAATTATTAATTTGACTAATTAATTATGGCTAATACACTTTAAATAATTTAATTATGATATTTGGAATATTGTGATTAAATTGGTTGGGCTAAATTTGGAATTGGGCTTATAATGTTGTATTTGGGCTTAATGGGCTTTGTTGGGCCAAGTTTGGTTTAGGTTAATTGGTTGGATCCAATTGGGCCCAAAACCATATCCATAAAGTCTAAATATGATAAAATGGGCCTTTAATATTTTAATTGGGCCTAATGGGCCTAAATTGATTTTTGGCAAAAGGGTGATTCCTTATTGGGCTTTGGTTGCCAAAGTCCATGCCTTATAAATTAATTGAAAGCCCATTGGACTTTAATTAAATTGACATTGGATGTTAATTGGGCTTTGAGACCCGTAATGATTAGATTTAGAATCTAAGTCACAAAAGGCTAATTAAAAGGTGTAATTATTTAATTTGGAATTAAATAAAGAATTAGTATTGAATACAAATTAAATTGGATTTAATATTGTAGTTTAATATAATTCAAGAATTCGTACTTTGAGTACTTATTCTTAAAACGAGTTTGACTCGCGCAAATCAAATCGTTGTTTGAACATTGGATGGTCATTAATTTCAGATTAATTAATTGGATTAGATTGATTGATAACATGCTTTGTGTGAATACATGGATGTGATGTATGAATAATGTATATCAGATGGATATTAGATGGGAGAGGGCAATTTTGGAAATTGTTGTAATAAATTTAGAATTTATTAATTTGGACCTGCGTGTCCAGCCTATTACCTCTTGACTCTTTGTATTTCTCTTCTCACTTATTCCCCTCAATGTAAATGAGGTTTCTTTAGAAGTGTTATGTAATTGGGTAGAAGTAAGATTTGTGCTAGCGGGAGAGAGGAAAGGGAGAGATTTGTTCTAGGAACAAGTTGTTTTAAATATCCATCTGCATATCATTATTAATTTATTTATCGCGCCTTATTATGCTTTTAGAATGCATGCTTAAGGGTGTATGATGAGACCTAATCAAAGATAATTAATTGGTTGCTAATTACGCGAAAAACCCTCAACATATATTAAGCGTTTTTCCTTTCATTGAATGATTCATTCTCAAGATCCAAGATTGGCACTGGTTTGTTGGCCAAATTCAAGACCTTTGTCCATTGCGGATGTGTTTGAATCATAAAGGCTTTGTTCCATATCGCATGTCTTGTCCAAGTTGTGATTTGTTGGCCAAAGTCAAGATCACTTCTTGTCCATCGACATCGATTACGAAGCTTTCCAAGGTCAATGGGTCCCGCTTAACTGGAATCATTAAGTTTGTTGTGCCAAAGCCAAGGCTTAGTTGATTCAGAGGAAAAAGGTTAGGAAAATATATTGGATATATTGGCATATATAAGATATATGTTTCGGACTTGGATGTCCACCTACTGGATCTAGGAATTGGATGAGATCCAATTGATCTTAGAGATCTACCTAGTTAAATATCATACAGCTTGTTGGCCAAAGTCAAGGTTGTGTGTTATTTAACGGGATCCTAGCCCACTAGGAAATAAGGTTTCCCGAGTACTCAACAGAGGGTTAGAGGCTCGCTAAAAAATAGTGGGAGGCAAGTATTAAATTTGCAATTTCGTTTAGATACTTGCCAATAAGCGCTCATTTCAATTTTTCATCAATTTAAATATATATTAGTTGGACTAATATTTAATCGTTATTTTAATTTAAACAGTTGGACTGTATTCAAACTACTTCAAATTATAGTTGATTATATAATTGGATTATAGTAATCAATATATTTGAATTTAACCAAACAAATTATAGTTGATTATATAGTTAGACTATAGTAATCATTATAATCAATAGTACATGAAATCGTTGATTGGATAGTTGGACTATAGCAATCAAGATAACTAAAAGATTAGCGTTTAGAACATAATCGTGGGTGAAAATGTTTTTAAACGGCTTTAATTTTCAAATTGGGAATAAAACCTCAGGATAGTCTTGGGAACTGAGAAGTTATTCTATTTGATAGAACAACCTCTTGGGCCTAAGCCAGAAGTTGAGCAAATGGTAGAACATGATCTTTGGAAGATTCATGTGATGATAACTTTAGTGCTCAATCTGTTATGTCTACCGCAATGACTCTTTAATTCCGTCGTCAAAACTAAGGATTAGATCTTTGTACCATGATGATGAAATTACAGATCTTCATAGATCTATTCTTAGATCTTAGAAGTACTAATTGCAAAAGAAGCTCTTTAGCTCGTGTATGTCAGAGGGTACATCTATCGAGCACTAGGTGTCGCAGATGATTGCTGACATCGATCAGCTAGGTTAGATGGGCATTATCTACGTGGCCGAGACTACCAAAGATTTGATCTTATAGTCTCTACCCGAAAGCTGGGGCAGGTTCATTGTGAACCAAGTGTAAACTCTTAGAGAGTTGATGGCTATGCTCTAGGAGACAGAGCCAGAGCTTCTTAAATGGGCAAAGGCAAAATCATCACAGTCTTCTGGGAAGACAAATGACATATCCCAAGATGTCTGCCAAAACTGTGGCAAACAGAGTCACTGGATGCGTGACTGCCGTATGGACAAGGCAGACATGAAGGAAGTGAAGACGGGCAAGGCTCCGACTTCAAGTATGTTTGTCATAAACATGTTCACTATTAGTTTTCAAAATTGGATTTTGATACTAGGTGTGGTACATAAGATATGTACTGATGTGCGGAATCTGCTAATTAGCAGGAGACTGACTTCAGTTGAGATTGATCTGCGAATCGGAAACGGGACGAGAGTCATTGTTTTAACCATAGAAACCTAAGTTTAGGAACTACCCTCCGGGTGTGTACTTAAATTAGGAAACTGTTATAATGTACCTAGTTTGACTAGAAACATTATCTATATATCAGAACTCGTTGCGGGAATACCTTTATATTCTAGAACACTAAAGTGTTTTATTTTATAAAGATGATATTGAGATAACCACATTAGATGTGAATAACAGTATTTATATTTTGAATATAAATGAATCTCAAACGTATAAATGGACAAATAAATAGCTCAAACTGAATTAATCAGTTGAGACTTAATTGTGGCATTGTTGTTTGGGACACATTTAACAAGACTCGTATATCCGTACTTTTGAAGAGTGGATACTAGGACGGATTTGATTCTATCAAATGATGTCTACGAATCTAGTTTATTAGGTAAAGTGCCTAAAACACATTTTACTTGGTAAAAGTGCAAGTGCCACCGATATGTTAGCCCTCGTTCATAGTGACATAAGTGGGCCATGTCTAGCTAGGCTAGAGGTGGATATGAACACTTCGTAACCTTTACGAATGTAGCATCGCGTTATGGTTATGTGTTTATTTTGAAACACGAATCGGAAACTTTTGATAAATTCAAAGAGTTTCGACATGAAGTAGACAGACAGATCGGCTAAAGTATTAAACCGTCATGGTTAGACCATGGTGGAAAATACTTAAGCAATAAGCTTCTCAATTACTTGAAAGAGTATAGTATTCTTTCAAAAAGGACTCCTCACGGAACACCTCAATTTGAAGGTGTGTCCGAACTGAGAAATCGAACCTTGTTGGACATAGTAAGGTTAATCATGAGTCGCTCTGAGCTACCATTTTCCTTCTATGGATACGCATTAAATCAGTGCAATACTTATTTTGAATAAGGTTCCATAAAAATCTGTTTGACAGACTTCATATTAGATATGAATAGGAAAGAAACCGGGTTTTCTCATTCCTGAAGATTTGGGTATGCTGGGCATATGTTTGGATGATACCAAACAAAAAAAAACCCAAATCGGATAAGTGCCTAATTGTAGGTTATCCTAGGGAAACCAAAGTATAGTACTTATACAACTCACAAGAGAACAATGTAATTGTTGCTCTCCATGCGGTATTCCTAAAAGGAATACCTATATGCAGTGGTAAGTGGGAAGAAAGTAAAACTCGATGAAAATCGGAGTAATACTATTCCAGGCACCGAGTCCTAATGGAACACAAACAGTTCATCAGGGATGAAATTGTACCACAATCTTCGAATACACAAGAACCACGTAAGTCGGAGAGAGTCAGAAAGGTATGGGTTTCTGATCTCACCTCGTAAAGATGTCAATCTTATTGAGGAACACGAACCGACTATGTATGAGGAAGTGATACAAGGTATCGGCTCCCTATTATGGCAAAGTGCCATGATGTCCGAAATGGATTCCATGTATAACAACCAAGTTTGGACACTGGTTGATGTACCGGAAGGCATTGTGCATGTTGGTACTATATGAGTCTTCAAGGAAGACATACATGGATGGCAACATACCAACGTACAAGCTAGGCTTGTAGCGAAAAGGTATCTTTATCAACATTGTGTCGATTACGACGAAACCTTTTACTCTTTGCCATGGTTAAATCCATTTGGATAATGCTTGCTAATGCTGCATGTTTCATTTATGAAATATGGCAGCTGAACCTCAAAATCGCTTTCCTTAAACAGAAACCTTTTGGAGGATGTTTACAACATCCTGACGGTTTTGTAGTACCAAAACGAGCAAACAAGGTTTGCAAGTTAAATCGATCCATTTATGGATTGAAGCAAGCATTACGTTTTTGGAACCAGTGTTTTGATGTAATCATAATGGTATATGATTTAATTCAAAACGAAAATGATTCTTGTGTATATAAGGAGGTTAGTGGGAGCGCACTAACAATGATTGTCCTAAATATAATTTCTTGGAATTGACATTCCCATAATACAATCGGTGAAAGCTTGGCTTTCGAGAAAATTCTCCGTAGAATACTTGGGAGAGACAACCTTTATTCTAGGAATAAAGATCTACTGGGATAGATCTAAAAGTTGTTGGCACTCTCCGAGAACTCGTATATTGAATAACATGTACGCGACCTAGTGTCTCATATGCTTTGAGCATATGGAGTCACAATCAGGCCAATCCAAGTGATAGTCACTGGATTAATGTTAAGAACATCCTTAAGTATCTTAGAGGAACTAAGGATGCTTTCTTAAACTATAGAGAATGAGAACTTGAAGTGACTGGGTTCACCGCTGCAAGTTTCCAAACCGAGAAAAACGACTATAAGTTGTAATAAAAAGGTACTATATAGTTTGAATAACGAAACAGTGAGCTGGAAATCTTCCAAGCAAGATACTGTTGTCGAATAAACAACAAAAGCGGAATATTACTGCAGCTGAGGCAGCAATAGAAGCACTTAGGATCTAAATAATCCTAATTGGATTAGGAGTAGTTCTGTTAGCAGCTGAGCTAGGCTACAGCACAGGCTAAAGAATTAATGGTCTCATCAACGATCCAAGTATATACTTCAAGTGTAGGACACTTGAGAGATTGGCTATAGGCCAAGTGGGAGATTGTTGGACAATTATAACCCATAGCATCACTATTTGTACAGAACATGGTGTTGTTGTACAAATTAACTATGTGTCAAAGGTGACTGGCGTAAACACACACGTATAACGCAAGCGCACGTATCGTTCAAGTAATATAAAAATATCGATCCCATGAAGATTTAATTCCTACTGTTGTTATTAATTGTTGAATCTATTTATTTACAAATATCTAATTGAGGGAGAAGAGAATGATTGCTTGATTGATTTGGTTGATTGTAGATTTGCTAAATAAATAAAAAGACAAAAGAAAATACTAAAATAACAAAAGACACAAAGATCTAGGGTTGTGAATCATTCTAATATCTTTTTAAAAGATGAAGTGATTATTTTATGTTTGTGTAATAAATCGGTTTACTAACCTGGAACACGAAATTATGCAAAAGCCTCTGTCGATGGTCAGACGCAAATACCCAGTTTAACCCAATTGAACCATATGTCTATGTCAACCAAATTATCTGGATTCATTAAGTTTAAGTTCCAATTATGGCTACCCCCGCCCGACAGGTATATGTCTATCCTGTAATGAAATCTATTAAAGGGTTATCTATCCTCAAGGAAGATCGTGGGCTATTAAGTCTAAGGCTGAAACCTAAAATCCATATGTCTAGTTCATTTTAGATTTACCACATCAATCTTATTGGTGATCAGACAAGAAGAAGTATTAAGCTTAAGACTTAATAAGTAAACCTTTAAATTACCCAAACTATAAAATAACCCCTTATAAACCGGTGATATTGGAATTCATCACAATCCCAGATAACTAACACATAACTAGGGCTAGTAAAGACTTAAAAGTAAAAGACATAAAGTAAAAGTGTTGAAAAGTAAAAGACATAAAATAAAAGCTGAAAAGTAAAATAAAATAAAATGCTAAGGTAAAAGGATCAACTTTTACTATTTACTATTTAGATATCTCTCTTAATATAATATATTAACTTGTGATTATTTTACCAACCAGCCATATAGGCGGTAACCTGATTAAGTCAAATTAAGTCCAACCAGCCATAAAGGCGGAACCAAAATAAACCTGCCATATAGGCGGTAAGAAAATTTAATTACCAACCGATCAATCTGCCGGTATCCTTGATTAGTCAGGTTTAAGCCAGATTAAAATGAATTACCAACCGACCAATCTGGCGGTATCCTTTTTAAGTCAATATTTTAAATAGTGAATATATTATTTTTAAGGGAGATTAATCTAAATAATAACAGTAAAAGAATTACCTTTCACCCTAGTTGGGGAAGTTACCTCCTCATGGTGAATAGTAAAAACTGTAAAAAGTAAGAAAGTAAATTACTATTATTACAAAACGTAATTAAAATTATTTACAAAACTAAAAAACTAAAAAACTAAAAGAAACTAGAGAGAGAAACTTCATCTTTACATCAAAGAAGTGAGAGAGAATGGTACATCTGAAACTGGAATTTCGCGCTCTATTTATAGGCGTCAGTAAGGGTCGCGCGTTGCGACGCCCGTTTGGTCGACGTGGCAGCTTCTGGTTCGTCGGTTGAAGATTCTGGATAAGGTGATAAGGTGACACGTGGCAAGGTGGTTGGGGCTCAATTATTGTGACACGTGGCGGCTTCTGATTGGTCGGCTTAGATTAATATCCGCCACATGTCAGATAGGGATAAGAGAGTCAATTATTGATGCTGACGTGGCGACACGTGGCAAAGTGACTGTCGGCACCATAGAATTGCGACACGTGGCACTTCCTGATTGGTTGATGATGACGTGGCGATGATGTGGCAGTTTGACTCGGTCAACCTGGTGATATGGACGATGACATGGTAATGACGTGGAGTGACACGTGGTGACACGTGGTGATGGTGATTTTCGGTACCGTAGGATGATGACACGTGGCACGGCGCATGTTAGCAGATCGGCTGTGATGGTGACACGTGGCACGGCGCACGTTAGCAAAGTCAAACTTTTCTCAGATTCTGATTTGTGGACCCGGCGCATGTTAGCACTGTTCGGCGCATGTTAGCACTGTTCGGCGCACGTTAGGCGTTGCGACGCCAAGGTCTTGCGCGTCGCGACGCGCCCAAATTACCAAAATGCCATTTTTGCCAATTTTCACTATTTTGGCCCAAATCACCTCCAAAATGTCCTGAAACTTTATTTATCTACAAAATAACACAAAACACATCAAAATATTCACAAAACTCAAGAATCTAAACAAAATATTAAGTTAAATGAGTGAGAAATAGTGATAGATTAATCACTCATCAAAAGGAAATTTCTCTTTTATCATTTGTAATTAGATTACCGGGATATATAAATGATAAAAGTCCATATGATTAGTTTCGGATTGATAAGATATGAGACAGTATCAATCCATGAAGGTTTAATCATTAAAACATCCCTAGTCGGAGTATTATCGAGATTGGACATCAATAATGCGGAATAGACTAGTATTGCACTTGTGCGTGTTATGGGAGCATAACGACATAGTTCTCATATATTTGGGTATTGGATACTCATGCAAGTGTAATAGGAGGTTGTGTTTACCGATGGTACGGAAACAGCTTCGCTCTGGATAGACCCCTCGGAATTCCATTGGTAGTATGAATATGTGTCTATGGAAGTCCGAATCAGGGTAGGTGTATTTCGTCTTAACCTGAGACTCGCACCACTAATACTTGCGACAATCAACATACTTTGGTTTTGGTCGTCCAGGATTTTAACCGATTCTGTGTACGCCTCTTCTGGGTATATTGAGAATCGTAGTGTATTGGGTGTGATGTCAAGATGGAAGTATCACTTCAGTCATATGGAGATGATGGTCACGTAGGATACGGAACTGGTGCTCTTATATGATGCAGCTATCGGGATATTATGACTAGGTCATATTTATCCGATTATAGAGACTAATTACCAGAGATCCCACATGTGCTTCGTACGGGGCAGACATATCTCCAGCCTCAGGCCTAGCACGTGACATCCGATACTGGATCGAAATACGCAATACTACGTATACTACGCTTGATATAGATTACATATGCCTTTAAAAATATTTCTAGAGAATTGGGTAGACACGGTGCTTTGCTAGAAGCCAACCATGTCTTGTAAATCGGCAAAAACGTAGTACTAGGTACGTACGTGTTCGGATAGTCCAACGACCGGATTTACTGCCAACATATCCGGGGATCTCATGGGTCGCTTCCCGAAGATTCACCGATGACATATGACTCGCACATAATTAATCTGGGATTAATTAGTAGAGAGAGAATATTAATCTAGGATTAATTACGGAGATATTTTATCTATGATAAAATACTATTTAAAGAGATAGAACGATTAATTTGGAATTAATCAATAAAATAATATATTAGATATATTAAACGAAATTAGATTTCGACGCGGAATTAAAATTAGATTTTAATTCGGGCGAACGAGTTAATTTAGAATTAATTCGCTAGCGACGTGAATAGTAATTTTTCTAGGGTTAGTTATTTAATTAAATTTGATTTAATTACGTCGCAACGGAAAATTCGTTAATTCGGAATTAGAGAACCAGAGCCCGGGAGTGTTTGCGGGCTCACTCGCATTTCGAATCAATTGGGGCCCACATGTCACATCAAGTCACATCACTAGTCAACTTTGTCACTTTATAGTGATAGAAGTTGGTGGTTGGTGATAGTGTGTTAAACACTCCAAGTTGGTAATGATGGAAATGATTTACCAAAATTTTGGTGTATCTTATTTTTTATTTTTGAAATTAAAATAACCAACACAACTCTTCTCACTCTCTCCCTCATCTCACGGCACAATGTGCCATTTCCTCTCTTTTTCCTTCAATGCCGAGAGCATCAAGAAGACTAAGGCAAATTTTGTGGCAAAATTTCCAAGTGCTAGCACACCAAAGGAGTCAAACAAAGGTGATAGGGAAACCTATTCATGAGCATGGAATCCATTCACAAAGCTTGGAGCTTGAAGATCATTTCCATGGAGGTTGACTGAATCAAAGGAGCACAAAATGGAGGCATTGCCGAGAGCTTCAAGGGAGCAACAAAATTTTTGTGTTCTTCGCATCGCAAAAGCCGATAAAAATGAGTATTCTGTAACTTTACTTTAATGTATTCACATGTTTTCATTACTTAATTTGATCTTGGGATAACCTAGAAATCCAATATCTGGTTCGTCTCATGTAGTTTCTGAGAACCTGAAACACAAGAAAAAAAATAATAAGTAAAAAACAATAAGAAAAAAGCAATAAGTCCCCGGAACGGCGCCAAAAACTTGATCGTTGCATAATCACACGCGTATAATGCAAGCGCACGTATCGTTCAAGTAGTATAAAAAGTATCGATCCCACAAGGACTTAATACCTAATCTATTAATTTTATGAGGTCAAATGATTATTAGTATCTAACAGGTTGATTGATTGATTTGAAATGGTGATGATTTTGAATTTAAAAACAAGTAAATAAAATTACGTGAAGGTAGGTTTAAGAAAATTCAATATTAAGAAACTATCTAGGGTTGTGAATCTTCCAATATCATTTTAATGATGAAGTGGTTATTTCATTTTTGTGTAATATATCGGTTTACTAACCTGGAACACTAAATTATGCGAAAGCCTCTGTCGATGGTCAGACGCAAATACCCAGTATAACCCAATTGAACCATATGTCTATGTCAACCAAATTAGCCGGATTCATTAAGTTTAAGTTCCAATTATGGCTACCCCCGCCCGACAGGTATATGTCTATCCTGAAAGGAAATCTATTACAGGGTTATCTATCCTCAATGAAGATCGTGGGATATTAAGTCTAAGGCTGAAACCTAAAATTCTTTTGTCAAGTTTATTTTAGATTTACCAGATCAATCTTATTAGTGGCCAATTAACAAGACGCATTAAGCTTAAGACTTAATAAGTAAACCTTTAAATTACCCAAACTATAAAATAACCCCTTATAAACCGGTGATATTAGAAGTCATCACAACCCCAGATAACTAACTTAGTTACGACACATAACTAGGGCTAGTAAAAACTTAAATAAAATAAAAGACATAAAGTAAAATGCTTAAAAGTAAATTGCTGAAAAGTAAATGACGGAAAGTAAATGCTGAAATTAAATACTGAAAATTAAATGCTGAAAAGTAAATGTTGAAAGTAAATTACTGAAAAGTAAATGCTGAAAGTAAATTGCTGAAAGTAAATTGCTGAAAAGTAAATGCTGAAAGTAAATTGCTGAAAAGTAAATAAAGTAAAAGTACAATAAAAGAAAATGCTGTGGTAAAAGGATCCACTTTTATTACTTATATTTTAGATATCTCCCTTAATATAATATATTAACTTTGCATGATAATTACCAACCAGCCATATAGGCCGTATCCAGATTAAGTCAAATTAATAATTAATTACCAACCGACCAATCAGGCGGTATCCAGTCGACCAATATGGCGGTATCCTCGTTAAGTAAGGTTTTAACTAGTTTATATATTATAATTAAGGGAGATTAATCTAAATATTAGTAATAAAAGTTTTACATTTTACCCCAGCAAAGGGGAGTTACCTCCTCATTACTGAAAAATAAAAAACTGAAAATTAAAGAAAGAAAAGTCTTGTGCGTAAAAGTAAATTACGGAAAGTAAAAACTAAAAAGTAAAGAAAAGAAAGTGCGAAAGCGAAAATTAATTACTGAAAGCTGTAAATAAACAAACAAGATACAATCTTCTTAGTATTCTTAAGGAATTCCTTAGAAGAAAGTATGAATTTACAAATGAAATGGCTTGGTATTTATAGGCAAAATTTTTCCTCCATCAAATCATCCACCAAATCCATTATTAATTGCTCCACTAATTGTTCCACCAAATCTATTATTAATTGCTCCACTAATTGCTTATCATGTTTGGTGGTGATTTGATAATTTTTATTATTTATTTATTAATTTATTTTTTGCTTTGAAAATGACTTTAGTAATTACTCACAACACACTTCTGGATGGTTCATCAATTTCGGGCATGAAATCTTCATAATTCGAAATTATTTTATCTTTCACAGTTGTAGATCTTTGAGGCTTCTTTAATTTGGAACTTGCATCAGTTCAATCCGATATCGGAGTAAAACGTTATGCCCAAAATACGACAGATGCGCAAAATTGGAATTTCCAAAACTGCACTTCATTAAAACGCCATTTCAAGTTTCCAATCTCCAAAATTAATATGTCAAGTCTAATTTTTGCCCTTATTTGACCCACATTTCGTCCTAAATGATTTCATTGTGTCCCAATATTATTTTATCTGCAAAATAAACTAAAACACATCAAAACGTTCATCAAACCCGAGAAACTAAATAAAATATTAAGTAAAAGGGGCGGTAAATATTGATATATTTTCCGCTCATCACCCAGCTCAGCTACTAACAAAACTACACCTAATCCAATTAGGATTATATAGATCCAAAATACTTCTTTTGATGCCTCAGCTGCAGCAATGTTCCGCTTTTGTTATTTATTCGGCAACAGTATCTTGCTTTGAAGATTTCCAGCTCACTGTTCCGTTATTCAAACTAAATATGTACCCTTATTGCGACTTAAAGTCATCTTTGTTGGTTTGGAAACTTGTAGCGGTGAACCTAGTCACCTCAAGTTATCCTTTCCCATATTCCCAGAAAGCATCCTTAGTTCGTTCAAGATACTCAATGATGTTCTTTACATCAATCCAGTGACCATCACCTGGATTGGCCTTATAGCGTCTACATATGCTCAAAGCATATGAGACATCAGGTCACATACATTTCAAAAACATACGAGCTCTGGGAGGGTTGTGAGCAGCTTTCTAGATCTATCCCAGTAGATCTTTATTCCTAGAATAAAACCTGCTGCTCCCAGGTATTCTATGGAGAATTTTAATGAAAGCCATTCACCGATTATATTATGGGAATGTTATTTCCAAAAAATAATACATCATCAATGTATAAGACATCCAATGTCAGTGCGCTCCCATTAACCTTCTTATGTACACAAGAATCATATTCGTTTTGAATGAAATCATATACCATTATGATCTCATCAAAACGTTGGTTCCAAGAACACTATGTTTGCTTCAATCCATAAATGGATCGATTTAACTTGCAAACCTTGTTTGCATGTTTTGGCATGACAAAACCGTCAGGATGTTGCATATAAACATCTTTCAAAAGGTTTCCGTTAAGGAAAGTGATTTTGACATCCATGTGCCATATTTCATAAATGAAATATGCAGCATTAGCAAGCATTATCCAAATTGATTTAATCATGGCAACGGGTAAAAGGTGTCGTCGTAATCAACACTATGTTGATGACGATACCCTTATTGCTACAAGCCTAGCTTTGTACGTTTGTATATTGCCATCCATGTTTGTCTTCACCATGAAGACTCATTTGCTACCAATAAGCACAATGCCTTCTGGTATATCAATCTAGTATCCAATCTTGGTTGATATACATGGAATCCATTTCGGACTTCATGGCACTTTGCCATAAATGGAGTCGATACCCGTATCACTTCCTCATACGTAGGCGGTTCGTCTTCCTCAATAAGATTGATATCTACATGAGGTGAGATCAGAAACCATACCTCCCAGGTTGTTTCTGACTCTCTCCGACCTATGCGGTTCTTGTGTATTCGAAGATTATTGGTACAGTTTCATCCCTGATGAACTGTTGGTGTTCTTTGAGGACTCAGTGCCTGGAACAGTATTACTCCGATTTTCATCGAGTTTTACTTTCCTCCCACTTATCACTGCATATAGGAATTCCTCTTAGGAAAGCCGCATGGAGAACAACAATTACATTGTTCTCTTGTGAGTTGTATAAGTACTACACTTTGGTTTCCCTATGATAACCTACAAATAGGCATTTATCCGATTTGGGTTCTAGTTTGGTACCATCCAAACATTTGCCCGGCATTCCCAAAACGTTAGGAATGAGAAATCTGATTTCTTTCCTATTCATATCTAATATGAAGTCTGTCTAACAGATTTTCATGGAACCTTATTCAAAATAAGCATTGCACTGTTTAATGCGTATCCCTAGAAGGAAATTGGTAGCTCAGAGCGACTCATCATTGACCTTACCATGTCCAACAAAGTTTGGTTTCTCAGTATAGACACACCATTCAATTGAGGTGTTCCAGAAGGAGTCCACTGTGAAAAACTACCATACCCTTTCAAGTAATCGAGAAACTTATTGCTCAAGTATTTTTCACTACGGTCCAACCATAATATCTTAATACTTTTGCCCGTCTGTTTTTCTACTTCGTTTCGAAACTCATTGATTATATCAAAAGTTTCCGATTTATGTTTTCAGAAGATACACATAACCATAACGCGATGCAACATCCGTAAAGGTTACGAAGTATTTATATCCACCTCTAGCCTAGCTAGACATGGCCCCACTTACGTCACTATGAACGAGGGCTAATAGATCGGTGGAACTTGCACTTTTACCAAGTAAAAGGTGTTTTAGGCACTTTGCCTAATAAACTAGATTCGTAGACATCATTTGAATTATAATCAAATTCGTCCTAGTATCCACTCTTCGAAAGTGTGGATATATGAGTCTTGTTAATGTGTCCCAGACAACAATGCCATTTTTAAGTCTCAACAGATTTATTCAGTTTGAGCTTTTGTTTGTCATGTTATATGTTTGAGATTCATTTATATTCAAAATATAAATATTGTTATTCACATCTAATATGTATATCTCAATATCATCATTATAAACAAAACACCCGGTGTTCTGGAACATAAAGGTATACCCGCAATGGGTTACAGTAGATATAGAGATAATGTTTCTAGTCAAACTATGTACATTATAACACTTTCCTAATTTAAGTACATGTCTAAGGGGCAGTTCCAAAACTTAGGTTCCCATAGCCAAAACAGCGACTCTCGTCATGTTTCTAACTCATAGGTCGATCTCAACTGAAGCCAGTATCCTGCTAATCAGCAGATCCCGCACATCAGTACATATGTATGTACCACATTCAGTATCAAAAATCCAATTTTTAAAACTAGCAGTAGATATGTTTATGACAAACATACCTGAAGTCGAGTCTTGTCTGTCTTCACTTCCTTCATGTATGCCTTGTCCATACGGCAGTCACGCTTCCAGTGACCCTGTTTGCCACAGTTTAGGCAGACATCTTGGGATATGTCTTTTGTCTTCCTAGAAGACTGTGACGATTTTACCTTTGCCCATTTTCTTCACACCCCCAGAAGTCTTCGGCCAAGCCTTGACCTTCTGGGATGTCGAAGTAAGATGCGTCTTGCACTTCTTGCCCATTTAGAAGCTCTGTCTCTGTCTCATTGAGCATAGCCATTAACTCTCCAAGAGTTTTCTCTTGCAATTAGTACTTCTAAGATCTAAGATTATATTTATGAAGATCCTTTAATTTCAACATCATGGTATAAGGATCTAATCTTTAGTTCTGACGAAGAAATTAATGAGTCATTTCGGCAAGCATAACAGATTGAGCACTAAAGTTATCATAACAATGAGTCTTCTAAAGCTCATGCTCTACTATTTGCTCAACTCCGGACTTAGGCCCGATAGGCCGCTCTATCAAATAGAGTAACTTCTCAACTCCCAGGACTATCATGAGATTCATTTCCCAATATGAAAATTAAAGCCGTAAAAGACATTTTCACCTAGGATTATGTTCTTTAACGCTAATCTTTCAGTTAGAATGATTTCTATAGTCCAACTAGCCAATCAACGATTTCGGGTACAATCAAATGTAATGATTACTATAGTCTAACTATATAACCAACTATAAATGATCGGTTAAATTTAAATGTATTGATTACTATAAACCAATTATATAACCAACTATAAATGAAGTAGTTTGAATACAGTCCAACTGTTCAATTAAAACAACAATTGAATATTAGTCCAACTAATATATTTATAAATAATTAATGACGAAAAATAAAATGAGCGCGTATTGGCAAGTATTTAAACGACATTTCAAATTTAATACTTGTCTCAAACTATTTTTCGGCGAGCCTCTAACCCTCTGTGGAGTACTCGGGAAACCTAGTTTCCTAGTGGACTAGGATCCCGTTAAATAACACACAAACTTGACTTTGGCCAACAAGTTGTATGAAACTTAACTAGGTAGATCTCTAAGATCAATTGGATCTCATCAAATTCCTAGATCCAGTAGGTGGACCTCAAAGTCCGAAACATATATCCAATATATGCCAATATATCCAATATATTGCCTAACCTTTTCCTCTAAATCAAATATGCCTTGGCTTTGGCTCAACAAGCTTAATGATTCTAATTAAGCGTGACCCATTGACAGTGGGAAAGCTTCGTAATCGAGGTCAAACAAGAAGTGACATTGACTTTGGCCAACAAATCACAACATGCCCAAGACGTACGATATGGAACAAAGCTTTCGTGATTCAAACATATCCACGATGGACAAAGGTCTTGACTTTGGCCAACAAACCAATGCCAATCTTGGATCTTGAGAGAAAATCACTCAATGGAAGGAAGAACGCTTAATATAAAATAAGGGTTTTTGTCGCGATTTGGCAACCAATTTATTATCTTTAATTAGGTCTCATCATACACCCTTAAGCATGCATTCTAAAAGCATAATAAGGCGCGAATAAAATAATAATGATATTCAGATGGATATATAACAAACTTTGTTCCTAGAACAAATCTCTCCATTTCCTCTCTCCCGCTAGCACTATTCATACTTCTACCCAATTACATAATACTTCTAAAGAAACCTCATTTACATTGAGGGGAATAGGTGAGAAGAGAAATACAATGAGAAAAGAGGTAATAGGCTGGACACGCAGGTCCAATTTAATAAATTCTAAATTTATTACAACAATTTCCAAAATTGCCCTCACCCTTCTAATATCCATCCGATATACATTATTCATTCATACATCCAAGTATTCACACAAAGCATGTTATCAATCAATCTAATCCAATTAATTAATCTTTGATTAATGACCATCCAATGTTCAAACAACGATTTGATTTGCGCGAGTCCAACTCGTTTAAGAATAAATACTCAAAGTAAGTATTCTTGAATTATATCGAACTATAATTTTAAATCCAATTTAAATTATATTCAATACTAATTCATATTTAATTCCAAATTAAATAATTACACTTTTAATAGTGCCTTTTAGACTTGGATTCCAAATCCAATCTTCATGGGTCTCAAAGGCCCAATTAGTATCCAATACTATTTAATTAAAGTCCAATGGACTTTTAATTAATTCTTTAGGCGTGGGCTTTGGCCATTATGGATCAAACCCAAGACGCCAAGGCCTAATAAGGAATCACCCTTATGCCATAAAATCAATTTTGGCCCATTAGGCCCAATTAAATTTTTAAAGGCCAAAATGTCATATTTGGACTTTATGGAAATGGTTTTAGGCTTAATTAGATCCAACCCAATTGTCCAAAACCAAACTTGGCCCAACCAAGCCCATTAAGCCCAATTACAACAAATTAAATTAACACATTATTTCAAATTACATATTAATTTAATTAAAGTGCAATTAGTACAATTAATCAATTAATCTAACATTTCCAAAATACTAATTAATTCAATTAATCATATTCAACATTTCCAATTCATGTCCAACACAAATTGAAGCAAAATCAATCTATACATGCTTATCATGCTCACGGCAATTGTGCATAAAATAACACCCAATTTGATTTCAATCTAATTAAATCAACATACAAGATTTATTTCATGCTTTAAACATATCCAATTGTCTAAAATCAAAAAATCACCATGAGTCCTATCTAGGGTGCATTCGGCCAAGCTAAGGAAATTAGGGAAAATTTTATCCAATTCATTTTCTCAATTCCTAAGATGTACAAATCCAATTCAACATCATCCAAGCTCAACCAAACCATCAATTTAATAAAATGCATACTCCAAGCATAAATTCCCAAATTAAAGTCCATAAACCATAGATTTTCAAATCAAACTTAGATGGCTCTGATACCATTGTAAGTGTTCCTAGAACATGCCAAGATCGTCTAAGAGTGATTCGTGTGTGAATTAATCGTAGGAAGTTACGGAAAAACTCACCTTGATCGGATTTAGGATTTCAAAATTTCCTTCTTTGTTGGAGGTCCAAGCTTGTTTGTTGAGTTCAAAACTCTCGGGTGAGTTTCTCTATCACCTTTCTATGACTCCCAAAGTACTAGCTTTGTCCAAAAATTGAAACAAAATTTCTTCATCAAGAAGAACAAGAATCGGCAATGGAGGGTAGAGAAGAGAGAGAGAGATGTGAATAGTAATGTCTAACAAAACTAATAATGTTTTTCCAAACACAACTCCCTTTTATATTTTCCAAAAATAAAAGTCAAGTGTGTTGGAAAAAAATACATTAACCAACCACTTACATCAACAAATGACTAGTGATGTGAGTTAGTGGGTCCCACCACTTTGAATTCAAAATTCAAGTTAGGTCGCTTAACACACTTCGGGCTCAGGTTCGTTTAATCCAATTAAACAAATTTTTCCGTTACGAGTAATTAAATCTAATTTAATTAAATAATAATGCCTAGCAAAATTATTACGGAAGTCGGTTACAAATTAATTCCAAATTAATTCGTTCGTTAGAATTAAAATCAAATTTAATTCCGCATTGAAATCTAATTTCAATTAATATATCTAATATATTATTTTAGCCCAATTAAATAAATTAAATAGTAAAAATACAATTTCACTATTAAATTCATTTTGCCGATTAATTCCAAATTAATCGCATTCTCTCTTTTCGACGAATTTAATCTCAGATAAATTCTCGACGCAATTAATCACAGATTAATTCTTTCTCTGATAATTAATCCTAGATTAATTCTTGCCGTAATTAATCCCAGATTAATTTTCTCTCTCATAATTAATCCTAGATTAATTCTGTTCGAGTCAAATGTCATTGGTGAATCTTCGGGAAGCGACCCAAGAGATCACTGGATATGTTGGCAGTAAATACGGTCATCGGACTATCCGAACACGTGCGTACTCGGTACCACGTTCCTACCGATTTACAAGACAAGGTTGGATTCTAGCAAAGCACCGTGCCTACCAGAATCTCCAGAAATATTCTTCTACGGAATACAAGATCCTTGTCAGGCGTAGTATACGTAGTATTGCGTATTACGATCCAGTATCGGATGTCACATGCTAGGCCTGGGGCTGGAATTGTGTCTGCCCCGTACGAAGCATATATCAGATCATTGGCAACTAGTCTCTATAATCGGATAATCATGACCTAGTCATATTATCCCGATGACTACAGTACTTAAGAGTATCAGTTCCGTATCCCTGCGTGATCATCATCTCCATATGACTGAAGTGATACTTTCATCTTGACATCACACCCAATACACTACGATTCTCAGTATACCTAGAAGAGGCGTACACAGAACCTGTTAAAGCCCCGGACGACCAAAACCAAAGTATACTGATTGTCGCAAGTATTAGCGGTGCAAGTCTCATGTTAAGACCAAATACACCTACCCTGATTCGGATTCCCATAGACACATTGTCATACTACCAATGGGATTCCGAGTGGTCTATCCAGAGCGAAGCTGTTTCCGTACCATCGGTAAACATAACCTCCTATTACACTTGCATGAGTATCCAATACCCAAATATATGATAACTATGATGTTACGCTTCCATAACACGCACAAGTATAATACTAGCATATTCCGCATTATCGATGTCCAGTCTCGATAATACTACGATTAGGGATATTTAATGTTAAACTTTAAGTGGATTAATATCGTCTCATATCTTATTAATCTGATACTAATCATATGGACTTTTATCATTTATATATCCCGGTAATCCAATTACAAATGATAAAAGAGTAATTTCCTTTGTCACATAGTTAATTTGTACAACAACACCATGTTCTGTCCAAATAGTGATGCTATGGGTCATAATTGTCCAACAGTATCAACCTCATAAACCCAGAGAAAACCCAGGAACGTGTTACATATTCATCATGCTCATCACACATTAGTTTTGGAAATATAAAACAATGACAGTACAAGGAAATAAAAAGGGTGTATTTTTTTGTATTGAAGGTTGAAACTAGATATGATGATAAAAAAAGGTTGTTGAAGAAGCTTGTCGTTCAAGAGGATGCTTGAAGTTTGTGGGATTTTTTAAGAGATGAAGTTGTAAAGTTGTAAAATGAATAGAATTGGCCTCTAAATAAGCTGATCCTGGTCGTTGGTTTGAAGTAAGAGTGAAGGATGGGTGACACGTGTCGGGTCAATCGCTACCGTTGAGTTCAAATCAAAGCTCAGATAGAAGCCATATGCTCGGCTAATCTCAGCAGTCCGAATTTTGGTGGGTAAGCTATAGATGAATGACACTTGGCACACCGATGAGACGAAATGAAAAGAGATTTGATGGATGTGATGGGTATTTAAGGGGACCATTTTGTACTCTACATATTCTAAGGGACGTTTTAGAACCCTATGAGCATTTTTTGAATGGCAGTGAAAGAAAGACAATCTTCAGAAAATGGTATTTTTGGCAACAAGCAGAGTAGCCTGTCCCAAAGAAGATAAATCTGGGAGGAGCTGAGGTTATGTAGAATTTACAAAAGGTCACAACCCGAGGATAGTCTGTCGGTCTTATCTGCATGCATCGCCATCTTTTATAAAGTTCCTGACATCAACTCACAAACTCGTTGATACCGAAAGATATGAGATATATATTAATGGTGGTTTTTATCCCAATGATGGTTCAAATATCGATGAGGGATAGAATAAAGATTATATAGCCAAAAATAAGCTGACAATGATCCAAGGGCCCAGAAAGAGATATGGTCTTGCAAATAGACCTGACTACAGGAAAGAGAGAAGAAATCTCGAGAACAAAACATCTTAGGGATGAAGCGAGTTGTGATACCGACCCGACCACATGAAGAGTGGTGATTTGAGATTTTTTGAGAGTTTGTGGAGCCCGACCAGAGGAGATCCTTGTCTGTGAAACCTGACTTGTTTTGAAAGGGCTGGAGGGGACTTCGATGAGCATCATCTACTTCGGAATGCCGACCCGAGGAGCTAAGATGGGGTCTCAAGGCGACCAGTATTGAAGTCGTGTGACGTATGCCCTTCATGGGAATGTGTGCTTCCAGAAGATCAATGATGACAGAAGGAAACAACAGTCCACGGTGGTCGTAAGCCCTGCCAGCCATTATAGGCCGGTGTAGTGGCAGAACAGAGCCACCCCACCCTAGGCCCATGCAGTAGCAAAGGAATGAGCTAATTTGATTATCATGGCTGCTTGCTAAGTTTGTGCGGTTTCCCACTAACCAACCAAATTCACCGTTGAGGGAGATTTATTTGATAGGAGATTCCTAATTTTACACTTCGAATGAAAAACAACCGTCAAAAAAAAAAAAAAAAAGAGATTGTTTAATTTGCCGCCGCCGACCACATAAGAGCTATTAGATCGACGGCTGCCTTCAAGTTTTTTGAGCTTAGGGTTTTCTTGGAAGTTTTTTTTTTTTTTTTTTGGGATCGTTCGACTAAAATATAGCAATAAATAATTCTTCAAAACTTCTATCGATACATATAACTTTATATAACAATAGAGACCTAAATGTTATACTGCTTAGGCCCGGAAGCCCAATTGCCTTATGCAAAAAAAAAAAAAAAAAGCAAAATATGGGCGGATAAAACATCAAACCCCGAATTTGGCGCCAAAATTCAAAATATTGAGATAAAAAAAAGGGGGGGGGGGGGGGAATTCCTCCGCATTTGACACAACCAGAAGAAAATGGCGAAGACGATGTTCATCGCAGTTGAATGCTTCGAGTGTCGGATGATGCAGGTGAAGCAGCAGAAGAAGAGCAGTAACAAGTGGACGTGTGTGGTCTGTAATCAGAAGCAGTCCGTACGGAAGGTGTTTGCTCAGGGCTACATGGCCAAGGATCTCCGTAAATTCGTCCAGTCCTTTAATATGTCTCAGAAGGATCAACAAGGTAAAAGTGAATGTAAAATAAATTGTTTATGTTCTAATTAAGCAATGATTTATGGATTATTTGTTTGTGTAGGAGGCGGTGGATTTGAATCGAGAGTTGAAACTGAGATGCCAAACAAGAAGCCCAAATTGTGCACTGATGGAGCAGAATCTGATACCGGAGATGGAGGAGTAGAAGCCAACGGTATGTGCATTAATTTTTAGTTTAATATAAAATGAGTGCCTTAGTTTACAAGCTTCTACTATTAGCGGGAAAAATTTTGATGTACGCAATCTTATCATTATTTTTCCACATATAGAATATTTTTAATGTTTGAATCCGTAGTTAAACGGATAGTAAGTCAACATTTGACTCTTGTGTTAGAGACATGACCTTCCGTATTTAATATGATATATTGATTAAAATTGAAATTTGAGAATTTTTTGCCTCTCGCTATCTCTATTAGCTGCCTCAAAATGGAGCAAATACATGACTGAAGATGACATGGAGCAAGAGACTTGCCAAAGAGCATCGGTCAATGCTGGTCCAAAATGGCGCGAGTTCATGACTGAAGATGAAGATGAGGAGCAGAGGAGGACTCATCATCCAACGACGGTGAAGGGTGTGTCAAAATGGAATAATTACTTTCAAGATGACATCAAGCCTAAGAGTTTCGAAGAAAATGTGGCCAAGGCTGCTTTAAAATGGGATGATTACTTGACAGAAGATGAAGGGCAAAAGAGGACTCCACGGCCAACAATGGCGATGGGTGCTTCAAAACAGACGAATTGCTTGAATCAAGATGACATGGAGCCTATGACATGCCAGGAAAAAGTGGCCAACGCTGGTTCGAAATGGGATGATTACATGACAGAAGAGGATGAAGAGAAGACGACTCAACGGCCAAGAACAACAGAGAAGAGTGCTTTGAAATGGAAGAGTTACTTAACACAAGAAGATGATGAACTGCAACTCGTAAGTGGGAGGAAATTTGCAGATCATACTAGTGAATGGAACAGCAATGGTGATTTCGAGACCAAATCACATGATCATATAGTAGAAGATGACATTCACCCTGATTTCATTTGACAATCCTATGATCACAGAGATATTTGTAAATTGAAGATGAATCATGTTTTGATGAGAAAATGAATGCTACTCATACATGACTTTCCAGTGAACCAAGCTTCTCATTAACATCAGATCATGCTGTAGCTTCTTAAAGTAAGGATATTGCCTCAACCATCTTTGTCTTCAGAGCTTCTGGTGACTCACGAGATGTAGCACCTCTGTTTGGTCCATCTCCAGCAGCATCCCAGTCACCTTCGATACATAAAACATACTCAAAATTCTCCACAAGAGGATAAAGCTGATCACCAAGCATCTGTTAGCACAACAAGAACAGTGGAAGTATTAACTAATATCTCAGAAACTTGACCAATTATAGTAAAGGGGAAGGAAAATATTACACACCTTAGTACGATCATCTGGGCTGGCAGATGCCAAAGCAGAAGTAAGAGTCGAAATTGGTACTTGCCCAGGTCGTGGGACTTCTATAGGAATTGCAGTCATCCCTGAAACGTCAAAAGGCACTGGCACCATTGAAATAACAGATTGGTCTGTATTGTTTTTGAAATTACCTACGAGCAATACAACACACAACTCTATATACTCAAGAGGAGGTGAATTGGGTTATGGTCTAACAATGCGGACAAAAAAATATTTGTCAATCTTACACTACAAAGCTTGTAGCTTTACCAATTAAGCTTAAGTTAATTTTTTCAATTGCAATATATCACATAAATGCAAGTTTCTAAACAATAAGCATGTATATAATAAAACTTGCAATAAATAAAGAGTTTATGGATAGAAAAAAAAACACTGTGATTTATAGTGATTCGGCCAATAATATCTACGTCCACTCCCCCAAGCTGTGTTTGACGATTTCCACTAAGTTGAGTTCACAACTTACATTGAGTTTTTCGTGGCTCACCCGCAACCAAGAGTTTTACACACTAGGTTCACTCCAAACCTCTTACAATGAGTTTTATACGTAGGCTTACTCAAGAACCTTTACAATCACCATTTTGAGTATATTCACTCACAAAGAGATTTCACAACAACAAGTGCTTGATAAATATTTTTTAAGAAATACACTTGGGCACTCATAAAGATAATGAAGATTCAAGATGTGAGTTGCTTACACAAGTGTTCTAAGCTCACCACTATGAATATGAAGGTGTAGTGTGTGAGCTTGATGTATTATAGTGTATGATGATGAAGGTTTAGTAAACTCTCTGTTTTTTGCCTTATAAGAAATTGTATTAAGGTTCTTGTGTATGACAAAATTGAATTTGGGGCTTTATTTATAGTGAAAATGAAATCCGCCCCAACATCTCTATCTGAGACCGGTATGCCAGT